>PYHX02000413.1:80981233-81010769 GCA_004302925.2 Cochliomyia hominivorax | reverse complement strand
TTTTTTTTCCTAAGTTTGAAAGAGAATATATAGAATTTATATATCATTTGAAAGCTCATCTTTTATAAAAAAAGAATCACTTTCTCTTTTTTGCTCTTCTTTTAGACAAAATCTCTTTTAAATTAACTAAACAAATTTTATACATTTATATTTTATCTTTGTTTAAAAAGGAAAATCTACAATTTTTATATATCATTGAAAGCTTTTCTCTTGCCAAAAGCTTCTCTCAAACTTTTATGTTCTTATTTCTTAAAATTAATTTGAATCCTCTTAAGAACAATCAAACCTTTTCATCAATATTTCTTTTTTCCAAAAAAAGATTTTTCTTAGTTTAAAAGAGAGGATATAAAACTTGTATATACTATTGGAAAGCTCCTCGTTTGTGCTCTACATAATGGCATTTTTTAGCTCTCTCTCCCTCTCTTTCCCTCCCTCTCTCTCTATTAAAGTATTTTATTAAACCAAATTAACATAATCTTTCTCTATCGTTCTTTTCCTTATTCCAAAAGAGAATATTTACAATTTGTATACATCATTGGAAAGCTTAATTAGTATTTCTTTTAAAAATATAAAGTTATTAAAAAATTTTTAATTAATTAAATCCTCTCAACTTTAAAGTAAAAATTATCAAAGATTTTAATTCTTGTTATGTAACTCTTTTTAAATGGATTTTCTTTTAGACTAAAATAGAAAATTTTCAAAGTGAATATATCATTGGAAAGCCTTATTTATATAATTTATAAATAAATACTATTCTGATTAAATTTAAAACCTTTAACTATTTCAAAGTTTAACTGATTTAATTTCATAAAAATGTTATGAAGAAAAAATTTATATTTTTTTGTGAAATCCAGACGGAAGGACGGACGCAATTAAACGGTTGAAGATGTATTTATAAATTCGATTGCTATAATTTCAAGTGGTGATAAAGATCTTCTTTTATTACATAAGATTTTATCTTATTACATCATAATAATCAAAAAAACATAAGATTTTCGAGTTCCTATAAAAATTTATGAGAGAAAAATGAAAACTTTAATAAAATCCAGACGGAAGGACGGACGTAATTAAAATCGTTTAAGAAATAGTTTAAAATTCGATTATTTATAATGTCAAGTAGTTATAAATGTCTTCTTCTATTACATAAGACATTTTTTTATTATATTACAATAAATAGTACAAACCAGCTTGATCAAAAATGTAGGCTAAAAATTTTAAGAGGAAAAATGATAAAATTTTATTAAATCCAGACAAAAGACGGACATATTTAAATCATTTAAAATATAGATATTCATATACTATTGATATAATTTCAAGTAGTGGTAAGAATCTT
This sequence comes from Cochliomyia hominivorax, assembly GCA_004302925.2. Classification (NCBI taxonomy): domain Eukaryota; kingdom Metazoa; phylum Arthropoda; class Insecta; order Diptera; family Calliphoridae; genus Cochliomyia; species Cochliomyia hominivorax. The sequence goes on along the minus strand of PYHX02000413.1, from coordinate 81,009,436 downwards.
TTATTACTACATAAGACTATTTGTCATTATATTACAATATTCTGTAGAATATACTAACGAGATGTAAGGTATACAAATTTTATGAGGGGAAAATTAGCAAAATTTAAAAAATCCAGACAGAAGGACGGACGTAATTATATCGTATATTTTAGTCTCTAATATGATTCATATAGTTTTAAGTAGCGCTAAGTATCTTCTATTATTAGATTAAAATAATTAGTAGAAACTTAAGAACCTATGGAGATTAAATTTTTCAAAATATTATGAGGGAAATTTATAAAAAAAATGAATTCTTGTAAAATCCAGAGGATATGAAACCGTTAAGGATATCTTAAGGTAGGTAGGGGGAGGTAGGTAAGGAAGGATGGTGTACATTAATGCACATCTTCACTTGGTAACCTAAAGGTCCATTTTTATATATCTTAAGGAAATTTCACATAGTAAGGGCTGAGGTATTCTAGAGTTGATTTGGGGAAGTTAACGGGCATTAATGTGAACAGAAGCATAGTCTGTGTCTTTGCAAATTTGGGCACATTGTCCCAAAACATCTCTATACAACAGACGATCAGTTCATACCGAAGATCAGTTCGAGAGAGAGAGTTGATATGTAGGTTTTCTCTTATAGTTTCATAGATATTCATGACGAAATACAGTTTAAACTCAATTTTAGATTGTATCTATTTAGTCTTTAATATATGTAAAATATGTAGGTCACATTTTTAATAAAGGCCAGATTCCCTGTAAAATTTCAGAGCATAATGCACTATAACAGTATAAATCAATTTGAAAAGTTATATTGATCTGAAATTGGAAGTTTGGAAAAATGAATTTTTAAGACTTTTTCTAAAAAGTTGGCAACACTAATTTTTGGTTCTAATTTTTATAAAGAGATCTTAAAGTTTGATAAAGAGATCTTAATTAGAAAAAGTATAAACTAAATTTGAATGAGCTTGGATCAAAGATCTGCCCATAAACTCTAACCAAAGTTGTTTAATTTTACGAAAAAATCGAAATAATTTTATTCAATACTTAAATCACAAAACTGGAATCATGTTTAAATTTCCCCTGTTACATAGCTAAATATGTGGGCGAAACACCCAAAAATTTTTCTCTTTAAGGACCCTTATAAGAACAGGGTGATGATTTCAGTGAAACTAGTTAAATTTTGTAATACGAGTTATATGAATGGAGATTTTGGGTATTTTTGTAGGGAAATATGGGATTTTTTTGTTTTCCCTGTAAAATGAAGAAATTCCTACAAAACATATGAAAATTAGTAATAAAATATCTTTAATCGTTTTAATTTTATTGAAGTTCAAATATTAAAATTAATTTTCAAAAAAATTAACAAAAATTTGAAATTTTAAGTTTTTCATAAATTTTTGACATTAAACGATAATTAAGCAACTTTTTCTTTTAAAATTATTATACTGCAAGTTGTAACGTTTTAATAGATACCAAATATTTGGCTTAAAAGTTGATATCTAGGCTGAAATTTGTACCTAAACTAGGCTACCTCTAGTTAAAATTTAGCTATTTTTCATACATAGAAATTCTTAAAATTAAAAAAAAAAAAAAAAAAAAAAAAAAAATACAAAAAAAAAAAAAAAATTACAAAATATTTAAATAGATTCATTAGATACATTCCTATTCAAATTGATTCGAATACCTTTATTCGATCACATAAACCCATTAAAAAAAAATAACAAATAATTTACTTCTTGAACTCGTACATGGCAACAAACAGAAAAAATCCCAAAAACAATTAAACCAGAAATTATTCATCACATAAATAGAAAAAACAAAATAACGAAAGTCCAACCATACGCCCCCTTTTCCCCCGAAAAAATAAAATTGAAAAATTCCACAAAAAATCGACAACAACAACTCAAATCCATAACAAAAAAACTATCAAAAAAGTTAAAGTACAAAAATTTTATAAAAATAAAAATAAAAAAAAACTAAAATAGAAAAAAACGAAAGAGGGAAAGAAAGAGTAAGACAAAAAATTGGCCAAGTGCAGTAGGCCATACAAATAGAAAAAGTGGGTCACAAACTACAACGATAAAAAATTTAAATACAAAAAAAAAGAAAAACTACACACAACACAAAAGAAATCATATTAACTAGAGAAGTGTCACGAGAGAGGGGGGAGAGCGGAAGAGACGTGTTGGAATCTCTAATGATAAGTGAAGAGTCAAAAAGCAAGAGAAAATTGATAAAGAGAAACTGAATAAAATAAACTCTTAAACAAGATGTTTTGTATTCGGCGGAGGTTATGTGGGTGGCTGCTGGATGTTTTGGAACTTTTTAACGAGACAAAATAAATGATCTTTTTGAAATTAAATTAAAACTAAAATAAATTAAATTAAAAAATTAATGATCGTAATGTAGCAGATAACAACAAAAGAGAAAATAGAAACTCTCTTAAATTAATCGCAGAGCTGGTAAATGCAATACTAATTTAAAGTCACTATAAACTATAACTAAACTATAATCCTGACCATAGAGTGGACTTTATGGACCAGATAATTAACGGGACTATAGATTTTAGTCCATACTACATACTGATCTGTAATGAAAACTATAACCAGACTATAACAAAACTATAATCCAAACTGTAAAAGAACTAATACCTCTCTATAGTCCACTATAGACCAGAATATAGAGCAGAATATATGTTGGACTGTAGAGTTCAAACTATATACAGGACGACATAAAACAGACCACTTACTAGACTATATTGACCAGACTATAAACTGGACTATAAAGGCCAGATTACAAACTGGACTATAAAGGCCAGATTACAAACTGGACTATAAAGGCCAGATTACAAACTGGACTATAAAGGCCAGATTACAAACTGGACTATAAAGACCAGACTATAAACTGGACTATAAAGACCAGACTACAAACCGGACTATAAAGTCGAGACTATAAACTGGACTATAAAGACCAGACTATAAGCTGGTCTATATAGCCCAGACTATAAACTGGATTATATAGCCCAGACTATAAACTGGACTATAAAGACCAGACTATAAGCTGGACTATAAAGACCAGATTATAAACTGCACTATAAGGACCAGACTATAAACTGGACTAAATGTCCAAAATTCTAAAATATTTCCTGATTCAATAAACATTTTTAACATTTTTAACGAAATTATAAGAATCTTTAACGAAATATTTCTAGTTTCAATAACAAAGTTTCGTTAAGTTTTTTGAATGTCCAAAACTGATTAGTTTTTTAGGATTTATTTAATTATCTTTTTATATAAAACTAATATATTAAAATTTTTAACGAAAAATGTATAGTATCCAAAATAAAGTTTCGTTAAGTTTTTTAAATTTACAAAATTTAAAAAATTCTTCTGATTCAACTCATATTTTAAATGCTTTAAAATGATATACAATAAAATTCAACGAAATATTTATAGTTTCCAAAATAAAGTTTCGTTAAGTTTTTTAAATATCCAAAATTATTTTTTTTCTTCATTACATTAACATTTCAAACACTATGAACGAATATATAAGAAGTTTTTACAAAATGTGTATAGTTTCCAAAATAAAGTTTCGTTAAGTTTTTTAAATTACCAAAATTAAAAATTGTTTCTTTATTTAATCAGTAATTTTAACGCACTAAACAAATATATTAAAATTTTTAATAATATGTGTGTAGTTTCCAAAATAAAGTTTCGTTAAGTTTTTTAAATATTCAAAGTTACAAGAAATTATCTTGATTCAGTTACTCATTTTAACGTTTTAAACAAATATATTAAATTTGTTAATAATACGTGAGTAGTTTCCAAATAAAGTTTCGTTAAGTTTTTTAAATTCTTGAAATTTGCAAATTTTCTAAATTTATTTCATATTTTTAACGTTTTAAGTGACTATATTAAAAATTTTGTGTAAAGTGTCAAAAATAAAGTTTCGTTAAGTTTTTAAAATACTCAAAATTAACAAAATTTTCTCAATTACATTCAAATGTTTAACGTTTTAAGTGATTAAACAAAATTTTATCAAAAATCTTTAGAATCTTTAAAAAAAGTTTCGTTAAGTTTTTAAAATGTCCAAAATAAATAAAAATCTTCTTTAAATAAAATAAGTTTTTGTCCTTCTTAAAAAAATTTTCATTAAAATCCTTTATTTTCAAAATAATTAAAATTTCCTTAAGTTTTTCAAATCCCGATTTTCCATCCCTGTTAATTACTTTAAAAAAGTTTTAACCTTTTTCTGAACTTTAATCATAAATTTGTTTTCGTTTATACTCATTTATTCCCTTTGGTTTTTAGTTTAATTTTATTTACATGTTATTTGTTGTTGTTGTTTCACAACAACTACAACAACAATTTCCATATAGAAGTTGAATAAAAATTAAATTTATCGCTGGTTTTATCTGTCACTTTATTTTAATCACGTTTTATTTTGTAATATTACATAATTTATTATTATTGTTATTGTTTTGTTATTGTTGTTGTATATTTTATTTTTATTAACATTTTCACAAATACAACAACAATAATAATAATAACAATAACAATACCTGTGTCATCAAAAACGTCATGAAATCTAAATACAGTTTATTTTTGTTGAAATATTATAGTCGGTCAAGTCCGACCTGTGTATACCCTACACCACTTTGTTGATAGTAAATGACAAAAACGACCCTCGTATAATTTGTTTTTCTGATTTTCGAGTAAATTTAAAGTACATTTCATTATGACATTAACATTTTTGTGAAATTTAAGCGCTTTTAAGCGAGTTTATATCGGTTGAGCCTACCCTCGCATAATTTTGAATATCATTTTTAAATTATATTTATTTCAGTTCGATCAGTTGTTATTACAATAGCAAAGTTTATATGACATTTAAGTCCTTAAAGGTCATATTTGGAATAGTAGTTGTATGGGACCTATGAGAAATAATGGACCAACCACAGTATAATTTGGCATATCGGTTTGGTATATCATAACACCTATTTCTGTTAAATTTCGTTGAAATCACTTTATACTTAAGACTTTTTGACCTTAAACCTTCATAACGGGAGAACATTTGTATGGGAGCAAAAATTGTGACCTGTAGATTGTACACAACGTTTACATGGACAACGAATCACCCAGTCACACGGACGGATATCGTTCAATTGTCTCATAAAGTGATTCTAAGTCAAATGGTGGACTTAAGTGGTTTTATCAATATTTTTTCTAATCCGTTACAAACGTATGCACAAACGCATAATACCCCAACCACCTGCGATGGTGTAGGGTGTAAAAAGTTTAAGTTAAAGTTTTTTCCTAAAAAAAACATTTTACATTAATTGTTATTGTTATCGTTATTATTTTAATTGTTGTTTTTTGCTGCTGCTGTTGTTGTTGCAAAAATTAAACAAAGTAAATAACGGTATTACTTCATACTTAAAATATTGACAAAAGCAGAGATATTAAAGTTTATATTACTCTCTCACTCTCTCTCTCTCTCCCACTTTTGCAAAGAGGAAAACTCTTTATGCATTTGAGTGTTTTCATAATCGACACCATAATCATATTCCGTGTGTGACACCAAGAAGGAATCATCTCCCCATAAAGTATATATATTATTGCAATATATCAAAATCTGAGTCGATTTAGCTATGTCCGTCTGTCCATGCTTTCTGTATGTCACGCTCACATCCACAATAATTGACAGAGCTCAATGAAATTTGGTTTGAGTATTTGTTAAAGTCCTAAGAAGTTTCCTATTTAAAACCAACAAAATCGGTTCAGTATGAATGACATCATATCCAAATCTGAGTCTTCTGTCTGGCTGTCTGTCTTTTGGAAACATTCTTAAGCCTAGAATAATTGTTCGATTTCAATGAAACTTGGTCAACATTGTTTGTTGTTTCCTATTTAAAACCAGCTACTTCGATATTTTAATTAAAAAAGTTATAGACCGATATCTGAGACAATCTCAAAATTCCGTAAAGCAACTTCTTTTTAAATTGTTCAACAAAAGGTTACTGGATTTAACGAGAGTCCTTTAATGTTGTACAAAAAAATCAACGAAATCGAATCAAAAGAGAAAAAGTTATAGAACAAAATATTTAAAATTTTGATACACCCCAGAATTAGTGTGTCACATATGTAGCAATTTTGAAAATACTTTTCTGAAAATTACTGCATATATTAACACTGATATAAAAATTAAGATTAAAGAGCCAGATTGCGCTGGGTCCATTATTTGATCCAGCCCCTACAAGGAATATGGTTTTAAGCTTATGAAACCTTTCAATAAAAAACAATTCTGTTGAAAGTCGGCACAATCAATTTTCTAGCTATTTTAAACATATGGTATTAATTTGACCAATATCGGTCCATTTTTTGCCATAGCTCTTATATGAGGCCCATTCCCCGAAAACGGATTTGAGCTTATAAAATTCTTATATATGAAACAATTTTATTGAAATACTTGTTGATATATATTTTTTATATGTCATAAATAAATGTTACTAATTTGTCGAATATCGGTCCATATTTTGCGATAACTCATCATATGAACCCTTTACCCACAAAACGGTTTGAGCTTGCAAAACTTTTATAAATGAAGATCTTTTTGTTGAAAGTCATCATGACTGTAATTTCAACCAACAATGTGCAACATGTTGCAGGCAAAGATGTTGGATGTTTTTTGGTATTCTAGTACTTATTTCCACAAAACTTTTATCGCTTAAGAAGCTTAACAAATCTCTAGAATCTTCGCTAATCTCTCTAAAATCGCCTGGTTTTGCAGAAAATTCTCCAAATTGTCAACACTGGTTACTTTTATGGTGAAATGTTTTTGTTGTTTTAATCGTTACAGTTAAGTTTTTATGTTAATTATTACGATTATTGTTATGTTAATTACAGTGAGTTGGAAGAGAGAGAGAGAGGAGATTGGATTTTCTGTTAAATTCCTGTTAAATATTAAACAGAGATGGTAAACTGAAATTTTTTAATTGGAAACTAATAAAATAAAATGAAATTTAAAAACGAAATTATCAATTAACCCTTTCAGGGGTTTTGTCGCATATATTCGACATTCCAACATACTCAGTTTCTAAGGCTTGTGCTATTGATGATCGTTATTCGAATGTCGAATATGTTCGACATTTACCTTCAGAAGTTGTCTCTCTCCTATAACTGTAAATTAATTCTTGCGTTCCAAATGTTTTCATATAAAATGGAATGACCACGTTTGAAGCTGAACCAGAGCTTGATGAGCCTAATGGAACTGTTGTGAGGTAACATTTGATATATCGCAAGTTCGATCAATGGATATTCAGGTACGCGAACTTGAAACTGTCTCATAGGAAAATATTTGTGACACGATATATTGGAAACAGATGATGTATGTACAGCTGGAACACCGTTCTCATATTTTAAAAAATATTTGACAGATGATTTCTTTTCAAATACTGCGCACTATACATACGTGTGTGTACAAACAACAGCACAACTTTCGTTCAAGCTATGTAAAGTCCTCGCTAAAATCACCAGTCCCCGTACCCATCACAAATTGTAGGCATTTAAAAACTTAACGAAACTTTATTTTTTAACGAAACATTTTTACTATGAAATTATAACATATGCTTTAAACTTAAATAGTAGACGTTGAAATAACGAAGACATTTTTTTGATTTTTGGATATTTCTAATACTTAACGCAACTTTAATTTTTTAACAAAAATTGTATCTCTATAATTTTAGCATATTTCGTATGTATGATGAAGATATATAAACAAAGGACCCTTAAACAATTTCATTTTTAACAGTTTTTACAACTTAACGAAACTTTATTTTATTTAACGAAATATATTTTCATAAATATTTTATAGCATTCTTTTGGTAAAAATCAAATACTAATTTAGTATAGAAAAATTTTCAAATTTTGAACATTTAAAAAACTTAACGAAACTTTATTTTTTGAAGGACAGATATTTACTCGAAAAATTTTGGTATATTTCTTTTATATTTTTGTTATATATAAAGAAACTATTAAAAATTTCCATTTTAGACAATTTTTAAAACTTAACGAAACTTTATTTTTTGAACGAAAAATATGTTAACGAAATTTTTATTGTATTCTTTAAGTAAAAATCAAATACTAAATTATTCTATTTTTTTCAATTTTGACTATTTAAAAAACTTAACGAAACATTATTTTTTGAACAAAAAATACTTTTTCAAAAAACTTCGGTATATTTCATTGATATTAATGCTAAATATTAAGAAAACATTAAAATATTTTTAAATCAGACAATTTTTAAAACTTAACGAAAGTTTATTTTTTCAACGAAAAATATTTTAATGAAATTTTTATTATATTCGTTTAGTAAAAATGAAATACCTTTTTATTCTAAAAATATTTTCCAATTTTGAGTATTTAAAAAACTTAACGAAACTTTATTTTTTTGAACAAAAATATTTTTCAAAAAACTTCGGTATATTTCATTAATATTAATGCTAAATATTAAGAAAACATTAAAATATTTTTAAATCAGACAATTTTTAAAACTTAACGAAACTTTATTTTTTGAACGAAAAATATTTTAACGAAATTTTTATTGCATTCTTTAAGAAAAAATTTAATACTAATTGGAATAGAAAAATTTTGAAATTTCCAGCATTTAAATAACTTAACGAAACTTTATTTTTTGCACAAAAGGCATTTTCTCGAAAATTTTGATATATTTCATTGATATTTTTGTTATATATAAAGAAACCAACGAAAAATTTCCATTTAAGACAATTTTTAAAACTTAACGAAAGTTTATTTTTTAAACGAAAAACATTTTAACGAAATTTTTATTATATTCGTTTAGTAAAAATAAAATGAAATTTAAGTCTGAAAAACATTTTTAATATTGAGCATTTCAAAAACATAACGAAACTAAATTTTTTTAACGAAAGTTTTTTTACTATGAAAATTTCTTATATTCTACATATATATAAATTACACACTTCTAAAACCAGTGGAAAATTTTGCGTTTAGACAATTTTAAAAACTAAACGAAAACCTTTTTTTCAGAAAACGTAAAATAATATTTTAATCAGGAAAAAATTGTAAATTTTGAACATTTTAGAAACTTAACGAAACTTTAATTTTTTAATGAAATTTTTTTTTTTATTTTCGGAATATCTTTGAAGTATTGATTTCATATTCCAATTTGAAACAATTTGAAAACTTAACGAAGATTTTTTCCCCAATAAATAAAAAATTTATCAAGCTAACGATTACTATATAACGAGTCTGAATTTTTTTAACGAACATTGTTCGTTAAAAAAATTCAGACTATAACGATAAATACCTGATCTAATATATTTGTTTTTAACTTAATGAAACCTTTTTCTCAAACTTTTTGCAAAATTTATACTAAATTTTCCATCTCTGTTGCTGATCATGGAAAAAGTCTTCTTCAACAAAAATTATAAAAATTAAAAATTCTTGTTCTTAATATTTTTCAATAAATTTTTTAGTTTTGTACTAAATTTTCCATCTCTGCATCTTATCATAAGATTTGCTCCATTTGCATAAATTTTACTCTTATTTACATTCTTCTCTTGTGCTCTTGCTCTCATTAGTTAATCACTCTCATTTTCTTACTACTCTGTCTCCTCACCTATTCACTACTCTTCCTACATAAAAATGACGTCATTTTAATCTTTTTGTTATTTCTTTATCACATTTTCTACAGTCAAAGAAAAAATATGTTTAGTTTATTTAATGATAATTTTTAATTATTTATTATCAATATTTTTTATTATTATTAATATTTATTAACAGTTAAAATGAATATTATCACCTATTTAGATTAAAAATAATTGCATTGAATTGTCCCCCCATAAATATTATTAATTGATTATTTAGTTCAGAAGAGACGACAGAGACGTCGAAGACGTTCGTTTGGAAAATGAATTATTTGTAAATAATTAAAAAAAAGAGATTACAAAAATATTGCGATTAAAATTTTGTTAAATAATAAACTTAGAGACTTGCAAAATGGACCAGTTAGGGACTAGTCCAAATAGGATCCTATCTAGATCTTTGAAACGGCCGTTATATATATTTATCCCGCTTCATGGAAAGTTTAGGATTAACAATTTTGCTTGGAGCTAAACAGAGTTTTATTGGACGAAAGCTTCACCCAAAACCCGAAATCCCTATAATCTTTGACACTTAAGTTCTCTAATAGAAATACAACTCGGTATCACTCAGTGATCCTCTTGTGAGAAGCTTCTTTAGATTCTAAATTTAAGTTTGATTAAACTTCCTAAAAGATCTGAAGGAATCATCTGAAATTTTTAATCATGATTTCTAAAATTAGAAGACAAAGTGGGTAAATAGCTTCCAAGGACATATAATCCGTCTTAGGACTTAGTTTTTATTCCATTTATCACAAGATAAATCACAAGAACTTTTAGTAAATTTTGAAAATAATTTTAAATCGTTTGGAATTGAAACTGATGAACGATCTATCGAATCCATATAAATGATTTTTTAAGCTTCCGAAAGAGTCGACTCTCTAATCTGAAACGATTTGAACTCTTATCCAATTTTTTTTGATCTGGAGAGTGAATTTTGTGCTGAACGAATAAAAAGCTCTGCACAAAGTCAAACGAGGAAAGATGAAGAATTGATTCAAAGAAAATGAAAGAAATGGACTTAAAACTCATACAGAAAAGATTTAGGTCAGCGCGCTAAAGTCAATATTCTTAAACGTTAGGTTGTTTAAAATCCAGTTTCGTTTACACTCCTCTGAATACATTGAATCAGTTACAAAGAGAAGAAGCGATCGTTGATGGTTTCTACTAGCGAAATCGTACATTAATTTTATAAACCTTGTATTAACTTTCCCAGATTCCTTGGTTTATAGACATTTACAGTTCTAATGATTGGGAATTGACACTAACACAACATCCATTTAGTTGGTTTAGAATTTGGCTGATCAAAATCCCTTTAACTTGTGATTTCTACTGGATTACAAGAGAGAGTAAAATAAAGATAAACTCACGACTTCCACTAGAAAGCGCTTTGCTTTGACAAGTCAGCGAGCCTTAAAAGAAGCACAAGGCAAAGCCATCTGTATACTTATCCCTCTGTTGTTTCATAAGGAATCAAATAAGTTTAGTTTCTAGACCTTGTTTTCTCCCTGATTCAGGTAGGGTAATTGCTATGCTGTGAATCAGAATTAAACAGTTGGATTTATCGCTGCCCTTAATGACATCCTCATGGTGTGATAGAGTTTAACAAAACTTTGCTTTATATGCTCTCCCTTTTTTTCCAGAAAGTAGGTTCAGCACTAATTGACCAATTTCTGGAGTCGACGACGAATCTCATTGCCAAAGTTTTGCCCGGGAACAAATTCAAACGTGGGATGCATGATATAATATAACTACTAAACCACACCTTCAATCTTTGGGACTTTATGGTTTCCATGGAGTTATTATCGATTGGTAGTTCTTCATTCTTAGCTTTCTTTAGTCGACGTAGATCAGTCCTAGAATAATGCAGTTGAAATTTATCTTGACTAGAAATTAACGCTTTGATTGCATGATGTAGTAGCGGACAAGTTTACTTAAATTCCATGAGTTAGAGTGACGCCACTGACCAACCCTGGTGTTGCTTTGTTTATGTTCGGGTTTTGAAAGTTTGAAAAGTTTCCATGCTCTACATGGATGCTTGAGATACTTGTTTTGCGAGCATTTCAATTACAAAACCACGCCAACCATATTTGGCTCCACAAAACCCTTATTGATTGCCCCATTTTCATAGCTTTAATTGGTCGATGAAGCTTAGCTCTAGAATAAAGAATTTTGCCTAGAAAAATCCTCTAATTGAATGATGTAGTGGTGGATAAGTTTACTTATGTTCTAGAAAATAGAGTGGCATCACTAACTAACCTCTTTTTGCTTACTCTATGCTCGGTTTTCCAAAGTGAGAAAGGTTTTGGAGTTGAAACACTCCACTTTTTAATAATCGAACAAATAGTTTTTTTGTGTGGGATCGAATTTAAACCTGGAATGGTTGAGATTATTAGAATGGTAACAACTTAGGATGCTCCAATTCCAGTGACCAGAAGAATAAATGAATTTTTGCCTTTAGAAATGAGTTTAAAAGGAGGGAAGAAATAAAAAGAATTCTTAATTGATCAAAAGCGTTTACCAGCATTAGGGAGGATCCTAACCATCTGATTAGATCGGTCCGCTGGATAATAACTCCTATTCACTTCTAAAATCTTAATTTATTTCAAGATAAAATTTCCACTTCTTTCCAAACCATCCACCACTGCTCGAGGCATAATTTCAAAAAATCTTCCATTTACAAAAAAAAAAAAAAAAAACCCCGAATCGTGTAAATAATAAAATAAAATAAACAAGAATAAAAAAGTAAGAAGTAAACAAATTATTTAACGAGAATCAACATTTTTTTTATTTAAATTAAATAAAAAAATTTTTTGTAATAAAAAAATTCCAAGACCTTCCACAACAAAAATTGCACTTTTTTAATCGCTTACGGGGCAAAAAAAAGATGCGGAAAATGAGGAATAACAAAAAGCCAAGTAACAACAACAAAGAATGAAAGAATGGAGAAGAAGAAGAAGAAATGAGTTGTCAGTCAGGCGTCTGTTTTTGTAAATAAAATAAACAAAAAATATTGGCGTCACCTGCACTGAACGTGTTCGCAAAATATGCAAAATTACAAAAAAAATTGTTGTATCTTTTATGACATTAAAATGGATTTTGTTTATTTTAATAAGGAAACAACAAAATAAACGAAATGAAGGTAAAATGGAACAAAGAAATATAAAATCAAAATAGAATGTAAGTGACAGATGCCTTCAAAGAAAAGAATGCGTTTGTAATAAAGAAGAGAGGGAGAGAGAGAAAGAGATCTGAATTTATCATGAGAGCGAAATTTGTTAATTAAACATGATGGCAAAATGACAAATCCAAGATGAAAGTGTGGTAGAGCATTACGCTACAACTTCCTCTCCCCTTTCCACAGACTTCTTCACCACATGATGATCGTATCTTAAATAGATGTGGATCTTTAACATCCTACAGGTTCATTATGCTTGACTGTCTCTTCTTACGTAGTGCCTCTAGCCAGGATTAAGACATCGTTTAGTAGGAATTTGCAACATCAAACGCTAAAGAGAGTTTTGATCTTCAATCAGCGCATATCTATAGATCTCTTTACAAAGACCAACTCATAAGGTCTTTCAGAAGACCAAATAAAAATAAATATTGACCAGTATTATTTGATCATAAATCCGAACATTTATGAGCTGAGGAAATATAAAAGAGAAGGAAGTTTTACCTAAAGAAAGCTAATGCTCCTAAGAGATTTGAAAAGAAACTGTCGCAAATAATCTTCCGGTTTTTCGTACGATTATTGTTCTCTTAATTTTCTTATGTATCGCAAGTATATAATTTTCCATCGAAGAAAGTTTTCGGAAGATCGACAATTAAAAGGAGCCTTTCTAAAACCGTGCGCGTCAATATAGCAATAAACTTTATCAATTTAAATATTGATCACCTGATCCAAAAGCTGTAAGATACTTCGAAATATCATGATCATCTCAGACAAATGAACAGCAAAGTAAACAGCAAAGCAAAGGAAAAGAGCCATGAAGTTGACTTTAAGCTCATAATCTGTGAGACACTCCCAGAAGGTCAGAAACAGGCCCAGAGGTTGACACCCTCCAAGATCATCTTGTAAAGACTCGATAGAAAACGGTTTTAGGATCGATCTGGTAAAAAGCTCTTCATTTATTAATTAAAACAGTTCACGAAAAGTTAGAGTTGGATTTGTGGAGAAAGAGTTTTAAATTATGGTCGCCATTATGATTCCGTACATAAACGGAACTAGAAATGGTACGGAAATAAACTAGAACTAAACTGAAATTAAATTAGAACGGACTAGATAAGACTAGAACGAAAAGGGAGCCTTTAAACAGAGCTTAGGACTTATCTTGAAATGAAATAGTACCAAATTAGAACTGATTTCAAATGAACTGATCTCGAATAGAACTAGAACGAAACTAAAACTGACCTGTTACTAAGACAGAACAGAACTGGAAGTGAATAAAGAAGATCTAATTTTTGGTTCGAGAATTCTTTCAAATATTTTATCAGAAGCTGAAACAAGGACGGAATAAAAAAAATTATTTAGGAGCTGAATTCATATCTGAATCAAGAACTTAATTTGGAACTGTTTCAAGAACTAAAACAAAAACTGAATCAATGAACGTAGAACTAAAAAAATATGTGAAATAAAACTGAATCTAAAGTTGAATTCAGAACTAAATTAGAGCTGAGCTAAGAGCTGAATTTAAAAAGGAATCAAGAACAGAATCTAAAATTATATCAAAACTAAATCAAAACTGAACTAGAATTGAACTAGAACTGAACCACAAAATGAACTAGAACTAAACCAGAACAGGATTTGGACTAGAATCGAACTGAAGTAGATGTAAACAAGAACCCAACTAGAATTGAGCTCGAACTGAACAAAAAATGAACTAGAACGGAACTAAAACTGATTTAGAACTGATTTGGAACTGAGTTAGAACTGAGTTAGAAATGAAGTAGAAAGGAACTGAACAAGAGCAAGAAATGAAGGGAAAGTGAAGGGAAACTCTTACAGAACAGAGTTGTAACCGAACCAATATTGATTTGAAATAGAACGTACATTGATTTAGAACTTGATTTATGAATTGAACTAGAAAGGATTTAGAACTGATTTAGAACTGATTTTGAACTGAACTAGAACTGAATTAGAAATGAAGAAGAAAGGAACTGAACAAGAGCAATAAATGAAATGAAAGTGAAGAGAAACTCTTAAAGAACAGAGTTGTAAACGAACTAATATTGATTTGAAATAGAACGTACATTGATTTAGAATTTGATTAATGAATTGAACTAGAAAGGATTTATAACTGATTTGGAACTGAACAAGTGCAAGAAATGAATGGAAAGTGACGAGGAACTCTTACAGAACAGCTTTGTAATCGAACTAATATTGATTTGAAATAGAACGTACATTGATTTAGAACTTGATTAATGAATTGAACTAGAAAGGATTTAGAACTGATTTGAAACTGAACTAGAACTGAGTTAGAAATGAAGTTGAAAGGATTTAGAATTGATTTGGAACTGAACTTAAACTGGAAATGAACAAGTGCAAAAAATGAAGGGAAAGTGAAGAGAAACTCTTAAAGAACAGAGTTGTAAACGAACTAATATTGATTTGAAATAGAACGTACATTGATGTAGAGCTCGATTTATGAATTGAACTAGAAAGGATTTAGAACTGATTTAAAACTGATCTAGAACTGAACAAGAAATGAACTAGAACGAAACTAGAACTGAATTAAAGCTGAATTAGAAATGAACTAGAAAGGATTTAAAACTGCTTTAGAACTGATTTGGAACTGAACTAGAATTGAATTAGAAATGAAGTAGAAAGGATTTAGAATTGATTTGGAACTGAACTTAAACTGGAAATGAACAAGTGCAAAAAATGAAGGGAAAGTGAAGGGAAACTCTTACATAACAGTGTTGTAAATGAACTAATATTGATTTGAAATAGAACGTACATTGATTTAGAACTCGATTAATGAATTGAACTAGAAAGGATTTAGAACTGAAATCTTTATAAAGAGATTCTCATTAAAATTCTTATTAAGAATTTAAAAATTATAATTCTAACCTTCAATAATTATTGTTTTGTAGGAGTGTTTTCTATACTTGACTTAGTGAAAACATTCTATAGTGACCACAAGGTAACTAGAAACACATATTCCAACTAATTAAATTCGAAAATAAAAATAAAACATAAACTAAACAACAACAAAAAAAATTGCATTTATAAATTTAACCCAGATTTTTATAAATTAAAATGAAAATGCAAAAAAAAAAAAAATATTAAAAAAAATTAATAAATTAATTAAAAATAACAAAAATAAAACTAAAACAATAAAATTAAAAATAATGAATATTTAATATAAAAATTATTTTTAATACAGAAAAAATTCATTTTATAAAAAAATTCATTTTATTATTTAAAAAATAAACTTAAATAAATAATAAAGAAAAACACCAACAACAATTGCAATATAATAACAACAACTGCAGCAGAAACAGCAACAACAACAACAAATAATAATAAAAAATGTAAGTAGGTCAGGGTACATCCCCAATACAATTGAAAAACAGCAACAAAAATAAACACAAAAAGAAATCAACAACAACAAATCAAAACAAAACAAAACAAAAATAATGAAAACGATGAAAACAAAAACAAAATCAACTAAAGAGAATTAAAAACAAATGCATTTTGCAAGAGAAAGAGTGAGAGGGAGAATGAGAGACGATTTGCAAGGAGCAAGAAAAATACAAATGGCGTCTGAAACCGGGTGAAAAAAGAAATAGATGAATTTGTTGTAGGTCGAGGTAGGAGGTGGTGCTGGTGCAGGTGGTGGTACAGCAGATTGTATGGGTTTTGAATTAGTGGTTAGAAATACAAATTTGTATTTTAGTGATGGCCATTTAGCGGTGGCAAATACATAAATTTACTCTCTTGCTAATTAAGGCCGCTGCTATGCCATAGCGATAATAACAGCGACGCGGCCGGTTAAATCTATAAATTTAAGTGTATTTGCAAATAAAGAAAAAGAATGCAACGCTTAAATGATAAATGAATGAAAAAGAGAGCAAAAGCGAGGAAGAGAGAAAAAAGAAATTCATTGAAATCAAAAAAAAAGTACGAATACAACAAATATACAGTGTTGATTTGAAAACTAGAGATGCCAGATGAGATTTTTTGCAATGCCAAATTAATTTGCTATCGATTGGGAGGAATTCAAGTTTTCAGGTGATTTGAGAACAGTTAGCGGTCGCCCTAAAAAATAGAGCTAAAACATTATTAATAACTTCAAATTCAAATGGTTCTAACACAGTTTCCAGACAAGCTAGATTTTTTTCAATCTTTCAGATTACTAGTCCAATGCTTTAGCTATAACTGTAATAAATATCGGTGACATAAATTTAACCCTTCAAAAGTAATACGAAATTTTACCATAAAATCTATGAAAACTAAGCAAATTTTTTTAAAGAGAGCACCAAGTTTAAAGTAATTTTAAAGGGATTATGTTAGGTATTTATATAAGTATTATATATCTTTGGAAAGCTAATTACTTGAAAATTTAAAATATTTATAAAATAATAAATAATAAAATTAAATTCCTAAAAAAATTTTCAAAAATTCCAAATTTTTTTAAATTTTTCGTTAAACTTTTGCAAACCAATTTTAGACATTTAACCCTAAATAAATTCCACATAAATAAAGGGAATTTTATAAAATTTTAGTATAATACTTATTAAAATGTCCTTAATCCATTACTGCAAATAGATGCCCACATTTCTAATCCGAAATACCCAAAATTCCCAATTACAGAAAATTTCAAAAATTCTAATTTTTCACAAAACCACTCCATTTTAGGATAAGAACTTTAATTCTGCAGGGCTACGGGGAATAGTCTTTCCCCTTATAAACTCAAATTTACTTAAAATACTTTAAATTTTAAGTATACTATCGGAATTATAAGAAAAATTTAGAGTCCCTAGCAAAATAGTGAATTTCAAAGCGAAAAAATTATGATCATATTTTGGAAAATTTTTTGTAAAAAAAATTCAAAATAATTCATGCTTTAAATGGATCCACATTGGTATATGGATGAGGTTTAGAGGTTCATATCTCATTTCCGGGCATTCACTTAGATCTTGCGCTACAGCAAATTAATCTGAAGACACACAATAAACATCCAAAAGAATTTGTATTAAACAGTATTCAATGGTTCCAAAATTACTAAATTCATTCCCAAAAAGAAGCCTTTGGAAACCGCTGGCTAGTGAAGACTTTCAAGAGGGCTATCGGAAATTACTCTTTTGTTATGATCAAGATAATACAATCTCATTTCCCGAATAATCAGGAAGTCATTAAAAACTTTGCGATTTTCTTTACTTAGAAGTTCCAAAAGTTATTTAAAATCTTCTTTAAAATGTTCATAACCGAGAAGTCCAACTTTGCAGGTCCTTTGCTCACGCCACGGATTCACTAGGAACTGAAACATTTGAAATTCCATTAAAAATTACACACTTAAACCAAAGTTACAGTAAGAAACCCCATAAACAACTTGAACCATTTTGAAAGTCCAACTCTCCTTCACCATTACACACTTAGAACTTGTGTAGCTTTAAGTCGGTTGGAAAATATCTCAAGTTTCTTTAATCAGAAGTTCCAAAAGTTATTTAAAATTTTGGCGTTTTCCTTTTAAATGTTCCCAATTGAGGTAACCATCTTTGCAAGTCCAACTCTTGCCACAGGAACACACTAAGAATTTGTGTTGCTTAAGGAATTAAGGACTGAAACAAGAGCTGAAACTAAACCGGAATTCAGAACATAATAAAGAACAGAATCAGGAACTGATTCAAAAACTTAATCAGGAACTTGTTAAGGAATAAAATCAGGGACTGAAATATGAACTGACTAAATAAATTATGAATTAAGAACTGAAAAAAGGACTGAATCAGGAAATAGAAATAGAACAGAACCAAGGACTTGTGTTGTTTCAAAATCGATTGGAAAAACACTTCAAGAATATCCATGTGAAATTTCATTTAAAAATATTCTTTAGATCCAAAGTTATAAAATTATCTCAAAAACCAGATCCAAAAAGACTTTGAAGTCAATTTTGATTTATCTAGAAGTCACTACACTGAACCACACGAACGAACCTCCTATGGGGCGCTGATAGAGCCATAGGTTTCTTAACTGGACACTGTCGCATTGGGGCGCTGACCATGAAATGGCACTCGGGCAATTCGGGTATTTGTAGGATGTGCGAGGACAAGCTGGAGTCTGTGGAACATTTCGACTCCAGCTGACTAGAATGATGTGGTAGGCTGGCAATTTCTGGTTGGGCTAGAGGACTTGGCGGTCACATAACTAACAATCCTCATTAAGCTCATTCTGAGGATAAGCTTGGAGTCAAAGGTTATAGGTGAATAGAATATATTGGGCGATTATATATGTCTCTCTTCTTCTTACCTCTCTTTCTCTTATTTTCTGCTTTTTCCTTTCGATAATCCAGTTTCCAAGTGATATTCTCCTGTTCTTTCTTTCTTCTCTCTCTCTTTTTTCTATCCTGAAATACATCTCTCTTTCTCTACAGTATTCTAAACCTGCCTTCAAGTTGGATGAAGGTATCACAATGGATCTTTAAGTCACCGGTTGTGACAATAATGCACACCATCCTTCCCTACCTACCTACCCACCACTACACTGAACTAAAAAAGATAGTAAATATAACGAAAAAGGTTGTAGAATTGAAGAAAAGATGGTTGAATATCATCCAACGAAACATTTATTCATTATAATGAAAATTTTCGTTAATTTTTCGTAAATTCTTGAAATTTAGGAAAAATTGTCAATATGAATATTTGAATTCGTTATTAATTTGAATAAAAATTCTTCAATTTGATTAATACATTAATCATATTAACAAAAAAAGGAATTCATTATATTGATGAATATAATTCAATTTTACTGTCATATTTAATTGAGGAAAAGAATTACGTTAAGTTGTTGTAATAAATTAATACATAAACCATTAAGGACCAAGGGAAGGTTCCCCATACAAAGCATTTATTGATTATAGAATATTTTAAGAACTGTTATAGCGAGAATTTTCTAAATTTACTCCAAATGACTTCCTTAAGGAACTGTATAAGACAGATAAAATCAAGGGGAAGTAGCTTCCATACAAAGCAAATATTGTTTGTCGAATATCTATAGACCTTCGAGAATCGAGAATTTGAAGCTATAGACGGATATCTGAAACAACCTCAAAATTCCAAAAAAAGAACTCTTCTAATTTCTTCTTAAAAATGTAATTGGACTTAAATAAAGTCCAATTAACAGCTTAACAGGAAAAAAAGTTATAGACTATAATATGCAAAATTTTGATACACCCCAAAACTCTGTGTGTCATATGGGCTGCAATTTTTAAGATAATTTACTAAAATTTATCACATATACTTATTTTGATACAATTATAAATTCAAAGCAGCCATATTGTTTTGGGATCATTAATTGACGCAGCTCCCATATAAGGTCTCTTCCCGGAATATGTTTTATAGCTTATAAAACTTTTAAATTTGAACCAATTCTATTGAAATTTCGCACAATTAATTTTTTTAACTATTTAAAATTATTTGTTATAAATTTTATTAACATGGGTCTATATTTTGATATAGCTCCCATATAAGGCTTCTGCCCGGAAAAAGGGATTTGAGCTTATAAAACAATTAAAAGAAAAACTAATTCCATTGAAACTATTTTTAATGTATATTTTTAATAAGAATAATCTCGGTCCATATAATGATGTAGCTGCCATATCAGGCCCCTCACCGAAAACAGTTTTCAGCTTTATAAAACGAGTAACATTTATTTTGCTAACTGTTCTAAAGATATTATATTAATTTGACCTATATCGGTCCAAATTTGCCTATAACTCCCTTATAAAAAAAAGCCAGTTCAGTAGAAAAGAAGTTATAGCCAAAATTATAACTAATGTTATGACTCATTAAGTGTTTTTGCGTTATATACTACATACATTTGTGAGTGTATGTGTGTATATATGTATATCTACAAAACCTAAAGCATTAACTTCACACGAATTTGTGATGGAGAGTATTGAAGATTTGGCTCAGCCGAATATAATTTTCGTTAAAATTCTACGAAAATTTTACGTTAATATTACCAACGATATTTGGTTCAGTGTACATTTTTGAAATCTTAAAATTCTTAATTCTTTCATTACGAATCTCTTCTATTTCATACATTTTGACATTTTCAAACATCTGGCATCACGCTCTCTCTCTCTCTCGCCTGATATACATAATAAACATGACGTAAAGCTTACAACAACTAAAATGCCAAAAGCGAAAAAAAAAATAATAATAAATTGCATTTTTTTCTTTTGCAAATATAAACAAAATAATTGGCAATATTCCATAGACTAAACGAATACAATAACAACAACAATATTAAACGCACTTACAATAATAATAAAAAAACACAAAACTCTTCTACCCAACACCCACTCGCTCTCTACATCTCTCACTCTCTTTATCTCTCTCTCTTTGCCGGACTAATGACAAATGTGCATTTGCATTATTTGGCCTTAAAGAAAAAATTGTTTGCTTTAAGCTAAGCTCTTCACCACTCTCCTTTGCTCACTCTTCTTCACCCAAAAACAGAAAATACACAAAACAAACAAATGCATTTTGTATACTTTTTTTCGATTGTCTTCTTCTTCTTCGGCTTGAATTTTTTGTAGTTGAAATGGAAAAAAAATGAAATAAAATCTGGCACAAGGTCATTAGGCGACCCACTGGCATACATAAGAGTTATAGTTGTTGTTGTATTTATAAATTTATTGCATTTTTTGAATTATAAAATGTTTGTTGTTTTATTTAAAAATTTATTTATTTTTTGTTCATTAAGTTGAGGTTAAATTTGCAATAAAAAATTTTCAAATAAAATTAACAATTTCTTAATCCTTTTTCTTCTCTTCTTAAACACCCCTCCTCTCTCTCCCTCTTAATTCAGAGTTGCATTTTCACAAGTGAGAGTGTTTTTATTTATTTTTCTCATTTAATTGTTTATTTTTGTTTATTGTTTACTTTTATTTTTATTTTTAATTTCATTGATATAATTTAATTAAAATTTATATGTTTTTTAATTAAATTATTCTAAATAATAAACATTATTTCGAGGTTGCAAATTGTTGTAGTTGTTGTTGGCACTGCTATTGTTCTGCATGTTTTCATTTCTTTATTTTCTCTTCACAACTATGAAAAAGGGGGCCGGGAAAGAATGGAGGTGTGGTCAGGTCATCAAGTAATGGAATTTGAATTGTTTGATTTATTTTTATATTCAATTAATTGAAAGAATTTTAAAAAAGGGAACGTGACAAAAAAGGAAAACTAATTGATGAACTAAAATCGAACTAAAACGAAATTCGAATGAATGAATGGAATTAGAACAGAAATAGAACAGAACTAGAAATAAACTAGAACTCAACAAGAACTCAACCAGAACTGAACTAAAACTGAACAAGAACTAAATTAGAACTCAACTAGAACTGAAATAAAACTTAACTGGAACTGAACTAGAACTGAATTTGGACTCAACTACCACTGTATGAAAAACTGAATTAAGAATTCAATCAAGAACTGAATCAAGAACAGAATCAGGAAACGAATTAAAAATTCAATCAAGAACTGAATCAAAAACTGAATTAAGAACTGAAACAAAAACTGAATTAAGAACTGATCCAAAAACTGAATCAAAAACTGAATTAAGAACTGAATCAAAAACTGAATCAAAAACTGAATTAAAAACTGAATCAAAAAATGAATTAAGAACTGATTCATGCACTGAATTAAGAACTGAATGAAAAACTGAATTAATAACTGAATTAAGAACTGAAACAAAAACTGAATACGAACTGATTCATGAACTGAATTAAAAACTGAATTAAGAACTGATTCATGCACTGAATTAAGAACTGAATCAAAAACCGAATAAAGAACTGAATCAAAAACCGAATAAAGAACTGATTCATGCACTGAATTAAGAACTGAATCAAAAACTGAATTAAGAACTGAATGAAAAACTGAATTAAAAACTGAATAAAGAACTGAATCAAAAACTGAATTAAAAACTGAATAAAGAACTGAATTAAGAACTGAATCAAAAACTGAATTTAGAACTGAATAAAAAACTAAATAAAGAACTGAACCAAAACTGAATAAAGAACTGATTCATGCACTGAATAAAAAACTGAATAAAAAACTGAATTAAGAACTGAATCAAGAACTGAATGAATTAGTGAATCAAGAAATGATGTCAGAACTGACTGCAGTACTATATCAAAACTAACACAATAACTGTCTCCAGAGGTGACTCAAGAATTGAAAGAACTAAACAAAAAAAAAAACTAAATTAGAACTTAATATGAAACTGAATAAAGAACTGAAACTGAAATCAGGATTGAATCAAACACTGAATTTAGAAATGAAACAAAAACTGAATCCGGAACTAAAGCGTTCACTGAATCAAAGTCTAAATTAATTCAGAATGTATAGTAGAAGCTGAACTAGAATTTGAATCAGAATCTGAACTAAAATCTGAACAACAATCTGAACTTTTTTATGAATAATTACCTGAACAAAGACCTGAACTAGAACTTGAATTGAATTGTCTGAACTTGAATCTGATTTAGAATTTAAATTAAAAATTGATTTAGAGACTGATTTAGAACTTGAATTAGAGTCTAAAATAAAAAGTCGAATTGAAACCAGATTTATAATCTGAATTACAATCTGATCTTAAAATGATGTAAAACAGAACCAAAAGTGAACTAAAACTGAATAATAAGTTAACTAGGGCGGAAGTAGAACTGAATGAAATAAATGAACTAGAATGGAACTAGAACTGTTTTAAAAATGAGCTGGAGGTAAAGTAAATTCTGAATTAGATCTGAACTAGAAAAGAACTTTGGCTGAACTGAAAAACAACTTAAACTATAGAACTAAACTGGAACAGAATCACAACAGAAATATATGAAAGAACTAAAACTGAATGGGAACAGAATGGGAATAGAACTAGAATTTTTTAATTTTTAACTTTAAATTTAACTTTAAATCCATTTTGCATTTAAAATTTATCCTTTAAATCTTAAATAACATTTGCCATAAATATTCATCACTATAAATCCTTAAACGATTCATATTCTCTCCTTGCTCCACCTGACCTTGTAACAAACACCTGTGGTAATTGGAGAAAATCCTTCAGAAATACCAAAACAAATATTTAACAATTTTATAGTTCAAAACAAGGACGAAACATTAAAAAACTACTACGAAGAAGAAGCAGCAACTGAAGCGAAGCACAAACACAACATAATAGTGACAGCAATGACAATAGAAGCGAGCGGAGCAGCATAAATCTAGAGAAGAAGAAGAGGAGAGAACTTATAAAATGTTAAATATCCGGCGAATAACGTTAACAATGACCTTGTAAGTACATAAATAATATACTCGCCACCTTCACTGCCTTTAGCTTTCCAAACGCTTTGAAAATGGAGGGAGGAAAACAAGAAGAAGAATATGAGAAAATGGCAAAAAGTCATTTTCTAAGAAAAAAAACATATGCAATTTTCCACTTTGGAAGCCAATAAAAACAAATGTCAAAATAATAACAATAACAAAAAGTAAGAAAACAGAATATAGATTATATGAAAAGAAAAAAACAAAATGGCGGTTTCAAATTTTTAGTATGTCAATGTCGTGGTAACCCTGGCCTTATTTTCTCTCATGATATTGTTGTTGCTTTATGTTTTATATAAAGAATAGAAGAGAATAAATACAAGTGCAATATAATAATGTAAATGTAACAACAAACAAACAAACAAATAAATTCATTATTTGTATTTGTTGTATATGTAAATATGTCTGGCAACCTTGTTCTAGTATGTTTAAAATATTTATATACAAACATATGTGTTAGTGCATGTGTGTGTGTGTGTGTGAAAACTATAAAATGCATTCAATTCTATTTCATTTTATTTGTTGTTGTTGTTGCAGTTGCTCTTGTTTCTCTATTTAAAAAAAAATTGTTTGACTTTGACCCATTTTCTTATAAGCTTGTTGCATGTTCTCATGTGCATGCATGTTATTTACAAATACACACATACACACACATATATAAACACACTCATCAACATACATATGTGTTTTCAATATGTTTTTCAAATAAAATTCAAATAATAATCATGATTACAATAATAATAATGATGATAATGATGATGATGAACAAGTGCAGAGTCAGTCAGTCAGTCAGTTGTTGTTTATAGTTTCTATTACATCACAAAGAACAAGTAAGAATATTAGTTTTAGTTTGTCTGACACACACACATACACACCATTGTAAACATGTTTCTAAAAATGCATTAATTTATATCGAAGAGTGTGTAACTGTCTGTCAGTCTGTCACAGACTGCGTAAGTGTGTATGTGTATGTGAGTGTGTTTTATATTTGAAAAAAAATAATAATAAAGTAGATCAATGTCAGGTAATGCAATAATATATATTTTTCTACTCAGAATAGAATTTATAAAACAGAAATTTACAACAACAACAACAACAAAAATAATAATAACAAAACATTTATGTGTGTAAATACAAATGACCTTTATAATTTGTATTTACTAAAGGGTTGCCAGATGGAACACACATATTCTTCCCAGTTTCACGGTTCCAAATTACAGTTCTAGTTCAGTTCTGGTTCTAGTTAAGTACTGGAACAGATTTAGTTCAGTTCTAGTTCTCTTCTAGTTCAATTCTATTTCAGTTCCAGTTCAGTTCTAATTCAGTTTTAGTTCAGTTATTGAGAATTTCTAGTTCATTTCTAGTTCAGTTCCAGTTCAGTTTTAATTCAGTTTTAGTTCAGTTCTGGTTCAGTTTTAGTTCAGTTCTATTTCAGTTCCAGTTCTAGTTCAGTTCTAATTCAGTTTTAGTTCAGTTATTGAGAATTTCTAGTTCATTTCTAGTTCAGTTCCAGTTCAGTTTTAGTTCAGTTTTAGTTCAGTTCTGGTTCAGTTTTAGTTCAGTTCTATTTCAGTTCCAGTTCTAGTTCAGTTTTAATTCAGTTCTAGATCAGTTCTAGTTCAGTTTTAGTACAGTTCTTGTGAATTTCTAGTTCATTTCTAGTTCAGTTTTAGTTCAGTTCTTGTGAATTTCTAGTTCACTTCTAGTTCAGTTCTAGTTCAGTTCTAGTTCAGTTCTAGTTCAGTTCTAGTTCAGTTTTAGTTCATTTCTAGTTCACTTCTAGTACAGTTCTAGTTTAGTTCCAGTTCAGTTCTAGTTCAGTTTTAATTCAGTTCTAGATCAGTTCTAGTTCAGTTCCGTTTTAGTTCAGTTCTTGTTCAGTTCCAGTTCAGTTCTAGTTTAGTTCCAGTTCAGTTCTAGTTCAGTTTTAGTTAAGTTCTAGTTCAGTTCTTGTTCAGTTTTAGTTCAGTTATAGTTCAGTTTTAGTTCAGTTCCAGTTCTAGTTCAGTTCTAGTTCAGTTTTAGTTCAGTTCCAGTTCTAGTTCAGTTCTAGTTTAGTTGTAGTTCAGTTCTAGTTCAGTTCTAGTTCAGTCCTAATTCAGTTCAAGTTGAGTTCAGTCCTTGTTCATTTCTAGTTCAGTTCTATTTCAAATCTATTACAGTTTTATTTCAGTTCTAGTACAGTTCTAGTTCAGTTCCTGTTCAGTTCTTGTTCAGTTCTAGTTCAGTTCCAGTTCTAAATCTCTTCTAGATCATTTCTAGTTCTATTCTAGGTTTTGTTCTCTTTCCATTCGAATTCTGTTTTAGATCTATTTTAGTTCTCTTATAATTATGTTCCATTCCTGTACTGTTCCTGTTTGGTTCTTGTTCTGTTCTGTTGCTGCTTAAGTTCTGTGAGAGTTCTTTTAAAGTTCTCTTCTCTTTAGTTCCGTTCCTGTTCTATTATTTATTATTTCTACCACCTATTTTCCTTCTTTTTTCAATTCGTTCCCTCCTGCTTATTGTCTAGTTCATATCTCGTTCTCGTTCTTCTATGACTCTTTTCTAATTCTTTTCGCTTTCATTCCTGATATCTTTCAATTTCCCTTTCGATTAAAATTCTAATCCGTTCCAATCCCAATTTTTACCAAATCCCCAGATAAATTCCCATAAGCATTCTGGCATCTCTCTCACTCTCCCTCCCATTCTCAGTCGTCACATATTTTATTTTATTTTCTTTATTCAAATTTTAAATCTAGAAAAAAAATCAATTTAAGTTTGTAATGTTTGTTTGTACTCTGAATGCACTATTGCTATATAACTCTGCCACTAATGCTGCCACTATTGCTGCTGCTGTTGCAGCAGTTGTATAGTGATGAATCTCACTTGTAGCATCCTTGTATCCAATCTCGAGTATATTAGAAAACACCGCTTGAGCTTGACCTAAATTTTCAATGCAAAATTTTGTGAAAATAATGAATAAATAAATGAAATAACACAAATTGCCAGTCGTCGTTAGCGTCATGTTCTAATTGCAAAAGTTATAGCAAATTTCTAGTTCATTTCTAGTTCAGTTTTAGTTCAGTTCTTGTGAATTTCTAGTTCACTTCTAGTTCAGTTCTAGTTCAGTTCTAGTTCAGTTCTAGTTCAGTTCTAGTTCAGTTTTAGTTCATTTCTAGTTCACTTCTAGTACAGTTCTAGTTTAGTTCCAGTTCAGTTCTAGTTCAGTTTTAATTCAGTTCTAGATCAGTTCTAGTTCAGTTTCCGTTTTAGTTCAGTTCTTGTTCAGTTCCAGTTCAGTTCTAGTTTAGTTCCAGTTCAGTTCTAGTTCAGTTTTAGTTAAGTTCTAGTTCAGTTCTTGTTCAGTTTTAGTTCAGTTATAGTTCAGTTTTAGTTCAGTTCCAGTTCTAGTTCAGTTCTAGTTCAGTTTTAGTTCAGTTCCAGTTCTAGTTCAGTTCTAGTTTAGTTGTAGTTCAGTTCTAGTTCAGTTCTAGTTCAGTCCTAATTCAGTTCAAGTTGAGTTCAGTCCTTGTTCATTTCTAGTTCAGTTCTATTTCAAATCTATTACAGTTTTATTTCAGTTCTAGTACAGTTCTAGTTCAGTTCCTGTTCAGTTCTTGTTCAGTTCTAGTTCAGTTCCAGTTCCTAAATCTCTTCTAGATCATTTCTAGTTCTATTCTAGGTTTTGTTCTCTTCCATTCGAATTCTGTTTTAGATCTATTTTAGTTCTCTTATAATTATGTTCCATTCCTGTACTGTTCCTGTTTGGTTCTTGTTCTGTTCTGTTGCTGCTTAAGTTCTGTGAGAGTTTTTTAAAGTTCTCTTCTCTTTAGTTCCGTTCCTGTTCTATTATTTATTATTTCTACCACCTATTTCCTTCTTTTTTTCAATTCGTTCCTCCTGCTTATTGTCTAGTTCATATCTCGTTCTCGTTCTTCTATGACTCTTTTTCTAATTCTTTTCGCTTTCCATTCCTGATATCTTTCAATTTCCCTTTCGATTAAATTCTAATCCGTTCCAAT
>PYHX02000413.1:80502640-80981133 GCA_004302925.2 Cochliomyia hominivorax | reverse complement strand
GAACATTTTCCAAAGAAATATATAAAGAGCCAACTTTTACTAGAGAAAGTCTTCCTTAGGAGGGATTTCTGACGATGTTATAACTCTCAAACTCTAATATTTGGTATCGTAGAAACTTCTAGGCTCTTAACAACAGCTCCCTCTATCGAAGAAATGTATAAAAATAGCAAAGTTTTGCTAGAGCAAGTCTTCCTGGCGAAGTCATAATCCTCAAACTCTAATATTTGGTATCGTAGAAAACTTTAGGCTCTTAACAACAGCTCCCTCTATATAGGCGGTCATATAAACCATTTGTCTCAAATATGCAAGCCCCACGCTTTCTATATCTAAATCATTATACAACAAGAAGTCCATCTACGTTTAAGATTTACCAAACTTCTGGACACCTTTTAAAACTCTTCAATTATCTTGATTTGGCTCCAGACAGTTGGGAGGATTTGCTTTCTTGCTAAAAAAATACTACATTCTTGTACCACCCAAGAGCTTGTTGACATAGAGGCAGCATACCAAGTCAAGCCAAAAATAAATGTACACATTATAAAGTCTTATGAATGGAAGCTGCCCTTTTTCATAAACAGAGACCCCGATTTGCTTCGTTTGCCTCAACTGCATAATGTTTGCCATTACTAAGAACCTGTTTTTACTCCTTTTGAGTCCTAAACTGTTCTTCAACATTCCTCGAGAATTAGCAACATAAAATGTTTGACCAGGAAGTTGCGAAAGATCGGCCAGAACATACTTTCCATCATCCATAGTTTTTTTTTTAGAAATCTTGACCTCAATTTCTGTGCTCAATTTTTGGCCTCTAAATATTTTAACAGCGTTCCTGTCAAGAACTATTGAGCCTTGTATGTTTTTAAACCTGCATTAGCTTCAACTATTCGCACCAAATAGTCTGAGCTCTAAGCTAACTGGACTGCTTTCTCAACGGATGTGTTGGGAACTATTTTTTGGAAAATGCTTTCTATTTTTGGCTTATGAATCATCATATGAACCATTCCTTCAATGGACAAGTTCTCCCAGAAGTGTTTAAGAATATTGGAACCAATTTAACGGCAGACCTGTGAAAGCTTAGACCATTTTTGTAGCACCAAATTGAGTTAAAAGTTTTTTTTCGATCTCACTCCTAAATTCGCTCTGTCTTCCAAAAAGTCTAGCAAGTTTAATTTAAACACTCTAAATCACGTTCTACACCTTCAAAACAAATCACTTATGAACAGCGCCCTCTTTAAATATATAACAGTTAATAAAAGTGCACCCTACAAATGGGCCACTGAACACACCGCCATACAAATCAACATTTGACTTAGAAATCTATATATTTCAAGGAATTACTCAAACCAGTTTAAGTTCCAACACTGTTAAGCACATGCCATGCCTTTAAGAGAAAACAATTAAGAACATCGCTCTCTATAAATGGGCCATAGAAGACAAGGATCGCAATCAAATATTTGTCTTTGAAATATAAAGTAAATAGTAAAACATGATTCGCCCTGTCGGGGAATAAGCCAAGCGTGATAAAGTTTTAATTATGCAAAGTATACCCCATTACTTCTAGAACAAGCACTTGATAATGGAAGCTCCTACAAATGGGCTAAAGAAGTTACCCAGCTCACAATAAAAATACTGGTCTTAAAAATCTACTTAGAAAGTTGAAAAACAAAATTTCTCCTGCTTGTGAATAAGTCAAGCGAGAGTAGTTTATAACAATCCAAAGCATGCTGCACGACCTCCAAAAAAACAAAGCACTTAACAACAGCGCCCTCTATAAAAGGGACCATAAAGGACACATCTCTCACAATCAAACAAATCTAAATAAAATAGCAAAATTTTGCTACAGTTTAAGTGGACCTACTGCAGGCAAATTTATAAACTTTCTACCGCAGTATTTCCTATCTAAGAAAGCAACAGCGCCCCCTATAACAGAGGCCGTAGAAAAAATGTTTGTTTAAGAAATTTACAGCAAAACATAAAACATTCTGTCTTGAAGTAAATCAAGCGAATTTAAGTTTGAACACTCTAAATTACAGCCTACGCCTTTTGGAGAAAGCTTTTAACAGTTGTGCTCTCTATGAAAGGGGCCATAGAACACACTTCTCTCACAATCAAACATTTGTTTCAGAAATTGATAGGAAAACATTCTTCATTCTGTCTTGGAAAAAATCAAGTGATTTAATTTAAAGTAGCCAACTTTACAGTCCTCCCCCTGCCCTTGGAACACACTAAGTACACATGATTTCTGCATATCACTTAGAAAACACCTCTAGAGTACTCCTGAAAATTTTCATTGTTCAAAATTCTTTAGTTCGAAAGTTTTCAAATTTCGAAAAAACAAACATTTGGAGGAGCGAAAAAAAATCACAAAATTTTTCTCCTTCAAAATTCAAGCGTTCAACGAGGATCTAGTGTAACTTTTTTCCAAAAAATTTCCAGTTTTCAACACAAAACATTGTAAAGAATTTTTGTCAACTCAAAGTTGATTTGAAAGAATTTTGACGCCTTAAATACATGTTTTTTCTTATTATGGCTAAAATTCTGTTAGAATAATTTTTTTTTTTTTAATTCCTTAAACGTTAAGTGAACGAAAAAAAGTTTTTTTAACAAAATTGTTGTTGGCTTAAACGTGGATTATAACCATTTTGGAAAATTTGAAGGTTAAAAGATTAAGAAAACAAAATGTAGGAGGATTGTAAGTGGGAGGAATTGTAAGTGGGAGGAATTTTAAAGGGAGGAGTTTATAATGTGGGAGGCTTTTTTTACGAGAAGAATTCTCGTTGATCTTATAAGGGATCGTACATAACTGTATTATTATGAGGACTATATCTCAGTGCAGTTGATAAAAATTTAGGTTACAAATGAAGAATTCCATTTTGATCCTTTTAACAGACATAAATATTTTTAATATATGATGTCCTCATATTTATCTCACTAACTGTACCTTTTCTGGTGTTTTACTTTGGCCGAAGTTAAATTATGGTTCATGAAAGTGGAAGGAATCACTGTTGATTTAATAAGCGACATATACAGAACATTACTATGGTGATTTTACGTTTTCCATTTACACAATTTCTCAATTTCCTTATTACGCGAGTGAAAAATGGAGTAAAACAGTATGTGAAAGGAATTTTCAGGAAAAAGAGTTCTCCTGATTCTATAACAGAATTAAATCTATCTGTCGTCATTTCTCACCATCTTTTGACACTTCGGTTTATTTTAGTTCAAGTCAAATTTTTGGTTCATGAAAATGAGAAGTATTTTGGGGGAAATTTTGAGGGAGGATCCTTGAAGATTAATCCTACAAACAATATATATGACTTATCTACATTATGAAGTCTTCTTTTATCGGAAATTTATCGATTTCTTTGCTGAGGTTTAGAAAACTAAATAACTACGGTAGTTTAAGGAGAGAGAGAGAGAGAGAAAAGAGAGAGAGAGAGAAAGAGAGAGAGAGTAAAACAGAAAGTGGGGGGACTAACAAATGTAGGAGGCATATTTTAAGGAAGGAGGTCTTCACTCCTCAGCAGCTATTGCTATTGCTTCGTCCAAAGTCTGTCTATTACAAAACCAAAAATTGTCGAATTTAATTTATTTTTGAATGAATGTGGAACGATTTTTTGGGGAGGAATTCTCTTTGATCCTACAAGCGACATATATGATCATGTCTTCTTTTCCCGAAAATTTATCGATTTCCTTGTTCCTTTTTAAAAAACTAGATAATTAAGGTAGGTAAGGAGAGAGAGAGAGAGAGAGAGAGAGAGTAAAACAGAAAGTGGGAGGACTAGCAAATGTGGGAGGAATATTTTAAAGAATGAGATCTTCACTCCTCAGCAACTCTTGCTATTGCTTCGCCCTAGGTCTGTCTATATCACACCCAATGATTTTAAATTTCTTCTTAATGAATTTGGAACGATTTTTGGGGGAAGGAATTCTCTTTGATCCTACAAGTGACATATGATCATGTTTTCTTTTTTCGAAAATTTCTCGATTTCTTAGTTGCGTTTTAGAAAACTTAATAGTTACGGTAGTTAAGGAGAGAGAGAGAGAGAGAGAGAATAAAACAGAAAGTGGGAGGCATATTTTAAGGAAGGAGATTTTCACTTCTCAGCAACTTTTTCTATTGCTTCGTCTTAGGTCTGTCCATATCAGTCCAAAGTCTGTCTTTAATCGTCGAATTTTTTAATTTATTTCTTAATGAATGTGGAACGATTTTTTTTTGGGGAAGGAATTCTCTTTGATCCTACAAGCGACATATATGATCATGTCTTATTTTCTTGAAAATTTCTCGATTTCTTAGTTGCTTTTTAGAAAACTTAACAGTTACAGTAGTTAGGAGAGAGAGAGAGAGAGAGAGAGAGAGAGAGAGTAAAACAGAAAGTGGGAGAACTAACAAATGTGGGAGGAATATTTTAAAGAAGGAGATATTCACTCCTCAGCAACTTTTCTATTGCTTCGTCTTAGGTCTGTCCATATCAGACCCAATAACGTCGAATTTTTTTAAATTTACTTCTTAATGAATATGGAACGAATTTTTTTTGGGGGAAGGAATTCTCTTTGATCCACAAGCGACATATATGATTATGTCTCCTTTCTCAGATTTCTTGATTCCTTTTTAGAAAACTAGATAATTAAGGTAAGTTAAGGGAGAGAGAGAGAGAGTAAAACAGAAAGTGGAAGGATTTTTTTAAGGAAGGATTTCTCCTTGCTCCCATATAAGATCTTCACTTGTCCAGCAACTTTTGTCACAGCCTGTTTATCTTCTTTCAACTCTGACTAAATTAGAACCCAACAATAATCCATTGGTTGTGGTACCTTTTTGTCTGTCAAATGGTACATTTTTTAAATTTTGGTTTAAATTTATTTTTATTGAAAAACATTTCATTCATTCATCAGTTAATAATAAAACAAATACGATTTGTTTTTTGTTTTTTCTTTCTTTCTGTTTAATTATTTTATTGGCAAAACACAAATAATGTAAGATACTTGGATGGACAGACAGACAGACATATAAACAAATAAAACACACTTGAAACGCAAAATTCATGCCGCAATAATTAGTTAAGAAATCTAGATCATGGCAGCAAAATAACATTGTAACACAAACAGTTTTACAAATACTAAATGAAATTTGAAATACAACTGAAAAATTGTTGAGAAAACCCTGAAGTTCTGAGAGGAGCTACCTGAACAAAAATATGGAAATTAAATTGGGTTTCAGAAGATCCAGCTTAAACATGAAACAAGTGAATTATAAGCTAAACACTTTCCCTTACTCATATCTTGAGAAAAATTGTTTTGGATAGGAGCAGGGGGGTCCTTTATGCCCCTTAGAATTCTAAGATTAATTATTGGGAATAATGTATTCCTTTACTATGGAACAATTAAAGAATGAGAGTTTCAAATTTAATCCTAATGTGAAAATATATTTAGGAGCGTTAGGTAGCGTGGTAGGTCCCTCAACAAACAGATTCGGGGTAACAGAAAGTCCCCCTTGAAAGCTAAATTTAAAGAAATCGAAAAGCTCTTAATAAATATATTCTTCTTTCTAACGACGAACAAATGGGGTAAAAATTCATTGGGGGACAATTTTCCCCCAAATTCCTATCCAAAGAACATATTGCTTAGATCTTTAATGTCCCTCCGATGAGGGAGAAGAACTGCTGGGGTCCACAAATTCATTAACTAACATATGCGTATGTATGCATTTCACATTCGCATCCATACAAACATGTTTGCACATGCAAACGAAATATAAATACAAGATAAATAAACTTGAGAGATATAAAGAGAGAGAACCCCAATGGGGAAATTTTAAAGGGGAGAAAAATCATCTTGAGATATACACCAAATGACTGTGCGATTTCTAGGCAGTATTACGATATAATAGACATTCATAGATGGCGCTTCTGTTATTAAGTCTCAATAACGGGAAAACTGATTAAATCATAATTCAAATCATGGCACTGAAGGCCCTCATGGGACTGAAGGCCCTGCCGTGAACTAAAGTTACCGAAAAACTAGGCATAAGACCATCCACTGTAACCGCCTTAATTGGAAGAACTAATCCAACATAGATAGAGTTATTAGACAAGACATTCACGCTTAAAACTGTTAACATATTTTAAACCATTTTTGGAACGAGGATGTAATATTTTCTAATTGATCTGCCATCTAGCAGATCAACTGTTTAAGATCTCTGATTGGAAAGATCTTTTGATTATTTAAGAAACTGATATTTGATTGGAATCTGTTGCTGAAAATTGGCACAACGCGAAATGAAAACAGGAATGTGATCTTCAGAGAGAGAGAGAATTTTTTGATCATCCAGGTTTCTAAATTGTATTGATAAGAATCTGAAACTGGAAATTACGATATTGCGAAGGGAATGGTAAGAGGAAATATGATCCATAAAGGTAGTTAGTAATGTGATCTTCAGAAAGAGTGAGGAAGTGTCTGAATAGAATCCAAAAATTTGTATATCATTATGGAAATAGTGATAGAACTTATTTTCTTTCAGTGTCGTATGCATGGAATGTGTGATCTTTATAGAAAGTGTGGAATTGTGATGTTTGGAGAGAAATGTGAGCATAAGAGAGCATTACGAAAGTGATCATTGAAGGGCGAAAGGTAAGTGACCTTCGGAATGCGGATGCTAATTGACGATACTCGTTAGAAAAAATTTGGCATCACTATCAGAGAGAGAGAGAGCTATAATTGTGATCATTGGATCCTTCTTGAGTGTATTTACCGATCTGATTATTTTTAACGATCGTGAAAAGTCCATATCTACGCAAAACAATTCCATGATCAAATGGGACCAAATGAATATCATTTTTCTTTTTCAGAGAAAGATATTTCTACCATAGAATTATCTGAGTAATTTTGATTCAAAAAGATCCTGAAAAGTATGAAATTATGATACTTTTAGTTACTCAAGAGTCTGAATTGTTTTGCTTTAAAACAGAAGCTAATGGACATGGTAAATGTGTTCTTTTCCGAGCATGTGATCTTCAAAGATAGAGAGAGAAAGGGGAATGTGATCTTAAGAGAGAGAGAGGGAAAGGGAGGGAGAAAAAGAGATAGAGAGGAAGAGAGAACGAAATGATATTTTCGTAGATCATTTAACCGATCTGATGACTGTGATTCAGGCGCCTGATCGCGAAAGATCTCATCAATCCATTGATTTATCAGGAGAGAGGAAAGAATGTTATCTTCAAAGAGAGAGAGAGAGAGGGAGAAACGGAGAGTGTGAGAGAGAAAAAAATCGTTTGATTATCAGAGAGAGGGAAGAATGTAATTTTCACACAGAGAGATAGAGAGAAAGAGAGAGAGGAATGATATTTTCATAGATCACTTAACTGATCGGATGACCGTGATTCAGGCGCCTGATCGCGAAAGATCTTATCCATCTAGGTAATACAATGACATGATCAACAGGCTCAAAATGGATTTCTTTTGGCAATTTGGTTTATCAGGAGAGAGGGAAAAATGTGATCTTCAAAGAGAGAGAGAGCGAGTGTGAGAGGGAGAGAGAGAGAGAGAAAGGGAAAGGAATGCGTTTTTACTAGACCAATTAAATGATCTGTTGACTATCTGTGATTCAGGTGCCTGATAGCGAAAGATCAACTGACCCAAATTGGATTTATTTTCGCAATTGGGTTTTTCTTTCTGCTCTTCTTTTACACTCTGTTAACAATTATAAGTACATGTTTCATGTTTCTTTCAATTATTTCAGAATGAATATAATTTTTTCAGAAACTGAATTACAAATATATAATTTTAAAGAAGTGTTTCAGACTCACGTGTGTGTTGGCATGAAGATCTTAATTTTTATTTGTTAAAATTTTATTTATTTTTTTCGGTTACATAATTTTGTAATTTTTATTTATGTGTTGTTGTTGTTGTTGTTGGTTTTATACGTTATGATTATTTTGTTATTATTTTGTTTAAAAATATAAAGTAATTTTTTTCTTTAGTCAAATTTAATTGTTTAATTTTATTTTAGTCATATAAATATTCAGACCAAAATCAGTCAACAACAAGTTGGTTGGTCAGGGGATTAAAGAGAGTTAGACTGCAACACTGACAATTGCTTTGTCTGTCTGTAAGTCAGTCACTCATTTTAGTCATTTTGGGTAAATCAACGTGCTTTTTTTTTGTTTTGTCTATCAAGTTGCTTCAAATTGCGTAAAATTATGCGTGTCTGTAATTGAGGTTTTTTTTTATTCAGTTTTTTTATATTTTTCAAAATTTAAATAAAACTAACAAAATTTTGTAATAATAATTTTTTTTCTCTGAAAATAATGCACATTTAGTTTTTATGGTGCCTCCAAAAACAAAATTATTAAACAAAAATTATATTTTTTTGTGGAAAAAAATTAAAGTCATAGTTCATGATAAAAATTATAGTTTTATATGCTGAACTTTAGCATAATGCAATAACAAAATTAGTAAAAAAATAATAATAATTAAGAAATAATTTACGAAATTTTGAAAAAAATAATTGAGACATAATAAAATATTATGAAATGTCATAGAAAATGTGACAGAGAAATCATTTTAAGGTTATAAATGTGACAATAAATTCAATGATATATCAAAGGAAAGCTAAGCATTATCATCCTCGCTATTACACTCTCTCTCTCCCTCTCTCTCTCCCTCTCTCTCTCTCCCTCTCTCTCTCCCTCTCTATTGGGCATGCAGCTCTTAGAATTACCTAAAACTTTAACTAAACAAATTTTTATATATCATTGGAAAGCTCTTCTTTTTCTTAATCTTCCTCCCAATTTCAATTTTCCTCCTTCTTTTCTCTAGAACGTAACTCCCATTTTCAACAGAGATTGTAAGACTCTCTCTGTAGCTCTTAGAACAACTTTTAACTTGAATTAAACAAATTTTTATATATCATTGGAAAGCTCTTCTTTTTTTAAATATTCCTCCCAGTTTTAATTTTCCTCCTTCATTACCGTAAAAATTTCCTCTAGAACTTAAACAAATCTTGTTCCCAACACATTTAGAACTGAACCCCTTCAAACCGAAAAAAAATTTAAACAGAGATTTTCTCCGAGTTACAACCAGAATTTTAAATTTTTAAATATCAATGGAAAGCTTTTCACTTATCAAGAAATGTTGACTCTTTTCTCTCTCTCTCTCCCTCTTCACCTCTTTTTAAATAGTTTTCCCTTCCCCATTAAATTGACCCAATTTTATATATTTCAAATATTTCTCTTTTTGAGAATGGATTTGCTCTTTGTTAAAAAACAAATTCAAACTTTTTTATATCATTGGAAAGCTTTTCTGTTTTTAATCACTTTACAAATCCTCCTAGAACTTAATCTCTTCAAACCGATCAAATTTAAAATATTGTACTTTTTCAAAAAAAAAAGATTTTCTCTTAGTTTAAAAGAGAAGCTATACTACTTTTATATATCATTGAAAGTTCCTCTCTATAAAGTAATGTTCACCTTAAGCTTTCTTTTTTTTAGTACAAAACTTTTAAAAAATCATTAAAACTCCATTTGACCCAATGCATTTGGAACTATTTCCATTTTCTCCTAATCGATGTTCACTTTGTCCATAAACGAATATCGAAAGCTTTTATATATCATGGAGAGCTCACCTCTTTTCTTCTGTCAACCTTTATTTCCTCATTTCTTGAAATCACTTTAGAAATTCCCTAGAACTGAACCTGACATCCTTCTTCAACAGAGTTTTTTTTCCTAAGTTTGAAAGAGAATATATAGAATTTATATATCATTTGAAAGCTCATCTTTTATAAAAAAAGAATCACTTTCTCTTTTTGCTCTTCTTTTAGACAAAATCTCTTTTAAACTTAACTAAACAAATTTTATACATTTATATTTTATCTTTGTTTAAAAAAGGAAAATCTACAATTTTTATATATCATTGAAAAGCTTTTCTCTTGCCAAAGCTTCCTCTCAAACTTTTATGTTCTTATTTCTTAAAATTAGTTTTGAATCCTCTTAAGAACAATCAAACATTTTCATCAATATTTCTTTTTTTTTAAAGATTTTCTCTAAGTTTAAAAGAGAGGATATAAAACTTGTATATACTATTGGAAAGCTCCTCGTTTGTGCTCTATATAATGCTATTTTTTAACTCTCTCTCTCTCTATCTATCTATTTACTTATTTATCTCTTAAATATTTATTAAACCAAATTAACATAATTTTTCTCTATCGTTCTTTTCCTTATTCCAAAAGAGAATATTTACAATTTGTATACATCATTGGAAAGCTTAATTAGTATTTCTTTTAAAAATATAAAGTTATTAAAAAATTTTTAATTAATTAAATCCTCTCAACGACTTTAAAGTAAAAATTATCAAAGATTTTAATTCTTGTTATGTAACTCTCTTTAAATGGATTTTCTTTTAGACTAAAATAGAAAATTTTCAAAGTGAATATATCATTGGAAAGCCTTATTTATATAATTTATAAATAAATACTATTCTGATTAAATTT
Source organism: Cochliomyia hominivorax (assembly GCA_004302925.2). Taxonomy (NCBI): domain Eukaryota; kingdom Metazoa; phylum Arthropoda; class Insecta; order Diptera; family Calliphoridae; genus Cochliomyia; species Cochliomyia hominivorax. The sequence goes on along the minus strand of PYHX02000413.1, from coordinate 80,970,653 downwards.
AAAACCTTTAACTATTTCAAAGTTTAACTGATTTAATTTCATAAAAATGTTATGAAGAAAAAATTATATATTTTTTTGTGAAATCCAGACGGAAGGACGGACGCAATTAAACGGTTGAAGATGTATTTATAAATTCGATTGCTATAATTTCAAGTGGTGATAAGGATCTTCTTTTATTACATAAGATTTTATCTTATTACATCATAATAATCAAAAAAAAAAACATAAGAACTTTTCGAGTTCTATAAAAATTTATGAGAGAAAAAATGAAAACTTTATAAAATCCAGACGGAAGGACGGACGTAATTAAATCGTTTAAGAAATAGTTTACAAATTCGATTATTATAATGTCATGAAGTTATAAATGTCTTCTTCTATTACATAAGACATTTTTTTATTATATTACAATAAATAGTACAAACCAGCTTTATCAAAATGTAGGCTAAAAATTTTTAAGAGGAAAAAATGATAAAATTTTATTAAATCCAGACAGAAAGACGGACATATTTAAATCATTTAAAATATAGTATTCATATACTATTGATATAATTTCAAGTAGTGGTAAGAATCTTTTATTACTACATAAGACTATTTTGTCATTATATTACAATATTCTGTAGAATATAACTAACGAGATGTAAGGTATACAAATTTTATGAGGGGAAAATTAGCAAAATTTAATAAATCCAGACAGAAGGACGGACGTAATTATATCGTATATTATAGTCTCTAATATGATTCATATAGTTTTAAGTAGCGCTAAAATCTTCTATTATTAGATTAAAATAATTAGTAGAAACTTAAGAACCTATGGAGTTTAAATTTTTCAAAATATTATGAGGGAAATTTATAAAAAAATGAATTCTTGTAAAATCCAGGGATATGGAACCGTTAAGGATATCTTAAGGTAGGTAGGGGGAGGTAGGTAAGGAAGGATGGTGTACATTAATGCACACCTTCACTTGGTAACCTAAAGGTCCATTGTTATATATCTTAAGGAAATTTCACATAGTAAGGACTGGGGTATTCTAGAGTTGATTTGGAGAAGTTAACGGGCATTAATGTGAACAGAAGCATAGTCTGTGTCTTTGCAAATTTGGGCACATTGTCCCTAAAACATCTCTATACAACAGACGATCAGTTCATACCGAAGATCAGTTCGAGAGAGAGAGTTGATATGTAGGTTTTCTCTTATAGTTTCATAGATATTCATGACGAAATACAGTTTAAACTCAATTTTAGATTGTATCTATTTAGTTTATATGTAATATGTAGGTCACATTTTTTAATAAAGGCCAGATTCCCTGTAAAATTTCAGAGAATAATGCTACTATAACAGTATAATCATAATCAATTTGAAAAGTTATATTAATCTGAAATTGGAAGTTTGGAAAAATGAATTTTTAAGACTTTTTCTAAAAAGTTGGCAACACTAATTTTTGGTTCTAATTTTTATAAAGAGATTTTAAAGTTTTATAAAGAGATCTTAATTAGAAAAAGTATAAACTTAATTTGAATGAGCTTGGATCAAAGATCTGCCCATAAATTCTAACCAAAGTTGTTTAATTTTACGAAAAAAATCGAAATAATTTTATTCAATACTCAAATCACAGAAATGGAATCATGTTTAAATTTCCCCTGTTACATAGCTAAATATGTGGGCGAAACACCCAAAAAAATTTTCTCTTAAAGGACCCTTATAAGAACAGGGTGATGATTTCAGTGAAACTAGTTAAATTTTGTAATATGAATTATATGACTGGAGATTTTGGGTATTTTTGTAGGGAAATATGGGATTTTTTTGTTTTCCCTGTAAAATGGAAGAAATTCCTACAAAACATATTAAAATTAGTAATAAATATCTTTAATCGTTTTAATTTTATTGAATTTCAAATATTGATATTTATTTTCCAAGAATTAACAAAAATTTGAAATTTTAAGTTTTTCATAAATTTTTGACAATAAAGATAATTAAGCAACTTTTTCTTTTAATATTATTATACTGCAAGTTGTAACGTTTTAATAGATACCAAATATTTGGCTTAAAAGTTTATATCTAGGCTGAAATTTGAACCTAAACTAGGCTACCTCTAGTTAAAATTTAGCTATTTTTCATACATAGAAATTTTTAAAATAAAAAAAAAAAAAAAAAAAAAAAAAAATTACAAAATATTTAAATAGATTCATTAGATACATTCCTATTCAAATTGATTCGAATACCTTTATTCGATCACATAAACCCATTAAAAAAAAACAACAACAAATAATTTACTTCTTGAACTCGTACATGGCAACAAACAGAAAAAAAATCCCAAAAACAATTAAACCAGAAATTATTCATCACATAAATAGAAAAAACAAAAATAACGAAAGTCCAACCGTACGACCCCCCCTTTCCCACCGAAAAAAATAAAATTTAAAAATTCCACAAAAAATCACAACAACAACTCAAATCCATAACAAAAAAAACTATCAAAAAAGTTAAAGTACAAAAATTTCATAAAAATAAAAATAAAAAAACTAAAATAGAAAAAAAAACGAAAGAGGGAAAGAAAGAGTAAGACAAAAAATTGGCCAAGTGCAGTAGGCCATACAAATAGAAAAAGTGGGTCACAAATACAACGATAAAAAATTTAAATACAAAAAAAAAAAAAAAAACTACACACAACACAAAAGAAATCATATTAACTAGAGAAGTGTCACGAGAGAGGGGGAGAGCGGGAGACGGGTGTTGGAATCTCTAATGATAAGTGAAGAGCCATAAAGCAAGAGAAAATGATAAAGAGAAACTGAATAAAATAAACTCTTAAACAAGATGTTTTGGATTTCGCAGAGGTTATGTGGGTGGCTGCTGGGTGTTTTAGAACTTTTTAACAAGACTATTTAAATGATCTTTTTTGAAATTAAATTAAAACTAAAATAAATTAAAAAATTAATGATCGTAATAAAGCAGATAACAACAAAAGAGAAAATAGAAACTCTCTTAAATAAATCGCAGAGCTGGTAAATGCAATACTAATTTAAAGTCACTATAAACAATAACTAAACTATAATGCTGACCATAGAGTGGACTTTATGGACCAGATAATTAATGGGACTATAGCCCACACTATAGACTATAGTTCATACTATATACTGATCTGTAGTGAAAACTATAAAATAACTATAACAAAACTATAATCCACACTGTAAAAGAACTAATACCTCTCTATAGTCCACTATAGACCAGAATATAGAGCAGAATATGTGTTGGACTATAAAGATCAAACCATATACAGGACTATATAGAACAGGTCACTTACTGGACTATATTGACCAGACTATAACTGAAATATTTAGACCAGACTATAAACTGGACTATAAAGACCAGACTATAAACTAGACTATAAAGACCAGACTACAAACTGGACTATAAAGACCATACTATGTAGTGGACTATAAAGACCAGACTATATAGTGGACTATAAAGATCAGATTATATAGTGGACTATAAAGACCAGACTATATAGTGGACTATAAAGACCAGTCTATATAGTGGACTATAAAGACCAGATAATATAGTGGACTATGGAGACCAGACTATATTGTCCAGATTACAAACTGGACTATATAACCCAAACTATAAACTGGACTATATAGCCCAGACTATAAACTGGACTATATAGCCCAGACTATAAACTGGACTATATAGCCCAGACTATAAACTGGACTATATAGCCCAGACTATAAACTGGACTATATAGCCCAGACTATAAACTGGACTATATAGCCCAGACTATAAACTGGACTATAAAGACCAGACTATAAACTGGACTATATAGCCCAGACTATAAACTGGACTATATAGCCCAGACTATAAACTGGACTATATAGCCCAGACTATAAACTGGACTATATAGCCCAGACTATAAACTGGACTATATAGCCCAGACTATAAACTGGACTATATAGCCCAGACTATAAACTGGACTATAAAGACCAGACTATAAACTGGACTATAAAGACCAGACTATAAACTGAACTATAAAGACCAGATTATAAACTGGACTATAAAGACCAGACTATAAACTGGACTATAGATACCGGATTTTAAACTGGGTTATATGGATCAGACTATAAACTGTAATATATAGACCAGTCTAAATTCTAGACTATAGTCCAGTTTAAAGAGAGATTACTACTCTATAATACAAATTATGTGCTAGACTATACACAATGGACCAAATATTGCACCAGACCACATGTTGGAATACAGACCGCTCTGTATTGGACTTTAGAATAAACTATATTTCAGAGTCTACGCAGCACTATAGCTCAGACTAAATACTCGACTATAGTCCAAATTATAGACTTCACTAGTATATAATCAAGAATAAACTGGACTACATTATATTATATAGTTCAGACTATTTACTGGACTATAGTATAAAATTAAGCCTATATATTATAGCATTTAGTTCAAACTATGTATTGGATTATAGTATATAGTCCAGGCTATGTATAATCTTTAAACCACTGGACTATAGCCTTCAGTCCAGATTATATATAGGACTATAGTCTTTTATATAGACTATATGCTGGGCTATAGTCTTTATTAAATAATTTATTCTGGACTATAGTCTTGAGTGCAGACTATTTTTGGATTATAGTCTTTAGTCTAGACTGTATTCTGGACTACAGTATATTATACAGTTCAGACTATATTCTGAATATAAAGACCAGTGTGGACTAGAATATATTCCATATATACTGGCTATCTACAACATTATAGTCCAGATTATATACTAAACTATAGTCCAATATTCATAGTTTCGATAAAAAGTTTCATTAAGTCTTCTAAATTTCCAAATATGTGAAAAATTTCTACGAAATGTTAATAGTTGCTAAAATAAAGTTTCGTTGAGTTTGTCAAAATGTCCAAAATTATAAAATATTCCCTGATTCAATAAGCATTTTTAACATTTTTAACGAAATTATAAGAATCTTTAACGAAATATTTCTAGTTTCAATAATAAAGTTTCGTTAAGTTTTTTGAATGTGCAAAATTGATTATTTTTTTTAGGATTTATTTAATTATCTTTTTATATAAAACTAATATATTAAAATTTTTAACAAAAAATGTATAGTATCCAAAATAAAGTTTCGTTAAGTTTTTTAAATTTACAAAATTTAAAAATTTCTTCTGATTTAACTTATATTTTAAATGCTTTGAAGTAATATACAATAAAATTTAACGAAATAATTATAGTTTCCAAAATAAAGTTTCGTTAAGTTTTTTAAATGACCAAAATTAAAATTTTTTCTTCATTCAATTAACATTTCAAACGCAATGAACGAATATATAAGAAGTTTTTACGAAATGTGTATAGTTTCCAAAATAAAGTTTCGTTAAGTTTTTAAAATGACCAAAATTAAAATTAAAAATTACTGATTAAATAAAGATATTTAATCAGTAATTTTAACGCACTAAACAAATATATTAAAATTTTTAATAATATGTGTGTAGTTTACAAAATAAAGTTTCGTGAAGTTTTTTTAATATGCAAAATTACAAGAAATTATCTTAATTCAATTACTAATTTTAACGTTTTAAACAAATATATTAAATTTGTTAATAATATGTGAGTAGTTTCCAAAATAAAGTTTCGTTAAGTTTTTTAAATTCATGAAATTGGCAAAATTTTATAAACTTGTTTAATATTTTTAACGTTTAAAGCGACTATATTAAAAATTTTGTGTAAAGTTTCAAAAATAAAGTTTCGTTAAGTTTTTTAAATACTCAAAAATAACAAAATTTTCTTAATTACATTCAAATGTTTAACGTTTTAAGTGATTAAACAAAATTTTATCAAAAATCTTTAGAATCTTTTAAAAAAAGTTTCGTTAAGTTTTTAAAATGTCCAAAATAAATAAAAATCTTCTTTAAATAAAATAAGTTTTTGTCCTTCTTAAAAAAAATTTTCATTAAAATCCTTTATTTTCAAAATAATTAAAATTTCCTTAAGTTTTTCAAATCCCGATTTTCCATCCCTGTTAATTACTTTAAAAAAGTTTTAACCTTTTTCTAAATTTTAATCATAAATTTGTTTTCGTTTATACTCATTTATTCCCTTTGGTTTTTAGTTTAATTTTATTTACATGTTGTTTGTTGTTGTTTTCACAACAACTACAACAACAATTTCCATATAGAAGTTGAATAAAAATTAAACTTATCGCTGGTTTTATCTGTCACTTTATTTTAATCACGTTTTATTTGTAATATTACATAATTTATTATTATTGTTATTGTTTTGTTATTGTTGTTGTATATTTTATTTTTATTAACATTTTCACAAATACAAGAACAACAATAATAATAACAATAACAATACCTGTGTCATCAAAAACGTCATGAAATCTAAATACAGTTTTATTTTTGTACGAAATATTATGGTCGGTCAAGCCCGACAAGTGTATACCCTACACCACTTTGTTGATAACAAATGACAGGAACGACCCTCGTATAATTTGTTTTTCTGATTTTCAATTAACTTTAAAAATCATAACTTTCATTATGACATTAACATTTTTGTGAAATTTAAGCGCTTTTAAGCGAGTTTATATCGGTTGAGCCGACCCTCGCATAATTTTGAATATCATTTTTAGATTATATTTATCTCAATTCGACCAGTTGTTATTACAACAGCAAAGTTTATATGACATTTAAGTCCTTAAAGGTCATATTTGGAATAGTAGTTGTATGGGACCTATGAGAAATAATGGACCAACCACAGTATAATTTGGCATTTCGGTTTGGTATATCATAACACCTATTTCTGTTAAATTTCGTTGAAATCACTTTATACTTAAGACTTTTTGACCTTAAACCTCCATAACGGGAGAACATTTGTATGGGAGCTACCTGAAGTTTTAAACTGATAATGACCAATTTCAATAGGCTTCGTCTATTTCGTATGATTTAAAATTTCGAACTGACGGAGAGAGTGGAATCCACCCATGACGAGAGGATATTTGAATGGGAACTACCTGCAACATTGGACGGAATATGACCAATTTCAATAGGTTTTGTCCTTAAGCAAAAATATTATTTTATCATGATATCTTTAGAATTGCGACCTGGTCACATGCACAGCCAACCAGTCACACGAACGGAGAGGGTTGAATCCACTCGGGAAGTGATTTTGTTTAAATTTCATTGAAGTCACTTTATATTTAAAACTTTTATAACCTTAAAACCCCATGACTGGAGAACTCTTGTATGGGAGTTACCTGCAACATTGGTCCGAATATAACCAATTTCAATAGGTTTCGTCCTTGAGCAAAAAAATCAAAAATATAGCAAAAATTGTGACCTGTAGATTGTACACAACGTTTACATGGACAACGAATCACCCAGTCACACGGACGGATATCGTTCAATTGTCTCATAAAGTGATTCTAAGTCAAATGGTGGACTTAAGTGGTATTATAAAAATTTTTTCTAATCCGTTACAAACGTATGCACAAACTCATAATACCCCAACCACCTGCGATGGTGTAGGGTATAAACATTTTATGTTAAAGTTAAAAAAAAAAACATTTTACATTAATTGTTATTGTTATCATTATTATTTTAATTGTTGTTGTTTGTTGCTGCTGTTGTTGTTGTTGCAACAATTAAACAAAGTAAATAACGGTATTTCTTCATACTTAAAGCACTGACAAAAGCAGAGAGATTAAAGTTTATATTACTCTCTCACTCTCTCTCCCACTTTTGCAAAGAGGAAAACTCTTTATGCATTTGAGTGTCATCTGAGACCCCATAAAGTATATATATTATTGCAATATATCAAAATCTGAGTCGATTTAGCTATGTCCGTCTGTCCATGCTTTCTGTATGTCACGCTCGCATCCACAATAATTGACAGAGGTCAATGAAATTTGGATTGAGTATTTGTTATAGTTCTGTGAAGTTTCCTATTTAAAACCATCAAAATCGGTTCAGTATGAATGACATCATATCCAAATCTGAGTCTTCTGTCTGGCTGTCTGTCTATCTGTCTTTTGGAAACATTTTCACGCCTAAAATAATTGTTCGATTTCAATGAAACTTGGTCAACATTGTTTGTTGTTTCCTATTTAAAACCAGCTATTTCGATATTTTAATTAAAAAAGTTATAGACCGATATCTGAGACAATCTCAAAATTCCGTAAAGTAACTTTTTTTTTAAATTGTTCAACAAAAGGTTACTGGATTTAAATAGAGTCCTTTAATGTTGTGCAAAAAAATCAACGCAATCGAATCAAAAGAGAAAAAGTTATAGAACAAAATATTTAAAATTTTGATACACCCCAGAATCAGTGTGTCACACATGTAGCAATTTTGAAAATAGTTTTCTGAAAATTACTGCATATACTAACACTAATATAAAAATTAAGATTAAGGAGCCAGATTCCGCTGGGTCCATTATTTGATCCAGCCCCTACAAGGAATATGGTTTTAAGCTTATGAAACCCTTCAATAAAAAACAATTCTTTTGAAAGTCGACGCAATCATTTTTCTAGCTATTTAAAACATATGGTATTAATTTGACCAATACCGGTCCATATTGTGTCATAGCTCCTATAAAAGTTGCTTTACCGGAAAACGGATTTGAGCTTATAAAACTCTTATATATGAAACAATTTTATTGAAACACCTGTTGATATATATTTTTTATATGTCATAAGTAAATGTTACTGATCTGTCGAATATCGGTCAATATTTTGCCATTACTGATCATATGAACCCTTTACCCACAAAACGTTTTGAGCTTGCAAAAATTTTATAAATGAAAGTCCTTTTGTTTAAAGTCATCATGACTGTAATTTCAACCAACAATGTGCAACATGTTGCAGGCAAGGATGTTGGATGTTTTTTTGGTATTCCAGTACTTATTTCCACAAAAACTTTTATCGCCTAAGAAGCTTTACAAATCACTAGAATCTTCACTTATCACTCTAAAATCGCCTGATTTAGCAAAAAATTCTCCAAATTGTCAACACTGGTTACTTTTATGGTGAAATGTTTTTGTTGTTTTTTACATTAAGATCGTTACAATTGAGTTTTTATGTTAATTGTTATGATTATTGTTATGTTAATTACAGTGAGTTGGAAGAGAAAGAGAGAGAGAGGGAGATTGGATTTTCTGTTAAATTCCTGCTAAATATTAAACAGAGATGGTAAACTGATATTTTTTAATTGGAAATTTAAATGAAATTTAAAAACGAAATTATCAATTAACCCTTTCAGGGGTTTTGTCGTATATATTCGACATTATAACATACTCAGTTTCTAAGGCTGGTGTTATTGGTGATCGTTATTCGAATGTCGAATATGTTCGACATTTACCTTCAGAAGTTGTCTCTCTCCTATAACTGTAAATTAATTCTTGCGTTCCAAATGTTTTCATAGAAAATGGAATGACCACGTATGAAGTTGAACCAGAGCTTGATGAGCCTAATGGAACTGTTGTGAGGTGAAATTTGATATATCGCAAGTTCGATCAATGGATATTCAGGCAAGCGAACTTGAAACTGTCTCAGAGGAAAATATTTGTGACACGATATATTGGAAACAGCTGATGTATGTGCAGCTGGAACAACGTTCTCATATTTTAATAAATATTTGACAGATGATTTCTTTTCAAATACTGTGCACTATACACACGTGTGTGCACAAACAACAGCACAACTTTCGTTCAAGCTATGTAAAGTGAATGAAGTCCGTGTTATAATCATCAGCCCGCGTACCCATCATAAATTTTAGACATTTAAAAAACTTAACGAAACTTTATTTTTTAACGAAACATTTTTACTATGAAATTATAACATATGCTTTAAACTTAAATAGTAGACGTTGAAATAACGAAGACATTTTTTTGATTTTTGGATATTTCTAATACTTAACGCAACTTTAATTTTTTAACGAAAATTGTATCTCTATAATTTTAGCATATTTCGTATGTATGAAATGATATATATACAAAGGACCCTTAAACAATTTCATTTTAAACAATTTTTAAAACTTAACGAAACTTTATTTTATTGAACGAAAAATATTTTCATAAATATTTTATAGCATTATTTTGGTAAAAATCAAATACTAATTTAGTATAGTATAGAAAAATTTTCAAATTTTGAACATTTAAAAAACTTAACGAAACTTTTTTTTGAACGAAAGATATTTTCTCAAAAATTTCTTTTATATATATATATATATATATATATATATATATATATATATATATATATATATATATATATATATATATATATATATATAATATATATATATATATATATATATATATATATATGCTAAATATTAACAAAAAATTAATTCAGACAATTTTTAAAACTTAACGAAAGTTTATTTTTTGAACGAAATATATTTTAAACGAGATTTTTATTATATTGTTTTAGAAAAAAATAAATACTAATTTGGTATAGAAAAATTTTCAAATTTTGAACATTTAAAAAAATTAACGAAACTTTATTTTTTGAACGAAAGATATTTACTCGAAAAATTTTGGTATATTTCTTTTATATTTTTGTTATATATAAAGAAACCAACGAAAAATTTCCATTTAAGACAATTTTTAAAACTTAACGAAAGTTTATTTTTTGAATGAAAAATATAATAACGAAATTTTTATTGTATTCTTTTAGTAAAAATCAAATACTAATTTCATCCAGAAGAATTTTCGCATTTTGATCATTTAAAAAACTTAACGAAACATTATTTTTTGAACAAAAAATATTTTTCAAAAAACTTCGGTATATTTCATTGATATTAATGCTAAATATTAAGAAAACATTAAAATATTTTTAAATCAGACAATTTTTAAAACTTAACGAAAGTTTATTTTTTGAACGAAAAATATTTTAACGAAATTTTTATTGTATTTTTTAGAAAAAATTAAATACTAATTTGGAATAGAAAAATGTTCAAATTATGAGCATTTAAAAAACTTAACGAAACTTTATTTTTTGAACAAAATGCATTTTCTCGAAAATTTTGGTATATTTCATTTATATTTTTGTTATATATAAAGAAACCAACGAAAAATTTCCATTTAAGACAAATTTTAAAACTTAACGAAAGTTTATTTTTTGAACTAAAAATATTTTAACGAAATTTTTATTATATTCGTTTAGTAAAAATAAAATGATATTTAAATCGGGAAAAACATTTTCATTATTGAGCATTTAAAAAACTTAACGAAACTTTATTATTTGAAAGAAAGATCTTAACTTTGAAATTTCCCAATATTCTATACGTACGAATTACACACATTTGGCAACCAGTGGCAAATTTTGATTTTAGACAGTTTTAAAAACTAAACGAAACCCAATTTTTTCAGAAAACGTAAAAAAAAAACATTTTAAAAACTTAACGAAACTTTAATTTTTTAATGAAAATTTTCTTTTATTTTCGGAATATTATTGAAGTATTGATTTCATATTCCAATTTGAAACAATTTGAAAACTTAACGAAGATGTTTTCCCCAATAAATAAAAAATTTATCAAGCTAACGATTACTATATAACGAGTCTGAATTTTTTTAAACGAACAATGTAATAACGATAAATACCTGATCTAATATATTTGTTTTTAACTTAATGAAACCTTTTCCTCAAACTTTTTGCAAAATTTGTACTAAATTTTCCATCTCTGTTGCTGATCATGGAAAAAGTCTTCTTCAACGAAAATTGCAAAAATTAAAAATTCTTGTTCTATTTTTCAATAAATTTTTTAATTTTGTACTAAATTTTCCATCTCTGCATCTTATCATAAGATTTGCTCCATTTGCATAAATTTTACTCTTATTTACATTCTTCTCTTGTGCTCTTGCTCTCACTCTCATTTTCTTACTACTCTGTCTCCTCACCTATTCACTCCTCTTCCTACATAAAAATGACGTCATTTTAATATTTTTGTTATTTCTTTATCACATTTTCTACAGTCAAAGAAAAAATATGTTTAGTTTATTTAATGATAATTTTTAATTATTTATTATCAATATTTTTTTTTATTATTGTTATTTTTTAACAGTTAAAATAAATACTATCACCTATTTAGATTAAAAATAATTGCATTGAATTGTCCCCCATAAATATTATTAATTGATTATTTAGTTCAGAAGAGACGACAGAGACGTCGAAGACGTTCGTTTGGAAAATGAATTATTTGTAAATAATTAAAAAAATAGATTACAAAAACATTGTGATTTAAATTTTATTAAATAATAAACTTAGAGACTTGCAAAATGGACCAATTAGGGACTAGTCCAAATAGGATCATTAATTGACCTTCGAAACGGCCGTTATATATATTTATCCCGCTTCATGGAAAGTTTAGGATTAACAATTTTGCTTGGAGCTAAACAGAGTTTTATTGGACGAAAGCTTCACCCAAAACCCGAAATCCCTATAATCTTTGACACTTAAGTTCTCTAATAGAAATACAACACGGTATCACTCAGTGATCCTCTTGTGAGAAGCTTCTTTAGATTCTAAATTTAAGTTTGATTAAACTTCCTAAAAGATCTGAAGGAATCATCTGAAATTTTTAATCATGATTTCTAAAATTAGAAGACAAAGTGGGTAAATAGCTTCCAAGGACATATAATCCGTCTTAGGACTTAGTTTTTATTCCATTTATCACAAGATAAATCACAAGAACTTTTAGTAAATTTTGAAAATAATTTTAAATCGTTTGGAATTGAAACTGATGAACGATCTATCGAATCCATATGAATGATTTTATAAGCTTCCGAAAGAGTCGACATTGTCGACTCTCTAATCTGAAACGATTCGAACTCTTATCCAAATCTTTTGTCTGGATGGATAAGTTTACTTATGTTCTAGAAAATAGAGTGGCATCACTAACTAACCTCTTTTTGCTTACTCTATGCCCGGTATTCCAAAGTTGGAAAGGTTTTGGAGTTGAAACACTCCACTTTTTAATAATCGAACAAATAGTTTTTTTTTGCGCGGGATCGAATTTAAACCTGGAACGGTTGAGATTATTGGAATGGTAACAACTTAGGATGCTCCAATTCCAGTGACCAGAAGAATAAATGAATTTTAGCCTTAAGAATTGAGTTCAAAAGGAGCGAAGAAATAAAAATAGTTCTTCATTGATCAAAAGCGTTTACCAGCAAAATATCAGGCCATCTGAGGACCAACACCGTAGGAATTAAGATCTGATAAGATCGGTCCCCTGGATAATAACTCCTATTCACTTCTAAAATCTTAATTTATTTCAAGATAAAATTTCCACTTCTTGCCAAACCATCCACCACTGCTCGAGGCATAATTCCAAAAAATCTTCCATTTACACAAAAACAAAAACCCCGAATCGTGTAAATAATAAAATAAAATAAACAAGAATAAAAAAGTAAAAAGTAAACAAATTATTTAACGAGAATCAACATTTTGTTTATTTAAATTAAATAATTTTTTTTTTGTAATAAAAAATTCCAAGACCTTCCACAACAAAAATTGCACTTTTTTATCGCTTACGGGGCAAAAAAAAGATGCGGAAAATGAGAAATAACAAAAAGCCAAGTAACAACAACAACAAAGAATGAAAGAATGGAGAAGAAGAAGAAGAAATGAGTTGTCAGTCAGGCGTCTGTTTTTGTAAATAAAATAAACAAAAAATATTGGCGTCACCTGCACTGAACGTGTTCGCAAAATATGCAAAATTACAAAAAAATCTTTTATGACATTAAAATGGATTTTGTTTATTTTAATAAGGAAACAACAAAATAAACGAAATGAAGGTAAAATGGAACAAAGAAATATAAAATCAAAATAGAATTTAAGTGACAGATGCCTTCAAAGAAAAAAAATGCGTTTGTAATAAAGAAGAGAGGGAGAGAGAGAAAGAGATCTGAATTTATCATGAGAGCGAAATTTGTTAATTAAACATGATGGCAAAATGACAAATCCAAGATGAAAGTGTGGTAGAGCATTACGCTACAACTTCCTCTCCCCTTTCCACAGACTTCTTCACCACATGATGATCGTATCTTAAATAGATGTGGATCTTTAACATCCTACAGGTTCATTATGCTTGACTGTCTCTTCTTACGTAGTGCCTCTAGCCAGGATTAAGACATCGTTTAGTAGGAATTTGCAACATCAAACGCTAAAGAGAGTTTTGATCTTCAATCAGCGCATATCTATAGATCTCTTTACAAAGACCAACTCATAAGGTCTTTCAGAAGACCAAATAAAAATAAATATTGACCAGTATTATTTGATCATAAATCCGAACATTTATGAGCTGAGGAAATATAAAAGAGAAGGAAGTTTAACCTAAAGAAAGCTAATGCTCCTAAGAGATTTGAAAAGAAACTGTCGCAAATAATCTTCCGGTTTTTCGTACGATTATTGTTCTCTTAATTTTCTTATGTATCGCAAGTATATAATTTTCCATCGAAGAAAGTTTTCGGAAGATCAACAATTAAAGGAGCCTTTCTAAAACCGTGCGCGTCAATATGGCAATAAACTTTATCAATTTAAATATTGATCACCTGATCCAAAAGCTGTAAAATACTTCGAAATATCATGATCATCTCAGACAAATGAACAATGAACTAAGCAGTTATCCAATTCTAGAAAAGAGCCGCGAAGTTGACTTTAAGCTCATAATCTGTGAGACACTCCCAGAAGGGCAGAAACAGGCCCAGAGGTTGACACCCTCCAAGATCATCTTGTAAAGACTCGATAGAAAACGGTTTTAGGATCGATCTGGTAAAAAGCTCTTCATTTATTAATTAAAACAGTTCACGAAAAGTTAGCGTTGGATTTGTGGAGAAAGAGTTTTAAATTATGGTCGCCATTATGATTCTGTACATAAACGGAACTAGAAATGGTACGGAAATAAACTAGAACTAAACTGGAATTAAATTAGAACGGATTAGATAAGACTAGAACGAAAAGGGAGCCTTTAAACAGAGCTTAGGACTTATCTTGAAATGAAATAGTATCAAATTAGAACTGATTTCGAATGAATTGATCTCGAATAGAACTAAAACGAAACTAAAACTGACCTGTTACTAAGATAGAAACGAACTGGAAGTGAATTAAGAAGATCTAATTTTTGGTTACAGAATTCTTTCAAAAACTTTATCAGGAACTGAAACAAGGACGGAATAAAAAAAATTTCATATCTGAATCAAGAACTTAATTTAGAACTGTATCAAGAACTAAAACAAAAAATGAATTAATGAATGTAGAACTAAATAAATATCTGAAATAAAACTGAATCTAAAGTTAAATTCAGAACTAAATTAGAGCTGAACTAAGAGCTGAATCTAAAAAAGAATCAAGAACAGATTCTAAAATTTATATAAAAACTAAATCAAAACTGAACTACAATTGAATTAGAACTGAACCACAAAATGAACTAGAACTAAACCAGAAGAGGATTTGGACTAGAATCGAACTGAAGTAAATGTAAACAAGAACCGAACTAGAATTGAACTAAAGCTGAATTAGAAATGAACTAGAAAGGATTTAGAAGTGCAAGAAATGAAAGGAAAGTGAAGGGAAACTCTTACAGAACAGAGTTGTAACCGAACTAATATTGATTTGAAATAGAACGTACATTGATTTAGAACTTTATTTATGAATTGAACTAGAATGGATTTAGAACTGATTTAGAACTGATTTGGAACTGAACAAGTGCAAGAAATGAAGGGAAAGTGAAGAGAAACTCTTAAAGAACAGAGTTGTAAACGAACTAATATTGATTTGAAATAGAACGTACATTGATTTAGAACTTGATTTATGAATTGAATTAGAAAGGATTTAGAACTGATTTGGAACTGAACAAGTGCAAGAAATGAAGGGAAAGTGACGAGGAACTCTAACGAAACAGAGTTGTAAACGAACTAATATTGATTTGAAATAGAACGTACATTGATTTAGGACCCGATTCTAAATTGAACTAGAAAGTATTTAGAACTGAAACCTTTATAAAGAGATTCTCATTAAAATTCTTATTAAGAATTTAAAAATTATAATTCTAACCTTCAATAATTATAGTTTTGTAGGAGTGTTTTCTATACTTGACTTAGTGAAAACATTCTATAGTGACCACAAGGTAACTAGAAACACATATTCCAACTAATTAAATTCTAAACTAAAAATAAAACATAAACTAAACAACAACAAAAAAAAATTGCATTTATAAATTTAACCCAGATTTTTATAAATTAAAATGAAAATACAAAAAAAAAAAAAATACTTAAAAAAAATAATAAATTAATTAAAAATAAAAAACTAAAACAATAAAATTAAAAATAATGAATATTTAATATAAAAATTATTTTTTAATACAGAAAAAAATTCATTAAAAAAAAAAATAATAATAAAAAATAAACTTAAATAAATAATAAAGAAAAACACCAACAACAATTGCAATATAATAACAACAACTGCAGCAGAAACAGCAACAACAACAACAAAAAATAATAAAAAATGTAAGTAGGTCAGGGTACATCCCCAATACAATTGAAAAACAGCAACAAAAATAAACACAAAAAGAAATCAACAACAACAAATCAAAACAAAACAAAACAAAACAAAACAAAAATAATGAAAACGATGAAAACAAAAACAAAATCAACTAAAGAGAATTAAAAACAAATGCATTTTGCAAGAGAAAGAGTGAGAGGGAGAATGAGAGACGATTTGCAAGGAGCAAGAAAAATACAAATGGCGTCTGAAACCGGGTGAAAAAAGAAATAGATGAATTTGTTGTAGGTCGAGGTAGGAGGTGGTGCTGGTGCTGGTGCAGGTGGTGGTACAGCAGATTGTATGGGTTTTGAATTAGTGGTTACAAATACAAATTTGTATTTTAGTGATGGCCATTTAGCGGTAGCAAATTTACTCTCTTGCTAATTAAGGCCGCTGCTATGCCATAGCGATAATAACAGCGACGCGGCCGGTTAAATCTATAAATTTAAGTGTATTTGCAAAAAAAGAATGCAACGCTTAAATGATAAATGAATGAAAAAGAGAGCAAGAGCGAGAAAGAGAGAAAGAAAGAAATTCATTAAAATCAAAATTAAAAAAAGAAAAGTACGAATACAACAAATACACAGTGTTGATTTGAAAACTAGAGATGCCAGATGAGATTTTATGCAATGCCAAGTTAATTTGCCATCGATTGGGAAGAATACAAGTTTTCAGGTGATTTGGGAACAGTTAGCGGTCGCCCTAAAACATAGAGCTAAACAAATTATTAATAACTTCAAATTCAATTGGTTCTAGCACAGTTTTCAGACAAGCTAGATTTTTTTTAATCTTTCAGATTACTAGTCCAATGCTTTAGCTATAACTGTAATAAATATCGGTGATAAAAATTTAACCCTTCAAAAGTAATACGAAAATTTACCATAAAATCCATGAAAACTAAGCAAATTTCTATTAAGAGAGCACCAAGTTTAAAGTAATTTTAAAGGGATTATGTAAGGTATTTATATTAGTATTATATATCTTTGGAAAGCTAATTACTTGGAAAAATAAAAATATTTATAAAATAATCGAATAAAATTAAATTCCTAAAAAATTTTTCAAAAATTCCAAATTTTTTTATTTTTTCGTTAAACTTTTGCAAACAAATTTTGGACATTTAACCCTAAATAAGTTCCACATAAATAAAGGGAATTTTTTAAAATTTTAGTATAATACTTATTAAAATGTCCTTAATCTATTACTGCAAATAGATGCCCACATTTCTAATCCGAAATACCCAAAATTCCCAATCACAGAAAAACAATTTCAAAAATTCTAATTTTTCACAAAACCACTCCGTTTTAGGATAAGAACTTTAATTCAGCAGGGCTACGGGGAATAGTCTTTCCCCTTATAAACTCAAATTTACTTAAAATTGTTTAAATTTTAAGTATACTATCGGAATTGTAAGAAAAAATTGAGAGTCCCGAGTAAAATAGTGAATTTCATACTTTGAAAAAATTTTTGTAAAAAAAATTCAAAATAATTCATGCTTTAAATGGATCCACATTGGTATATGGATGAGGTTTAGAGGTTCATATCTCATTTCCGGGCATTCACTTAGATCTTGTGCTACAGCAAATTAATCTGAAGACACTTCATGAACATTCAAAAGAATTTGTATTAAACAGTATTCAATGGTTCCAAAATTACTAAATTCATTCCCAAAAAGAAGCCTTTGGAAACCGCTGGGTGGTCAAGACATTCAAGAGGGCTATGGGAAATTACTGCTTTGTTAAGATCAAGATAATACAATCTTTTTTCCCGAATAATCAGGAAGTCATTAAAAACTTTGCGATTTCTTTTACTTAGAAGTTCCAAAAGTTATTTAAAATCTTCTTTTAAATGTTCATAGCCGAGGAGTCCATTTTTGCGAGTCCTTTGCTCGCTCCATGGATTCACTAGGAACTGAAGTATTTGAAATTTCATTAAAAATTACACACTTAAACCAAAGTTACAGTAAGAAACCCCATAAACGACTTGAACCATTTTGAAAGTCCAAGTCTCCTTCACCATTACACACTTAGAACTTGTGTAGCTTTAAATCGGTTGGAAAATATCTCAAGTTTCCAAAAGTTATTTAAAATTTTGCCGTTTTCCTTTTAAATGTTCCCAATTGAGGTAACCATCTTTGGTAGTCCAACTCTTGCCACAGGAACACACTAAGACTGGAATTAAGGACTGAAACAAAAGCTGAATCTAAACCGGAATTCAGAACTTAATAGAGAACAGAATCAGGAACTGATTCAAAAACTTAATCATGAACTTGAAAAGGAATAAAATCAGGGACTGAAACATGAACTGACTAAATAAATTATGAATTAAGAACTGAATAAAGGACTGAATCAGGAAATAGAACAGATCCAAGGACTTGTGTTGTTTCAAAATCGGTTGCAAAAATACTTCAAAAATATCCATGTGAAATTTCATTCAAAATTATTCTTTAGATCCAAAGTTATAAAATTATCTCAAAAACCAGATCCAAAAAGACTTTGAAGTCAATTTTGATTTATCTAGAAGTCACTACACTGAACCACACGAACGAACCTCCTATGGGGCGCTGATAGAGCCATAGGTTTCTTAACCGGACACTGTCGCATTATGGCGCTGACCATGAAATGGCACTCGGACAATTCGAGTATTTGTAGGATGTGCGAGGACAAGCTGGAGTCAGTGGAACATTTATTTTCTAAATGTCTTCCAGCTTCAGCTGACTAGAGTGAAGTGGCTAGGCTGGCAATTTCTGGATGGGCTAGAGGACTTGGCGGTAATATAAATGACAAAGCTCATCCTAAGGATAAGCTGTCTAATGGTGTCAAAGGTTATACTTGAATAGAATATATTGGGCGATTATATATGTCTCTTTTCTTCTTACCTCTCTTTCTCTTATTTTCTGCTTTTTCTTTTCGATAATCAAGTTTCCAAGTGATTTTCTCCTGTTCTTTCTTTCTTCTCTCTCTCTCTTTTTTTTATCCTGAAATACATCACTCTCTACAGGATTCTAAACCTGCCTTCAAGTTGGATGAAGGCATCACAATGGATCTTTAAGTCACTGGTTGTGACAATAATGCACACCATCCTTCCCTACCTACCTACCCACCACTACACTGAACTAAAAAAGATAGTAAATATAACGAAAAAGGTTGTAGAATTGAAGAAAAGATGGTTGAATATCAGCCAACGAAACATTTATTCATTATAATGAAAATTTTCGTTAATTTTTCGTAAATTCTTGAAATTTAGGAAAAATTTTCAATATGAATATTTGAATTCGTTATTAATTTGAATAAAAATTCTTCAATTTGATTAATACATTAATCAAATTAACAAAAAAATGAATTCATTATATTGATGAATATAATTCAATTTTACTGTCATATTTAATTGAGGAAAAGAATTACGTTAAGTTGTTGTAATAAATTAATACATAAACCATTAAGGACCAAGGGAAGGTGAGCTTCCCCATACAAAGCATTTATTGATTATAGAATATTTTAAGAACTTTTATAGCGAGAATTTTCCAAATTTAGTCCAAATTACTTTCTTAAGGAACTGTATTAGACGGATAGTATTAGGGGAGAAGTAGCTTCCATACAAAGCAAATATTGTTTGTCGAATATCTATAGATCTTCGAGAATCGAGAATTTGAAGCTATAGACCGATATCTGAAACAACCTCAAAATTCCAAAAAAGAACTCTTCTAATTTCTTCTAAAAATGTAATTGGACTTAAATAAAGTCCAATTAACAGCTTAACAGGAAAAGAAAGTTATAGACTATAATATGCAAAATTTTGATACACCCCAAAACTCTGTGTGTCATATGGGCTGCCATTTTTAAGAAAATTTACTGAAATTTATCACATATACTTATTTTGATACAATTATAAATCCAAAGCAGCCATATTGTTTTGGGAGGATTAATTGATCCAGCTCCCATATAAGGCCTCTTCCCGGAATATGATTTATAGTTTATAAAACTTTTAAAATTTGAAACAATTCTATTGAAATTTCGCACAATAAATTTTTTTAACTATTTAAAATTATTTGTTATAAATTTTATTAACATGGGTCCATATTTTGATATAGCTCCCATATAAGGCCTCTGCCCGGGAAAAACGGATTTGAGCTTATAAAACAATTAAAAGAAAAACTAATTCCATTTAAACTCGGTACAATGCATTTTTAATGTATATTTTTAATAAGAACAATCTCGGTCCATATAATGATGTAGCTGCCATATCAGGCCCCTCACCGAAAACAGTTTTCAGCTTTATAAAACGAGTAACATGTATTTTGCTAACTGTTCTGGAGATATTATATTAATTTGACCTATATCGGTCTAAAATTTCCTATAACTCCCTTATAAAAAAGCCAGTTCAGTAGAAAAGAAGTTATAGCCAAAATTATAACTAATGTTTTGACTCATTACATTGTTACATTTGTGAGTGTATGTGTGAACCTAACGCATTAACTTCACACGAATTTGTGATGGAGAGTATTGAAGATTTGGCTCAGCCGAATATAATTTTAGTTAAAATTCTACGAAATTTACGTTAATATTACCAACGATATTTGGTTCAGTGTACATTTTTGAAATCTTAAAATTCTTGATTCTTTCATTACGAATCTCTTCTATTTCATACATTTTGGCATTTTCAAATATCTGGCATCACGCTCTCTCTCTCTCTCGCCTGATATACATAATAAACATGACGTAAAGCTTACAACAACTAAAATGCCAAAAGCGAAAAAAATAATAATAAATTGCATTTTTTTCTTTTGCAAATATAAACAAAATAATTGGCAATATTCCATAGACTAAACGAATACAATAATAACAACAATATTAAACGCACTTACAATAATAATAAAAAACACAAAACTCTTCAACCCAACACCCACTTGCTCTCTACATCTCTCACTCTCTCTCTATATCTCTCTCTCTTTGCCGCACTAATGACAAATGTGCATTTTCATTATTTGGCCTTAAAGAAAATATTGTTTGCTTTAAGCTAAGCTCTTCACCTCTCTCCTTTGCTCGCTCTTCTTCACCCAAAAACAGAAAATACACAAAACAAAACAAATGCATTTTGTATACTTTTTTTCGATTGTCTTCTTCTTCTGCTTGAATTTTTTGTTGTTGAAATGGAAAAAAAATGAAATAAAATCTGGCACAAGGTCATTAGGCGACCCACTGACATACATAAGTGTTGTAGTTGTTGTTGTATTTATAAATTTATTGCATATTTTGAATTATAAAATGTTTGTTGTTTTATTTAAAAATTTATTTATTTTTTGTTCATTAAGTTGAGGTTAAATTTGCAATAATAAATTTTCAAATAAAATTAACAATTTCTTAATCCTTTTTCTTCTCTTCTTAAACACCCCTCCTCTCTCTCCCTCTTAATTCAGAGTTGCATTTTCACAAGTGAGAGTGTTTTTATTTATTTTTCTCATTTAATTGTTTATTTTTGTTTATTGTTTACTTTTATTTTTATTTTTAATTTCATTGAATTGTATTTATTTTGTTGTTATAATTTAATTAAAATTTATATGTTTTTTAATTAAATTATTCTAAATAATAAATATATTCGAGGTTACAAATTGTTGTAGTTGTTGTTGGCACTGCTATTGTTCTGCATGTTTTCATTTCTTTATTTTTCTCTTCACAACTATGAAAAAGGGGGCCGGGAAAGAATGGAGGTGTGGTCAGGTCATCAAGTAATGGAATTTACTTTTCAATTAATTAAAAGAATTTTAAAAAAGGAAACGTGACAAAAAAGGAAAACTAATTGATGAACTAAAATCGAACTAAAACGAAATTCGAATGAATGAATGAATGGAATTAGAACAGAAATAGAACAGAACTAGAAATAAACTAGAACTAAAATAAAACACAACTAGAACTGAACTAAAACTAAATTGGAACTGAATTAGAACTCAAAAAGAACTCAACCAGAACCGAACTAGAACTCAACCAGAACTGAACTAAAACTGAATTAGAACTGAACTAAAACTGAATTAGAACTCAACTACAACTGAAATGGAACTTAACTGGAACTGAACTAAAACTGAATTAGAACTCAACAAGAACTCAACCAGAACCGAACTAGAAATGAACTAGAACTAAATTAGAACTCAACTAGAACTGAAATAAAACTTAACTGGAACTGAACTAGAACTGAATTTGGACTCAACTACCACTGTATGAAAAACTGAATTAAGAATTCAATCAAGAACTGAATCAAAAACTGAATAAAGAACTGATTCATGAACTGAATCAAGAACTGAATCAAAAACTGAATCAAAAACTGAATTAAGAACTGAATCAAAAACTGAATTAAGAACTGATTCATGAACTGAATTAAAAACTGAATTAAGAACTGAAACAAAAACTGAATTAAAAACTGAATCAAAAACTGAATTATGAACTGAATCAAAAAATTAAGAACTGATCATGCACTGAATTAGAACTGATTCATGCACTGAATTAAGAACTGAACTAAAAACTGAATCAAAAACTGAATTTAGAACTGAATTAAAAACTAAATAAAGAACTGATTCATGCACTGAATTTAGAACTGATTCATGCACTGAATTAAGAACTGAATTAAAAACTGAATTAAGAACTGAATCAAAAACCGAATAAAGAACTGAATCAAAACTGAATTAAAACTGAATTAAGAACTGAATCAAAAACTGAATTAAGAACTGAATCAAAAACTGAATTAAAAACTGAATAAAGAACTGATTCATGCACTGAATGAATTAGTGAATCAAGAAATTATGTCAGAAATGACTGAAGTTCTATATCAAAACTAACACAATAACTGTCTCCAGAGGTGACACAAGAATTGAAAGAAGAACTAAATAAAAAACCTGAATTAGAACTTAATATGAAACTGTATAAAGAACTGGAACTGAAATCAGGACTGAGTCAAAAACTAAATTTAGAAATGAAACAAAAACTGAATCCGGAACTAAAGCGTTCACTGAATCAAAGTCTAAATTAATTCAGAATGTATTCAGTAGAAACTGAGCCAGAATCTGAACTAAAATCTGAACAACTTTATTATGAATAAGAATCTGAATAAAGACCTGAACTAGAACTTGATAGAAAACTTGGACTCAATCTGTGTCTGAACTTGAATCTGATTTAGAATTTAAATTAAAAATTGATTTGGAGACTGATTTTGAACTTGAATTAGAGTCTGAAATAAAAAAATTTGATTTGAAACCTGATTTATAATCTGAATTACAATCTGATCTTAAAATGATGTAAAACAGAACCAAAAGTGAACTAAAACTGAATTAAAAGTTAACTAGAGCGGAATTAGAATGGAATGAAATAAATGAACTAGAATGGAACTAGAACTGTTTTAAAAATGAGCTGGAGCTTAAGTAAATTCTGAATTCGATCTGAACTAGAAAAGAACTCTGGCTTAACTGAAAAACAACTTAAACTATAGAACTAAACTGGAACAGAATCACAACAGAAATATATGACAGAACTAAAACTGAATGGGAACAGAATGGGAATTGAACTAGAATTTTTTTAATTTTTAACTTTAAATTTAACTTTAAATCCATTTTGCTTTAAAAATTTATCCTTTAAATCTTCACTAACATTTGCCATAAATATTCATCACTATAAATCCTTAAACGATTCATATTCTCTCCTTGCTCCACCTGACCTTGTAACAAACACCTGTGGTAATTGGAGAAAATCCTTCAGAAATACCAAAACAAATATTTAACAATTTTATAGTTCAAAACAAGGACGAAACATTAAAAAAACTACTACGAAGAAGAAGCAGCAACTGAAGCGAAACACAAGCACAACATAATAGTGACAGCAATGACAATAGAAGCGAGCGGAGCAGCATAAATCTAGAGAAGAAGAAGAGGAGAGAACTTATAAAATGTTAAATATTCGGCGAATAACGTTAACAATGACCTTGTAAGTACATAAATAATATACTCGTCACCTTCACTGCCTTTAGCTTTCCAAACGCTTTGAAAATGGAGGGAGAAAAACAAGAAGAAGAATATGAGAAAATGGCAAAAAGTCATTTTCTAAAAAAAAATATGCAATTTTCCACTTTGGAAGCCAATAAAAACAAATGTCAAAATAATAACAATAACAAAAAGTAAGAAAACAGAATATAGATTATATGAAAAGAAAAAAACAAAATGGCGGTTTAAAATTTTTAGTA
Source organism: Cochliomyia hominivorax (assembly GCA_004302925.2). Taxonomy (NCBI): domain Eukaryota; kingdom Metazoa; phylum Arthropoda; class Insecta; order Diptera; family Calliphoridae; genus Cochliomyia; species Cochliomyia hominivorax. The sequence continues at coordinate 80,945,879 of PYHX02000413.1, read as the reverse complement.
TGTCAATGTCGTGGTAACCCTGGCCTTATTTTCTTTCATGATGTTGTTGTTGCTTTATGTTTTATATAAAAATAGAAGAGAATAAATACAAGTGCAATATAATAATGTAAATGTAACAACAAACAAACAAACAAATTCATTATTTGTATTTGTTGTATATGTAAATATGTCTGGCAACCTTGTTCTAGTATGTTTAAAATATTTATATACAAACATATGTGTTAGTGTGTGTGTGTGTATATGAAAACTATAAAATGCATTCAATTCTATTTAATTTTATTTGTTGTTGTTGCAGTTGCTCTTGTTTCTCTATTTAAAAAAAAAAAAAATTGTTTGACTTTGACCCATTTTCTTATAAGCTTGTTGCATGTTCTCATGTGCATGCATGTTATTTACAAATACACATACACACACACATAATAACACACTCATCAACATACATACATACATATGTGTTTTCAATATGTTTTTCAAATAAAATTCAAATAATAATCATGATTACAATAATAATAATGATGATAATGATGATGATGATGAACAAGTGCAGAGTCAGTCAGTCAGTTGTTGTTGTTTATAGTTTCTATTACATCACAAAGAACAAGCAAGAATATTAGTTTTAGTTAGTCTCACACACATACACACATTGTAAACATGTTTCTAAAATGCATTAATTTATATCGAAGAGTGTGTAACTGTCTGTCAGTCTGTCACAGACTGCGTAAGTGTGTATGTGTATGTGAGTGTGTTTTATATTAAAAAAAAAAAATAATAATAAAGTAGATCAATGTCAGGTAATGCAATATATATTTTTCTACTCAGAATAGAATTTATAAAACAGAAATTTACAACAACAACAATAATAATAACAAAACATTTATGTGTGTAAATACAAATGACCTTTATAATTTGTATTTACTAAAGGGTTGCCAGATGGAACAAACATGTTCTTCCCAGTTTCACGGTTCCAAGTTACAGTTCTAGTTCAGTTCTGGTTCTAATTAAGTACTGGAACAGATTTAGTTCAGTTCTAGTTCTCTTCTAGTTCAATTCTATTTCAGTTCCAGTTCAGTTCTAATTCAGTTTTAGTTCAGTTATTGAGAATTTCTAGTTCATTTCTAGTTCAGTTCCAGTTCAGTTTTAGTTCAGTTCTATTTCAGTTCCAGTTCTAGTTCAGTTTTAATTCAGTTCTTGTGAATTTCTAGTTCATTTCTAGTTCAGTTTTAGTTCAGTTCTTGTGAATTTCTAGTTCACTTCTAGTTCAGTTCTAGTTCAGTTCTAGTTCAGTTTTAGTTCATTTCTAGTTCACTTCTAGTTCAGTTCTAGTTTAGTTCCAGTTCAGTTCTAGTTCAGTTTTAATTCAGTTCTAGATCAGTTCTAGTTCAGTTCCGTTTTAGTTCAGTTCTAGTTCAGTTCTTGTTCAGTTCCAGTTCAGTTCTAGTTTAGTTCCAGTTCAGTTCTAGTTCAGTTTTAGTTAAGTTCTAGTTCAGTTCTTGTTCAGTTTTAGTTCAGTTATAGTTCAGTTTTAGTTCAGTTCCAGTTCTAGTTCAGTTCTAGTTCAGTTTTAGTTCAGTTCCAGTTCTAGTTCAGTTCTAGTTTAGTTGTAGTTCAGTTCTAGTTCAGTTCTAGTTCAGTCCTAATTCAGTTCAAGTTGAGTTCTATTCAGTTCAGTCCTTGTTCATTTCTAGTTCAGTTCTATTTCAGATCTATTACAGTTTTATTTCAGTTCTAGTTCATTTCTAGTTCAGTTCTATTTCAGATCTATTACAGTTTTATTTCAGTTCTAGTACATTTATAGTTCAGTTCAATTTCAGTTCTAGTTTTGTTCTATTTCAGTTCTATTTCAGTTCTAGTTCAGTTCCAGTTCTAAATCTCTTCTAGATCATTTCTAGTTCTATTCTAGGTTTTGTTCTCTTTCCATTCGAATTCTGTCTTAGATCTATTTTAGTTCTCTTATAATTATGTTCCATTCCTGTACTGTTCCTGTTTGGTTCTTGTTCTGTTCTGTTGCTGCTTAAGTTCTGTGAGAGTTCTTTTAAAGTTCTCTTCTCTTTAGTTCTGTTCCTGTTCTATTAATTATTATTTTTACCACCATTCTACTATTTTCCTTCTTTTTTCAATTCGTTCCCTCCTGCTTATTGTCTAGTTCATATCTCGTTCTCGTTCTTCTATGACTCCTTTCTAATTCTTTTCGCTTTCATTCCTGATATCTTTCAATTTGCCCTTCGATTTAAATTCTTATCCGTTCCAATCCCAATTTTTACCAAAACCCCAGATGAATTCCCATAAGCATTCTGGTATCTCTCTCACTCTCCCTCCCATTCTCAGTCGTCACATATTTTATTTTATTTTCTTTATTCAAATTTTAAATCTAGAAAAAAAATCAATTTAAGTTTGTAATGTTTGTTTGTACTCTGAATGCACTATTGCTATATAACTCTGCCACTAATGCTGCTGCTACTGCTGTTGCAGCAGTTGTATAGTGATGAATCTCACTTGTAGCATCCTTGTATCCAATCTCGAGTATATTAGAAAACACCGCTTGAGCTTGACCTAAATTTTCAATGCAAAATTTTGTGAAAATAATGAATAAATAAATGAAATAACACAAATTGCCAGTCGTCGTTAGCGTCATGTTCTAATTGCAAAAGTTATAGCAAATAAATATATTTTTAAATGGACTAGAGTGCAGGGAGGGATGCAGAGGAGAGTTTCAGTTAGATAAGCAAAATAATAATAATAATAAAAATAACTAAAAATTTTAATTTGAGGGATGTAAACGCTGCGAGACATTTCAATAACTATGGAATTTTAAGGTTAATTTCAAGGTTCAATTCCTTTCAAGGAACGATGGGAAATTCTAGAATTGAAGTAGAACTACTGAACCTTGAACTGGAACTGAATCTTGAAGTGAACTAGAAATGAAATATTACTAAGCTAGAACTGAACTAGAACGGAAATATAACAGAACTAGAACTGAATAGGACTGAACTGGGACAGAACTAGAACTGAACTGGGACAGAACTAGAACTGAACTGGGACAGAACAAAAACTGTTCCAGAACTAAACTATAACTGAATTAGAACTGAACTGGGACAGAACTAGAACTGAACTAGAACTAAACTATAACTGAATTTGAACTGAATTGGGACAGAATTAAAACTGAACTAGAACTGAATTAGGACAGAACTGGACTATAACTGAACTGGACTAGAACTGAACTGAACAAGAACTGAACTGGACAAGAACTGAACTGGACTAGAACTGAACTAGAACTGAATTAGAACTGAACTGGGACAGAACTAGAACTGAACTAGAACTGAATTAGAACTGAACTAAAACTGAATTAGAACTGAATTAGAACTGAAATGGGACAGAACTAGAACTGAACTGGAACTGAATTAGGACTAAACTAGAACTGAACTGGACTAGAACTGAATTAGAACTGAACTGGGACAGAACTAGAACTGATCTAACCTGAACTAGAACTGAACTAACCTGAACTAGAACTGAACTGGGACAGAACTAGAACTGAACTGGAACAGAATTAAAACTGAACTAGAACTGAATTAGAACTGAACTGGGACAGAACTATAACTGAACTGGAACTGAATTAGGACTAAACTAGAACTGAAGTGGACTAGAACTGAATTAGAATTGAATTAACCTGAACTAGAACTGAATTAGAACTGAACTGAAACAGAACTAGAACTGAACTGAAACTGAATTAGGATTAAACTAGAACTGAACTGCACTGGAACTGATTTGGACTAGAACTGAACAAGAACTTAACTAAAACTGAACTAGAATCTGAACTAAACTGAACTAACTTAACTAGAGATGAATTAGAACTGAACTAACCTCAACTAGAACTGAACTAGAACTGAATTAGAACTGCATTATAACATAATTCCATACATGTTCTTCATGTACTCATCTTTCCAAGACAACCTTCCCTCAAAATAATAATAATAAAAAAATGGTTCATTCATAAACTTCGACCGAGAAATGTTCTTGAAATTGTATGAATGATAACAAACAACAAACAACAAAAAAATGAAAACATGTATCAGTTTGTTATTTAATGCTGATGTACACTCCTCTCTTACTCTTTAGCATTAACTCCTCGTCTGTGGTAGAGAGGAGCAACAAGTTTAATTTTGGAAAAACTATTTCATTTGTTAACCTTCACCTACTTTACAAAGAAAAAAAAAACAACAGCAGCAGTTACTACAACAAAATGTTACATGCAACAATGAAAACAAGAACATCAATGTCATCATCATCATCATCATAAAGGAAAAATAATAACTTTCATCCCCTCCGTGGTTCCGCAAAAAGAAAAAAAAACGTTGTGTTGTTGATGATTCTTCTCTTTAACCTTAAATGTTATACTGAATTATGAAGGTCCACTTAAAGCATCAGTCGCAGCAGCATCGCAGAGCGCACATTAGATTAATTGGAAATTATATTATTTTTTTCAGAAACTTCTCCAAACTTAAAAAGTATATCAAGTTTGTCGTTCGAGGTGAGACACCATTAAATTGAACAAGACCGCTGTACGAGACAGGGAGACTCGGAATTACCAACAACATTAGAAGGGTAACAGTAGTTTTATAATATTCTAGATGTGTTTCGAGTCGAGATCTAGCACCAGTTTCTAAGAGCTCAGAAAGAATGTATGAAAGGAAGGAGGGAAATCTTTATTTTCAACCTCTTTCCTTCTCTCCTTTTTAAGGAATAGAATTCTAAACAATTTGCCTTTGTACAGCTGCCTAAAAACTGTTACCAGACCGACTTCCATGAACAGAATTCTAAACAATTTGCTTTGTACAGCTGCCTAAAAACTGTTACCAGACTGACTTCCATGAAGAGAATTCTGGACAATTTGCCTTTGTACAGCTGCCTAAAAACTATTACCAGACCGACTTCCATGAGCAGAATTCTGGACAATTTGCCTTTGTACAGCTGCCTAAAAACTATTACCAGACTGACTTCCATTAAGAGAATTCTGGACAATTTGCCTTTGCTGAATTCCATGAACAGTAAGTTAATACGATTTGGAGTAATACTTTTTGACTATATCAAACTCTTAAAACTGCTTAAACTCTGTCGTCCAAAATAATAATCCGATGTAAATGAAATATCGCGTCACATCCAAAAAAAAAAAAAAAAATCCGATTTTAATGAAATCACTTGGACAGAATTGGTGATATCGGAATTGCGACTCAAACCTTGAACATTTTTTCCAATATTATTGGCTGAAACGATTTAGAATTAAAATTGATTAAAGGAGGCATTTCAATGAACTATATATTTTCCGATTGGATCGGGAGGGGGTGGTCCGTCTTCCCAAATAAATGAAGTATTTAGTTTGGCAAAACTGCTGGAATATTAAAGTGATTTTCATGATATTCCTTGCTATCGCCATGACTTAGGATAAGGCAGAAGATTGTAGTTTAGTTTTAGTTAAGAGCAGAAGGAATGAGACCCCCTTTTGCAATTTAGGAAATCCTATTTGTTCTACGGATTTTTAAGCAATTGTTTTCGGAAATTTTTCCCTGGAATTATTTGGAAATTGAGATTGATTTCTCAGGATTTTTTGATAGGTTTAGATGGAATCGTATTCCTTTTTAAAGAACATAACATAAGACCCGGAAGAGTAGCACGTCCTCTAAACAGTTGAGAGATTAGGACCAGGAGAAAGCTAAGAAATTGGAGGTGTAATGGTCTCCCTATAAACCTATTTTAAAGAGAAGGAGTACAATGTTTAAGAAGCTGCAATATTTGAGAACAATTGAAGCTTTATGACTAGAGGAGAGCTAGCCCAGTGAACAGTTAAAGTCAAGGGTTCGAGAAAGTGCTATGTCCCATGGAAGTAGTGGCCTAAATATACAATTATTTTATAATGAACAAATTTCATTTGGAAAGTTGGGGACGAGTGAATGCTCCTGCTCTAAAAACTAGAAGTACAGAACTTCATTCCGGGTAAAGTGACCTGCCTATAGAATGTGTTATGCTTTTAAATGTTATGAAGCTCTTGGAGGGTCAGGATCAGAGTGCTATAGTCCCCTGAACACTTGAAGAATGAAGACCAGGGAAGAGCTATGTCCCAGGGGCATTAGGACCCCTTCCCAAAGTAAAAGAAAAAAGCTGTATAACGGAAAAAGATTTGAAGGTCCTGGAGGGAAATAGTTCCCCTATAAGATAAGAAGGGTACCAACAATTCGTGGCAACTGTTCAAATCCGTCTCACTTGTTTCCTACTTAATTTACCCCGCAAAACCTCATCTGTTTTTCTTTTTTTCAACAATTTCAAATGCTGAAATGTTGCATTTGCAAAATAAACTGTCAGTTAAATGCGTTTGTATGTGTGTGTGTTTGGTTTTTCTCTATTTGTGTTTGTTTTCATTAATTTGTATTTAATGCAACACTGACATTGATGAATGTCAGCGAGTAGTTTAAACGTGAGAGTGAGTGTGTGTGTGTGAGTATTTTAAAGGCCAACAACTAGATGAAAATACTCATAGACAAACAACAGCAGAGACCCTCACAATTTATGCCGCGCACTTCAACATTTTTTTTATTGTTGTTGCCACAGCCAGCAAACAATTATGCGGCACAATAACAACATTTGTCGGGGATCTGTCTGAGTAGTTTAGTCGTTTTGACGCCGCTGTTACAAACAAAATTACATGGTGGAGAAGAGGAGGAAGAGGAGGAGGATGATGAGGTGCAGTTCGCTTTTCTCTATCCAAAAGACTTTGAAAAATAGTTTTTTTTTCTCTAGGAGATGCTGCAAATGCATTTGATAGTTTGCATTATCTTGCATAAATTATCTCTCTCTCTCTCTCTCTTCCCCCTTTCTTCCATTCAAACATTAATTTCAAATAAGAAATAAGTTTGGGGTTCTATTTTGGAGGTCAATGGTTAAAGTTTTTGTTTTGGTTTTATTGTTGCAAATCTTTTAGGCCAAGGTTGAGTGTTTAAAAGGGATTTTATTTCTCTCTCTCTCTCTCTTGCTTAACTCTCTTTATTGTTCTCCATTTATTATTAGAGTTTAATAAATAGAGACATTGAAATTTGACATTTGATGGTCGTTTAAGTGCAATTAAAGTACTTGTTGCAAGTGCAAGTTTAATTTTAAAACAATATTTTTACAGTCTGTTAGTTTTATTGTTTTTGCCACAAAACGAGATAAAGAAAGATGCCAATTTGAAGGAGACTTTGGCATTTGATTTTGAATAACTGAGGGACTTGTGCTAATTAGAGCAAGTAAACAAGATTATTATTTAAAGTTATTAAAATATTACGTAGGATTAAAAATAATTTTGATCTCTATGGACCACAATGTTATGGCTAATTGGAACCAGATTATAGAGATAATTGCCCTCAAGACAGTAAAGATTTACCATAATACAACGAAAGATTTCATAGATTTTAGCCTGTTATCGTCTTTATTAAAAAATTATAAAATTATCTTTCGAAAAACAGTCGCTGGAGGCAGCTCTACACTACACTATGGCTGGCATAATTGAATATTACAACTATAGATTGCAGAGTCATTAGTCTACCAACGTAGTCAATTTTAAGTCTTTGTTAAGAGCATCCTTTCAACAACAATCTTTTTAAAAGAAAAATCTGTGGCGGCAGCTGTACACTATGTAAAATGCCTAATTGAGAATTACATTACTAAAGATTTCAAAACCATTGGTCTGTCAGCGCTTTTATTAAAAGTTTAAAAAGCCAATATGTAGTCCCTGTTAAGAGTATTCTTGCAACAACTATCTTCTGAAAGGAAGTCTGCCTTAAGTATAGATTCACTTGACATGAAGAATGTACTCATAAAGCTCCTTTAATAATGTGAATATTGTTTTAAATATTTAAAAATCCAACTTGAACTCTCTGTTAAAAGTATACTTATACCAATTATATTCTAAAAGAAAAGTCTGTAGAGGCAGCTCTACACTATGCGAAAGGCTCAATTATAAATAGAAAAAAGATATAATTTGAATTTCGTTTTTAGTTTAAAATTTAGAAAGCAAACTTGAAGTCTCTGTTAAGAAACTTAACTCTTAAGAGTTAAGAAACTCACTTCTGAAAAGTCTTCAGAGGCAGCTCTACACTAAGTGTTTGTTACTTAGCGGGAAAAGTTTATTATATTTTCTTGATATAAAAAAAGCTTATATAATTTAAATATCGTTTTTATTTATAACTTAGAAAGCCAACTTCAACTCCCAGTTAAATATATCCTGAAAGAAAAGTCTTTAGTGGCAGCTCTACACTATGTGACTTACTTAATTATGAATTCACTTGATGTGAAAAATTGTTGTGTTGGAAATTTGTTGTTGTTGTTCTCTTTCTTATTAAAATTTTGAAATCATCTGTAAGAAAAGTCTGTAGAGGCAGCTCTACACTGTTTTTCTACTACAATTAGCATATTTTATATTCAAAATGAACTCATACATTCGAAATTCTTAAACCCCCAAGTCTGGATTGTAATATTTTGGAACTATTAGCTAAGTACTTAGAAGTTATCTTAGACTCCAACTAACGTGAATATGGAAAGCTTTTAACCTTCTTCTTCATGCAAGAAAGAATCTTATAAGGTTCAAACACTGCCGGTCAGTCAGTCTTGAAGTTCAAATTTTTTTTTATTTGGACCGTTTATCAAGAGAAAATCAATTGATATACAACCAAAATATGTCTCCTAAAATTTTCAAATCGATCGAAGTCTTTCAAACCCAAAACTGACTTCAATTTAACTTTAAAATCTTAATTAAAGAAATGAGACCCTCAGAATTGCTAAAATCCCATTCATCGATATCTTTCCATCGTACAATTGCTATTAGAGGTTAAACAGAATCTGCCTGTATGTTTCTCTAATACTAAGTGTTCTGTGATTGCAAAAAGCTGTCGCATTTCACCTTCTTAGCGATTGAAAAGGCGTTTTTGTTCGTCCTACTTCAAATACCTGCCATTTGTACTTAGTTGACTCTGTACTTAGGTTTACCCTTCAAGTTAGTGGGGAGTGAAAGTGAAATTGGCATTTACTGCGCATTGGATATACTGGACGCGGTTTCATCTTTAGCTCGCTTATCAGTCAGTTCATTACGAAAGTTGTCTTTGAACACTGAAATCCAGTTAAACTAATGTCGGATATTTGTGATGGCTATTCTAGACCAATCAACAACAACAACTTAGTGGATGACAACTGCTCGACCATACTATAACGAACAACATTAATGATTTCAACGAATCGAACTCGTTTCATACTCAAGTCATTTCAGATTATATGGGCATTTCATGCGATTGCAGATACATTTAGTGGAGTAAGCTGATCATAATCATCACGAAATTACCATTTCAAATAACTTCCACATCGAAAGGTACATGTTTAAAAAAAAACGGACCCAACACCTGGTCAATATCGTGTCCCTCCCACAAAAGCATATTTAAAAAAATCGGAAATATCACATATCATCTATTTTATATTGAGGAGGGAAAAGCTCCGATGATTCAGACTGATATGGTTGTCCTAGAATTCAACGAGGTCATACCTCTCAAAACAAGCAAGTTATAAGATCATATAGTGAAATATAATCAAAACGGACCCAAAAATGGAAGAAGTAGAAAATTGTTTTGATAAGTTCATCAATTATCAGTATTTTTATCAAAATTATACAGAAAATTAAACTGTTGTTTGTATCTTTCAATATTAGTTCCATATTCCATTCAAAATTTTCCATTTCACGCTAATATTTAAAAAAATACAATTTGAGGTTATGGTGAAAAAATTCTTTAAACAACAAGATTTTTATAAAATTTAAACTGTTATCAGTTTCTATTTTAATCAGATACAAAATACCATTTAAAATTCTTAAGTCAGTCTAATATTAAGAAAATAAATTTTGAGGTTATGGTGAAAAAATTCTTTAAAAATTAAGATTTTTATAAAATTTTAACAGAAAACGATTTTATTATAATAGTTGATAAAACGCCATTCAAATTTCTTCATTCAAGTTAATATTGCAAAAAAAAATTTTTGAGGTTATGGTGAAAAAATTCTTTAAAAAGTGAAATTTTCTTTAAATTTAAACTGTCATCTGTTTCTATTTAAGTAAGACACAAAATACCATTCAAAATTCTTAAGTCGGTCTAATGTTAAGAAAATAAACTTTGAGGTTATGGTGAAAAAAATTCTTTAAAAATCAGGATTCTTTTCAAATTTTTACAGAGATCAATTTTCATCAAAATAAGAAGTTAAAAGTTATTAAATTTTTTAATTCAAGGTAATATTTATAAAAATAAATTTTGAGGTTATGTTGAAAAATTTCTTTAAAAATTAAGATCTTTATAAAATTTAAACTGTCACCAGTTTACATTTAAAGCAGATACAAAATACACTTTAAAATTCTTAAGTCGGTCTAATATTAAGAAAATAAATTTTGAGGTTATGGTGAAAAAATTCTTTAAAAATCAGGATTCTTTTAAAATTTTAACGGAAAACAATTTTGAATTAAATAATCAATAAAACGCATTCAAATTTCTTCATTCAAGTTAATAGTTAAAGAAATAAATTTTGAGGTTAATGTGAAAAAAATCTTTAAAAAGCGAAATTTTCTTTAAATTTAAACTGTCATCTGTTTCTACTAAATATGATGCAAAAAAACCATTTAACATTCTTAAGTTTGTCTAATATTAAGAAAATAAATTTTGAGGTTATGGTGAAAAATTCTTTAAAAAACAGGATTCTTTTAAAATTTTAACGGAGATCAATTTTCATCGAAATAAGAAGTTAAACGTCATTCAAATTTCTTCATTCAAGTTAATATTTCAAAAAAATTAATTTTGAGGTTATGGTGAAAAAATTCTTCAAAAATCGAAATTTTCTTAATATTTAAACCGTGATTAATTTTTTCTAACTTAAAATATCAATCGCCATTCAAATTTCTTCATTTAAGTTAATAGTTAAAGAAATAAATTTTGAGGTTATGGTGAAAAAAATCTTTAAAAAGCGAAATTTTCTTTAAATTTAAACTGTCACCTGTTTCTACTAAATATGATGCAAAAAAACCATTTAACATTCTTAAGTTTGTCTAATATTAAGAAAATAAATTTTGAGGTTATGGTGAAAAAATTCTTTTAAAATCAGGATTCTTTTAAAATTTAAACGGAGATCAATTTTCATCGAAATAAGAAGTTAAACGTCATTCAAATTTCTTCATTCAAGTTAATATTTCAAAAATTCAATTTTAAGGTTATGGTGAAAAAATTCTTTAAAAAGCTAAATTTTCTAAAATTTAAACCGTGATTAATTTTTTCTAACTTAAAATATCAATCGCCATTCAAATTTCTTCATTTAAGTTAATATTTCAAAAAATTAATTTTAAGGTTATGGTGAAAAAATTCTTTAAAAATCATGAATTTTATAAAATTTCAATTTAAATTCCATTTCCTAAATTTAAGAAAAGGAATTTGGGTTTATATACGACGATAACATGGTTAATGTTGGTTTTAATTGATTTTATAAAATATTTAATTAGTTTAATTAACGTTGAATATTTAATTTTTGTTATTACCAGCTTTTTCTGTTAACAGCAACAAAAATATTGCCAATAATCCTTGATTCTAAAAACTTAATGAAAAAAGAAATATAAAAAAGGGGGAAATCTTCAAAAAGGACTTACCCGTTCTCTCATTTAATTCCATATCAATATATTCATCCGATGAAGAAATGGAATCATTGCTATCGCTGCTCATGGCAGAAGAATGCAATAAATGTTGCTGCTGTTGCTGGTGATGTTGCTGCTGATGCATTTGTGTAGTTTGTAAATGTTGCGTATTTAATTGTTGTAACTGTTGTTGTTGATTATTTTGTATGTGTGTTGCAGCAACATGTTGCTTATGTGTATCACTTTGATTTATTATTAATGAAGATGAAGAAGGTACCGATGTAGCTGTTGATGTTGCTAAGGATATTGCTGATGTTGCTGTTGCTGCGGCAGATGTTGTTGTTATTGTTATTGGTGAAGTGTTATTTCCTCCTAAAACATTTATGGGAGCTGATGTGGAGGAAGTTGGTGTACAGGAACTGGCTGCTAAATCGTCAATACTGTGTAATGTTGTTGATCTTGTATTGGTAGTGTTGTTGTTGTTGGTGTTACTGATGGCTGTTGTGGAGGTTGCAATTGTTGCTGCTGCTACAGATGTTGCTGATGAAATTGTTAATGTATTATTAATGTTAATATTTTGAGTTTGTGTTGTGTGTATATTGCTGCAGTGGTTAATGTTGCTTATATTGTTGGCAGTGTTATGTGTTGTTGTTGTATCATTTGTTGTTGTAGCAGTGGTAGTTGTAATATGATTTTCATTAAGAACATTTATTACTCCTCTAGAGTCTAAATTTTGTTGATGCCTCATCAATTCAGTATTATGGGTGAGATTATGTTGTTGCTGATGTTGCTGATGTAAATGTTGCTGATGATTTATTAAGGATGTTGTTGTTGTGGGTGAAGTGGTAACACTGGAGGATGAACTGGTCATATTGTAATCCAATAAACCGTGATTATCAGCTAAACCGGGAGGAGTTAATTGTCTTACAATTCCTGCACCTCCTCCTCCTCCCGATACAGATGTTGCTGTTATTGTTGTAGTATTTGGTAAATAGTGATGTTGATGTTGTTGTTGTTGCTGTGTGGCCTCGGCAGTGTTTTGTACTTCATTTCCTCCCTTCAATTGCAAATAATGTGCATTATTGTATTGTTGTTGTTGTTATTACTATTAGCGTCTCTGGCAAATAAAATATTAGAAAATGTGGCACCAATTGCTCCTCCCACTCCTCCTCCCATGCCTCCTGTTACATTATTCTGTAACTTTTGTAAACCACTCATTATCTGATTATTCTCTAATCCACCTATTAACGATGAAGTCAATCCTTTAAATTGTGTATTGGTGTCCTGGTGTAATGTAGCACCCATTAGGGAGTTAGTTCCTCCTGAAAATTTTAAATCACATAAAGCACCCAACGATACACCAGCATCCAAATTAGCATCTATGGCTGAACGATGATCCAATAAAGCCGATTGTTGTATACACGTGGTAAAAGTGCTATAATCACTTTTGGCCATTGACATTTCTCCCTTAAGGGAGGAGACAGGTTGAGTTTCATATATAAAGGAAGTAGTACTGGGTGTACTGCCAGCCGCTAACATATGATCCTTGTGATGATGCATATTGTTGTTGTTGTTATTGTTTAGAATTAATTTATTATTGTTATTATTGTTGTGATTATAAGTAGAAACACTGTCCGCCAATAAAGGCACAGAGAAATCTTCCATGTTAAGAGGCAGCCAGAGAGAAGAATACTCGGCTTTAGTGAAAGTAGGAAGCTGAAAGAAAATGGAAATCAAAGTAATTTTTAATGAAAAAACATTAATTAAAAAAATAAATAAATAAATTTTGAGGTTATTTTGCAAAAAATCGTTAAAAAATTAGTTTTTTTTTCGAAATTAAAAACTGTAAGTTGTTTGTTTAAATGTAACAATTCTAACACCGTTAAATTTTTTCATCTCACCCAATATTAAAGAAAATCAAATTGAGGTTATGTTGAAAAAAAATCTTTAAATATCGAATTTTTTAAAAATTCAAACTGTACAGTTATTCTTTTAAAATAGCAAACAGAAAACCGTTAAAATTTTTTCATTACTCAATATATTAAAGAAAATAGAATTGAGGTTATTTTGAAAAAAGTCTCTAAAAACTAGAATTTCATAAATATTTAAACTGCACTTCATTTCTATACGAACAAAGAAAACTAAAGCGTTCAAACTTTTTCATTACCTCTTATATTAAAGAAAATCAAATTGAGGTTATGTTGAAAAAAATCTAGAATAATTAAAAATTTAATAAAAATTTTTAATGTCTTTGGTTTCTATTAAATTATTAAATGGAATGTTAAGAAAATTGTTATTATTTCAAAAATTTAATTCGAGGTTAGAATGAAAATATTTTTTAAATATCAAAATTTTTCTATAATAAAAACAGTAAAATTTTTCTTTTAAAAAACAATTATAACTCCGCTAAAAACTGCTCATTTACTCTCAATATTAAAGAAAATCAAATTGAGGTTAGAATGAAAAAATTCTTTAAAAATTTGAATTTCCAAAAAATTTTAACTGCACCAAACTCATTTTCGAAAAGAGAAAATAAAACATTTGAAATTTTTTAATTAAACTTAAAATTAAAGAAAACAAAATTGAGGTTATGTTGAAAAAAATCTTTAAAAATCAAAATTTTTGAAAAATTTTATATGTTTAGCATTTCTTTTGCAATAAACATTGATAAAAACCTTCAATTTATTATTTACTGCAAAAATTAAAGAAATTTAAATTGAGGTTAGGTTGAAAAAAAATCCTTAAAATAAATTCTTTTACAAATATTTAAACTAAACATTTTTTTATATCAAACACAAAATAATTACAATTTTTTAATGTTTTTAAATAAAAAAATAAAATTATGTTAAAATTTTTATAAAAAATAATAAATAAAAAAAAATAACTTTGAGGTTATTTGCTCTACATAACCTCAAAGTTATTTATTTTAATAAATTATTTTTTATAAAAAGTTTTGAATTTATTTTATTTTTTTTTTAATTTGTAATCAAAAATGTTTGCTGGGAAATATTGCAAATTGTATATGGGATTTTTAAAAGCTTTCTCCGAAGCGCCAAGAATCTGGAATGTTTTAAATTTTTTTATGAACCGAGGTGACCAACTATAGTCAAAACTCGTCTACTCTTCTACTATCAGTATATGAAATTTCATTTAAATCGGACTAAACGTTCGCAAATTAGAGATTTATTTTTCATTTGAAATACTACGCGTCTTAGTGGACCACTTTTAGAGTCCAAATTTAATAATTCTATTTTCAGTCGTTAAAACTGTTGAAATGATGATGATGTTCAGTTGGTTCAGACCAAATTTGGTCAAATTTCATACCCTGTGGACTGACCCACGTTAGGTCCACAAAGTCCAAACTGAAAACTTAATTTCGCCTACGCTTCATTGAAATCGGTCTAGACGTTCGCAAGTTACAAATACATTTCCATTTCATATTTCATTTAAAACACTTTGGGGGAGAGGGAGGGCTAGAATCGTTTAAGCTATGGAAGAGATTTATCATCTCTCTTAAATTCATTTTATTCCAAACTAAAAGAAATAATTTAAATTCGTCTTAATCGTTTTATTTAAAACCACTTAATTTTATTTTCCTCCTGCTTTCATTTATTTCGCCTCTACTGTTTTGTTCGTATTTCAAAAAACAACTTTAAAAAAAGAGCTTAATTTTTTAAATAAACTTTAAATTCGCTTAAAGTAAAAAAAATATGGCAACATTGTTCAACACCTTAACAAAAATAAAAAACGTTATTTAATACATGCGCCTGCGCCTCAATGACGTTTTCATAGTAAAAGAGAGTGAGAGCGAAACTTAAATAAAGTAAAAGAAACGACACCAAAATTATGTACAAAAACAACGCAACAAGTTTAGTCGCAAATGTTTATAAGACAACAACAACAACAAACCATATTGATAATGAAATGAAAAGATAAACAACGAAAACAAAGCAACAACACACACACACACTTACACTCACTCACTCACAAAAAAAACCAGTTGAAAGCAAAAGTGCTTTTTTTCATGCTCAAACAACAATAAAAAAGAGCTTAACAGAGTCACAAAGAGTATTAGTTGTGAATACTCTCTATCTCTTTTACTCTCACTACTCACCTCTTTATTTATTCGCCTGACATACTAAACTATTTTTTCTTATGAATTCGCATAAATAAAGAAAACACAAACGAACGAACGAACGAACGAACAAACAAAACTCATAGAGCAAAACACACAAAAAGGGAACAAGAAAAAATAAGAATCAGAGTGAGAAGAGAGATAATGCAGAAAAAATAAAAAATTCTTAAAATAAAATTAAGAAAAATTAAAAAAAGAAAAACTAAACAGAAAAAGCAGGATATAAGAATTGAAAATAAAATAAAAAAGAAGTACGAATGCTATATTTGGCTATGCCGAATCTTTAATACCCTCCACCACAAATGTGGGTGAAGTAAAAACGTTGTGTATACACACGCTCATACATACACTCTATAGTTACCAATTTTACAAAAGTTCTTCGTTTGCTTCAGTTATGGGTCAATATCTTAAAATAGGAAACTTCTAAGGACTGTAACAAATACTTATGCCAATTTTCATTAACTCTTGTCAATCATGGTGGATGTAAACGTCCTACAACAGACAGACAAACGAACAAACTAAATCAACTTAGATTTTGATTTGATGCCAAAATAGACAGACATATATATATTATGGAATCTAACATAATTCCTTCTTACCCGTACACACGGAATGACAAAGTTAATATACCCCTTCCACCCCTTGTGATGGTGGAGGGTATAAAAACAGATAAAATAAAATTGCTGTTCTTTCTTTAAAACATGGAATGGGGAACGAAATTCCAAACAATTAGCCGCACCCCGTTTGCGTTTTTTTTTTGGTTTCTTTCTTTCTTGATCTTTTAAGAATGAATAACAGAAAACAACAAATACAACAACAATAACAATAATAAAAGTAACAGACAAACAACCAGATTCTTATAGAAATGAAATTGAAATTTCCGCTACAAATGGATGAAAACAAAAATAAAAAAATCCAAAAAGAATGAATACAATGCACAGCTGCTAGAACATGTCCAAAGTAAACAACAACAACAATAACAAAAAGAGCTTTTTTTTGCAGCTTCTATCATACTTTTGCTATCATGACTGTGTTGTCTTGCATCATTCAAAAACAGTGATACAAATCAAGCGATTTTTTTACTTTAAGCAAGTTTATTACAAAATATTAAAAAGCAAAT
This sequence comes from Cochliomyia hominivorax, assembly GCA_004302925.2. Lineage (NCBI taxonomy): Eukaryota > Metazoa > Arthropoda > Insecta > Diptera > Calliphoridae > Cochliomyia > Cochliomyia hominivorax. The sequence continues at coordinate 80,928,953 of PYHX02000413.1, read as the reverse complement.
AAAACAAGTTAAAACGTTAGACAGTCAAGTCGGACTACGTACTACCCTACACTATATTGATACAAATGGTTTATGAGCGTATATAACTGTGAAACTAACATTTATGTAAAATTTGTGTATAGTTAAATTAACTTTTGTTGGGCTAGAAGAAATTATGGACCAACTCTCGTATAATTTTGCACATCGAGTTTTCTTAATATTATTATTACAATACTAACATATATGTGTGATTCATTCACTTCATATTTATTGCCCTTGATATTTAGAAGGGAGCTTGTTTCGAACCTATGAGAAGCAATGACCCGACCCTGGCATAACTTGACATATGATTTTAAAATATCTTGTTTTTGTCATATTTTTTTGTTAAAATCGCTTTTTATTTAGGACTTTTATGACTGTAAAAAGCCTTATTTTGGGAGGACGTTTGTATCCGACGTACCTGAAATATATGAACGAGCATGGCCAATTTCAATAATTTAATAATTCTAAAATGGAAATACAGAAAAATATAAAATTTTTAAGATAATAAGGACTGAGATCGTAAAGTTCTTAACACACGTTTTTCGATGAAATTTTTAACCCAAGTATTATTTGTAAAACTCGTCAATTATTATATTTGTCATAGAAATGAGTATATTGTTATCTAATTGGAAGGAGTTGGCTAGAAAAAATGCGTAATAAAATTATTAAATATTTTCAACAAAACCCAACTTAATCCGATACAAATTAGTGGAAGCATTCAAATCTCTACCATGAAAATGTTTCCAATATTATTAAACCGTACCGGGAGAACTTGTATGTTAATAGAAAACCTGGTTTAAATAGAAGGAATAGTCCACCTTATGTTTCTAAACCAAAAAAAAAAAAAAATTAAAGCATTTTCATAAGAGCCCCCCACACATCCGGTAGCTCAGATAAAGTCAATGTAGGTTAAAAAAAAAATTAAAAATTTATAGACCAAAAACCGAGCAGGATGACGAAACGTATGTTCTGATAGATTTTTTAACTTCTGAAGAAAATGTTTCATTTTTTTTTTTTTTTTTTTTTTTTTTGCATGGAAACTAATATGCAGGCAAACGAAGACAACCATTTGTTACAATGGGCCCTATTAAATACCGAAATTTACATCAAGGAATGTTAAAAAAAGCTGCTTCCATTCATAAGACTTTATAATGTATTCACTTATTCTTAGCCTGACTTGGCCTCCTGTCACTATATATCATAAGCCATTGAGTGGTACAAAAACATTCATGTGATATTTTTACCAAGAGAGAGAGAGAGAGAGAGAGAGAGAGAAAGAAATCATTCAAACTTCCCGTAGCTAAGGCCAATGTAGAGATGTTGAGGGTGCACAATAAAGGTGTGCAAAAGTGTGGTATAATTCATACAAGCAAAGCGGCAGAAAACACTATAATAACGTTAATGGAAAAAAGTCTCCGGAAAAGGTTCTTAATTTCAACGCCCTAGTGAATAGAACTATATATATTTTTTGTATTTACTTCTTGCAAACACAGTGACTTTGGGCACAAAATTGCATAAAAACCGCTAAAATAAATGTTAACGATTTGATTTTAGGCAGATTATTAGCTCCCGTTTATTTTGGAAGCGTTATAATGTAATTCTCCATTTTAAAATAACAAAGAGGTTCTCTAAAGGAACGAGTCGATATAAACTTCCTGCACAAATATTTCGTTTCATTCAAATAAAAATTATTAACCCTGCAAGTTTAATGGTTTCCTTTTACTAACTTATAAAGTTGACAGCACTGTTTTTAAGATTTTCAGACAGTTGTTCCTTCTATAATTAATATTTTATAAATATTTCTTCAATTACTAAATTTTTTTAAACCTTTTCCACTTTAAACGCTTTCACTTGAAAATAGTTCTTTGAACTTCTTCATCGACATTGACAACACCGTTTTTACTAGTTAAAATTGTGTTTTTTAATTCGTTTTTCGAAAAAAAACTCAAAAATAGCAAACCATTCATCCATTTCATTCCATTTTGTCATAAACTTTATGCCATAATATGAATAAACACAACAACACAACCTCTGAGGAGAGTAAATAACAACAGCAACAACAATAAAACACATGGTTCGCTTGCACTAAGAGAACCAAAAAAAAAGAAAGAAAACAACAATAATACAAACAAAAATACCTCCAAACACTTCCACTGCCATTGTCATCATTATCATATTAGAATAAATGAAATTTCATAATAATAATGAGCATTAAACAACAACAATAATACTCAAACACAACACTCATTCTAATGCATAAATGAGAATCTAAAGAAAAACAAGGAGCGAATTTATTAAATGAATGTTGAGTAATAAAACTGTTTATTTTTATGCTCTTTTTTGCATATGCAATTTTGTGTGTGTGTGTTTGCTTTTTACTTGAGAGAATTTCTTTTGATATTTAGAAGAGATTAATTTTATTTTGTTTTGTGTTTTAATTAAATATAAATAAATTTATTAGTTTGTTTGTTTTCTATTTTTGCTAAATTTAAAATAAATTAATATTAAATACGCACATTTTTTGCTATTCTGATGATTAATTGATTTGATTTGATTGTTTATTTAAGTAAATTTTTTAATTGTTTGTGTTTTTTCTTAAATTCTTTTTATGGATTTTCTTGTTATACCCTACACCACTACAAGTAGTGAAATTATGACATTTCGCGTGTAACGCTTAGAAGGAATCATTTCAGACTCTATAATGTATATATATTATCGGATCAAATCAAAAATTAAGCTATATGTTCTTCATGATCTAAATCGGTTCAGTGGAAAAAATGTCGTAGACAAAACTATAACTTATTTTATGACTCACAAGTGTTTCTGTGTTTTATGTTAGAAAAACGTTTATTTATTTGAATTTGTAGGTACGCAACATAATGTATTTACTTCACTCGCAGTTGTGTTGGAGGGTATTGAAGATTCGGCATAGCTGAACAAAGCATTCTTATTTGTTACAATTAAATTTCGCAGCTGTTTTTGTTTTTATTACTAATTTTTTCAATTCATGGGGGCTCTTTTTGCTGCTAGAAAGGAAAGAAGGTGAGAGAGTGGGGAAAATAGTTTTTATTTAATATATTTTTCTTGCTTTTATCGTTTGTTATATTCTTGATTGTAGGCAGAGACTGGCGTTTTTTTTCAATCGCAACTGTCGGTGCAAAAATCGCATGAATGTTACATATGGCGGGGTTTGTGTCATATGTTCTTATTCTTAATGTTGTTGTTATTGTTATTTCTTTATTCTATTTTGTGCAAAATGTGAAAATTTTCATTTTTATTTTGTGTTTATTATTTCGTTGGGGAACAACAACAAGAAATTTCAAATCATAACAGGAATGTACAATATTCATTTCGGGAGGACCAAAATGAAAAAGTAAATTTACATAATTTTATTGATTTTATCGATTTTTTTTAATTTTTTCAATTATTATTGTTTAGGATAAAAAATGGTTACATAAAATGTTGTTCCCCTCCCTTATAGTTTTCAAGATATAAACACTCGAAGTTTTGATATACAAAATTCATTCATAATGTTTCGTATTGAGTCGAAATGGACAATACGGTAATCAATTGAAAGGTCTTGAAGAAATTTATCGAATGGTATATAATATGACTAACATTATTAACCCATTAAGAGGCAAGCGACAATTTTAGAATTTTAGAAATCCGTAAGTAAAAACTTAATTTAGCGAAGAAAAGTAAAAGATCAAATATGAAGTACTTCAATAAAACAAATGCATCTAAACCACTTATATGAAAAGTGAACGAATAACTAAAAAATCGGGTTTCTATAAATGTCCTTTTTTTTAAAAAACTAACCGGATCTCAATAAAAAAGTGTTAACAAAAAATTTTCTTTCATAAATAAAATTTAAAATTAGAAACCGAAAAAATCCTAAATTTCGAATCCTAATTTTCGAATAACTCGAAAACCGAGTTTCTGAAAATGTCGGTTTTTTGAATACACTAACCGGTTCTCAATTAATAAGTTTTAACCAAAAAAATTTCTATTTTAAATAAAATTTAAATGAATTTTAAATTCAAAATAGTTTTTTTATCTTAATTTTCAAATAACTCGACAACCGGGTTTCTGAAAATGTCGGTTTTTTAAATACACTAACCGGATCTCAATTAATAAGTTTTAACCAAAAAATTTCTTTAGTAAATATAATTAAAATTAATTTATAATTAGAAACCGGGTTTTTAAATTCTATTTTTCGAATAATTCGAAAACCGGTTTTATGAAAATTTCGATTTTTTAAATACACTAACCGGATCTCAATTAATAAATCTTTAAAATTGTTTTTCATTAATAAATAGAATTAAAATTAATTTATAATTCGAAACCGGTTTTTTTTAAATCCTAATTTTCGTATAACTCGAAAACCGGGTTTCTAAAAACAATTTAACGAAGTAAAGTAAAAGATCAAATATGAAGTACTTCTATAAGAAAAATGCATCGAAACGATTTATATGGAAAGTGAACGAATATTTTCGCTTTCTTCTGTTTACTGTGTAAAGAGATCTCAAAATTGTTAAATTAAATTGCGAATTAGGAATCATACAAGACATTTTATATTCTTCTAAATTCAATAAAAATCTGAAGCGATTTAGCTATATGTCTCTCTATAAGATAATCAAAATAAAATATATGCAGCTTCTATGCTGCAACCAGGCAAATCGCAACCGTAAATTGTTCAAAAAAAAATCATAACCTAAAAGTTTATAGCATATAGAATCGATAGTAACTACTCCCTCTTAATTAAAACTTAGTGTTAGTCCTTTTTAAAGGAATTCACAAGCGTATGGGTTATATTACTATTAAGTATACGTTCGTATACCGCAAATTAATTTCGGTATTTGTGAAAAGTTTCCACTTTTCGTATAGAAATAATTAAATTAAAGTTAAAGTAATTAAAAATTAATTCCAGATTTTGTATCGAATTTGTACCCTGAAAATTTTTAATCTTCTTGAGATCTTAAGTTAAGGAAAAAAGGAAAAACTTCGCTAAAATATGTTCACTTTTTTTTTGGATCGCAATATAACCGACAGAGGTCCCAATTTTGAAGTCTACTAACTACCTAATGACCAGCAGCAGCAGGGAACTCAAATTTATTTTTAAGTTTTAATTGTGGAGCTCTTTTAGCAAGGGAAGAACTATAGCTTGTCTCACATTATACGTAATGAAAAAGCTTATACGAATAGAATGATACATTTCCATTTATATGTGGCACTGGACATTCTATTGTCTAAAAGAAACACAAAAGAGCGCTACAAAACTGATGTCATGATCTGCATGTCCTAAAAACCTCCAATTAGCAAGATCCGAAATTGTTTTTTTTAATACGAAGATAGAATACGCTTTACCATCAATATGATTCCAATTCTACGGAATTGATAGAAAATTATGTTAAGGAACATACATTTTCGAAATCCTTATGGAAACAGCTTGACTCTATGGAAATAGAATAATAAATGACATTTTGTTATTATGAAGTTCCCTAGACCGATTTCACTAGGTTCTTAATCCATCGAAAAATCTTTAAAACGAAGTATATTTGATCCAATAGAGTTTGTAATTATCAATCAATCAAAGATCAGCCGTCAATCAGTACCAGGAGGTCTTGTCCGTTAATATAAAATCTGGTTCAGCTAGAAGGAATGTTCCCCATGATCTTTCTAAAGCCAAAAATTAGAACTCATTTTCAGAAGAGCTCAACACATGCGGAGGGAAAGCAGCCCGGTTAGCTGTCCAATAATTCAGCAATTATTAATCCAAAACCTAATGCAGAGTTGAAAACTCACAAGGATCAAAAATATCACAGACAGGAAGGCTGCTAAAAATATATAGAGGTCAAAAATAGAGCACGGAAAGTGAAGTCAAGATTTCTAAAAATATATTCTTGCTGCATGATGGGTAACGAAACTTGTATTCTGGAAGATTTTTCGCAACTTCCCTCATGTACAGTTTCCAAAAGCCAATCATTTGATCTAACAGACTCCATAAATACAGAAATTTGGAACACAGAATGTAAGACTTCGTAATGTGTTCACTCATTTTTGGCCTGACGTGATATCTTGTCACTATGATAATTAAACCCTTGAGTGATACATGAGCAATAATATGTTGTATGTACTACAAGAGAGTTAAATCCTCCAAAACTGCACTGAGCTAAGGTCAATGTAGATTTATTAGGTTCTCGTTAAAGAAGAATTGAAGAAGACAAAAAAGTTGTGCAAAAATGTGATAGATTTTAAACGGATATGGACCACCTGTTAAAGCAAAGTGGCAGAAAGCACTATAAAAACGTTAACCGAAAGGTTTCTGGAAAAGGTTTCATGACTAGCGATTGAAACTATGACTTCCTTATTAGAGAGGGAGAGTATTAAGATGTCTTCCAAATTACTTTCTGAATAGACATTTTTACCGGAGAAATATAGGCCATGTAGAATCAGATAATTCGCATACAAAGCAAATATTAATTTTCGAATATATAAAAAAGTCTATAATTGAGATCAGCGGTAAATAATTGAGATCAATACATAATTTTCTTTTTCACTTCATAAATGGCGGAAAAGCGCACCGGATTTAGTGTATTTAAAAACTGAAACCGGAAACCGGTTATAATGCCCCACTTATTTAGGGCATTATACAGTGTAGAGATGAGCGATATTATCACGAATGTGATTTAATCACTGGTAACTACAGTGACTGAAGTTATGAATATCTCGAAAACCGGGTTTCTAAAGATGTAGGTTTTTTGAATACACTAACCGGTTCTCAATTAATAAGTCTTAATAAAAATATTTTCTTAAATAAATAAAATTTAAATTAATTTTTAATTCAATCCCTTTTTTTAATCATACTTTTCGAATAACTCGAAACCAGAGTTTCTAAAAAATCCTACTTTTTCGAATAATTGGAAAATCGGGTTTCTATAAATGTCCTTTTTTTTAAACACTAACAGGATCTCAATAAAAAAATTTAATTAATTTAAAATTGGAAACCGAAGAAATCCTTAATTTCGAATCCTTATTTTCGAGTAACTCGAAAATCGGTTTTACGAAAATGTCAGTTTTTTAAATACACTAACCGGTTCTCAATTAATAAGTTTTAACCAAAAAATTTCTTTAATAAATAGAATTAAAATTAATTTATAATTCGAAACCGGTTTTTTCTGAAAATGTCGGTTTTTTAATACACTAACCGGTTCTCAATTAATAAGTTTTAACAAAAAATTTTCTCTTATGAAAAAATTTAAATGAATTTAAAATTCAAAACCGTTTATTTTTTTTTTTTTTTAAATCTTAATTTTCGAATAACTCTAAAACCGGTTTTCTAATACACAAACCGGTTCTCAATAAGTCTTAACAAGAAAAATTTTCTTTAACAATAAAATTCAAAACCGTTTTTTTTTTTTGGAAAATCCTATTTTTCGAATATCTCGATAACCGGGTTTCTAAAAATGTCTTAACGAAAACAATTTCCTTTAATCCATAAAATTTAAATTAATTTAAAATAATTCAATTAAAAAAAACTTACCTTCTGTTAAACTCTTCAATAATCCGACAATTATTACTCCAACAACTTCCTGTCACTCCCCACTCGTTTTAAATCATTTGAACACTTAAAAACGCCTTTAAAGCGAACCGTATGTTGGTCACCAACGATGCCATAATATAACAACTCAAACAAACAGCCAACAACAATAAATGACAAAATGCAAAAAAGAAAAATCAAATAACAAACGCTCAATCACACAGAATAATAACAACAACAACAGCAATAATAATAATTATAGTTGAAAACGTAGAGAAATAAAAAAATAAACGCGGCGTAAACAACGAAAATTAAGAAGAAGAAAAATATTGACAAAAACAACACGACGCGACGATTACGATGACAACGACTACGACAACAACGTTTCACAGATGATGATGATGATTATGTAGTTGTTGTTTAGGAGGATGATGATAATGATGTTGAGGAAGAAGAAGCAGAGGACTGATGATGGCGACACAATAAAATACTAAACTTTATACTCAAAGATTTTTTTTGTGTTATTTTTGTTTTTCCTTTTTTTTTGATTTTGATTTTGATTTGCTTTGCTTGTTCTTATTAACAAGAATTTTGATGTTCCAAGAGAGGGAACGAGCGGCAAAGAGGGTTTTAAGTAAATTTTAAAATATGTACACACACACACACACACTTATTTACAACATAAACTGGCTCTCTTAATTTTTTGCACTATTATTATTTTTTTTGTTGTTTTTTTGTTTTGATTTTGATTTTTTTCTTCTTTCTTCGTAGACACAATAAAGTCTAGAAGAGAACGTTGACAAGGCAGCGTGAGAAGGGGAGCAAAATACAGAACTTTTATTTTTTGCAAATAAAATTTTTTGTTGAGAATTTTTTAAATTGTTTTTTTTTTACAAATTTTGTTTATTTTAAATTAAATTTCTTTTGTTTTTCTTTGTTGTTAATTAATTATTTTGTTTATTTAATTTATAAAATTTTTATTTCAATTAAATTTTAAATTTTAGTTTCTGCTTTAATTTAGTTAAATTAAAATTTAATAAAGGCAACATGTGTAAAAGAAATAAAAGAGCTTTTATTTTTATTCCGTTTTTTTTTTTGTATTTGTTTTCTGTTCTTTTATTCTAAAGAGAGGGAGAGTGAAGATTATTTGTAGACAACAGAGCTGCCAGATGTTAAAAATAAAGGATTTACCATGCGAAGGAACTTGAGCAAAGATTTTTGATTTAATAAAAATAAGTAACAAATTTAAATCTTTACAGGAGGTAAAGAAAAATTAAAGTGAAATTATTTTCCCTTCGCCATTAGTTTCGGAGTAAAACGGATGTAAAGTTTCAATATAGAAATCTATCTTCCTCTTATATATTTAAGATGTAGATCAAACAATATGGGTATTTTTAAAAAGGTCTTGAAGAGATCTCACTAATGATGCATAAAATATATGAAATCATTTATTCATACAGACGCGAAAGCCATTTTTATGAAATTTGATTATGAATTATTTGAAAAAAAATTTGAATATTTCCAAAAGTATGAATTTAATTGTATTTTCATTTATAAACAAATTTATAGGCAACTTTTCATGCTCTCATTTGATACCAGTATTATACCCTTAAGGCATTTAAATTGCAAAATACCGCACTTCAAAACTTAGTATTTTGAAAAATTGATTATTTATTATGAATTATTTTACAAAAATGTCATTCAATATAACAGTATTTTTATTTATATCAAATTTTGTAGTCATGACTTTATACTCCCACTCGATATCCTTATTAATGATCCATTAAAAATGCAAATTATTAAACTTCAAAACGTAATATTTTGAAAAATGTATTTTACTAAAAGTGTCGATCTCAAAAAGGTATTAAATGACACCATTTAAGCAATTTAGTATGGAAAATATGGACTTCAATCTGAAGCCTGATTTTGATTTTGAGTTGACAAAAATTACAATATCTCAAAAAGTTATCAATATAAAGGGACTTATATACATATTTCAATTTATAGGCAACCATGTTCTCATTTGATCCGAATATTATACCGTTAACCGATTAAATATTACTCTGTGAAGACTCAAAAAAACATTTTTATGATTTTTTCATCAAATCTCATTTTACAAACGTCATATCTCATTTGATATATATACGATTAACCCATTAAATTCGCAAAAAACGCTGCTTTAAGCTTAATATTTTGAAAAAAAGTCTTTTAAAATTTAATTACCTAAAATTATGTTTGGCGGGCATTCGGATAACATTATTACCTCGACGATATTCAAGTAATTTTTTCTTTAACTTCACGAGGCACGCAATATTTTCATTTCATCCCAATTTTTATCCAGAACGAATAGTGTCATTCTTTCCAATGACTATTCTGGTTTTCGGAGATCCCTCATGCTTTTTTTAAATTTATTCTTTGTCACAAAACTGAGGAACTTGTTTTGCAATGGTGTCCATGTAGGATAGGAAAAGGATGTGACTACACCTGCTGAATATTTCAAATAATTATATTTTTAGCTATTAAAGTTCGAAAGAGGTGGCGTATGAATAATCTTAGTTCTTTTAGAAATAAACTACCATTTTCGATCGATGCAGAAAGTCTTTATTTTATTCACTTTAGATTAGGATACCAGAAATTAAATTATGAATATCGAGACGTATGATTAATAAGTGATTTAATAAAAATGCGTAAAACATTGAGGTTATAGTAAATCACTTAAAACCGTCATTTGTCACCAATTAAGAGATAATTGGCATTTCTAAGTTTATTTTTTCTATGACATTTCTCACAAAAATTGAGTTTGTTGAAAAAAGTTATTCTTGAAAATTAGTCCATAAATACAAAAACAAATCTTTATCGAAGTCATCTTCAAGGCCATCACATAAGTGAAAAATCCTCAGTGCAACCAAACGCCTTTTGTAGAGAAAAACCAAACTTTACAGAAATATTGAAAATTTTTTTTCAAATTGTTAATTTTTCTAGTCTCATATATTTTGTATTTAATGGGTTAAGGATATAATATGGCTATCAAATGAAAGCTTGAAAAGTTGTTAATAAATATAGAAATAAATGAAGATATTTTTATAAAGCTGATATGTTGAGTTACCCCGACTTTAAAAAAAGTCTTAGAAAAACTTAATATATATTTTAGTGGATTATTAATATGATTCCTCTACAGGTCAATTATATAATATCAGTATTAAATGAAAGCTTGAATTGTGGTCTATAAATGTTGTTATATATAATATTATTATATCAATGGCATTTTGAGATATTGGCAATTTTGTGAAAAATGTCATTGTAAATAAATCATATAATTAGCATTTGAAACTTAAGTGGTTAATGATGTGACTCATTTCATATATCATTCGAAAGGTTAACAAAATTTGACATTACTACGTGCACATTAAAAAGTATGCACCATGGGGCGTATGAATAAGTTATTTTTTTCAATACGAATACGCGAGTAAACTGCCATTAATCCACTTAGTAAAAAAAGATTGCTACAAAGTGGGTTAAGTTTATAATATGCATATCAAATGAAAGCTTGGAGCGTTGTCTATAAATATTGATATAAATAAACATATACTTATACCGATAAAATTTCGAGATATTGGTACTTTTGTAAAAAGTCATAGTAAGAAATTTTAGAATGGAGTTCTAGCTCTCAATGGGTTAATAATGATATTCATCTTATATCGAAGAGTCCTTCCAAGGCTCTTAAAATGTTGCCCGTTATTGTGCATTTTACAAAACGATTTCAATAAATATTTATATCTAAATCCTGAAGACCGTTTGCAAAATTTTTTTAAATAACTAATATTAATTGCACCATATCTTTGGTATTTAAAGAGTTACGAGTAAAAAATGGTTACCAAATGAAAGCTTGAAATGTGGTCTAAAAACCTTTACATAAATTAAAATACTGTTATATCGAGGAATTTTTGAGTTATCGACATTTTTGTGAAAAAAGTCAAAGTAAAAAATTTTAAAAATCACTTTTAACTGAAAATGATTTAATAAATTGTTTCATTCTATATAACATTTGAAAGCACTCTTCAAGACCTTTTATATGATACCCATATTGTTTATATTGACTACATGAAAAAATATTTCGATGGAAATTTCAGATCCCTATAAAACGAAAACTAAACAAGAGAGGATTAAAATTTTTAAGAAATTTATTGAAAATCTTTTCTTATTTACCAATTTCAAATAAAAATTTATAATTTTTTGCTTTAAGAAAATTTAAGCAAAGCAAAAAAATAAACTAAACATCTGGCAACACTGTTAAGTGATGTTAATAATGAGTTTTATTTTTGTGTAGATTTTTTAAACACTTTTTTTAATTTAATTAAGTTAATTTTTTAATTATTTATTGTTGTTGTTGTTATTTTATTAAAATTTGGAATTTATTTATTTATATTTTTTTATTAAACACTTTTGTTGCAGCCAAACTGTTTAGAGGTAGATTTTTTTCTTAAGGCGAAAAAATACCGTTGGTTTTAGCTTGTTCTTGTTGTTTTTTATTACTCTTTTTTGCACTTTTTTTGCTCTTTTTAATATTTAATTTGTGGAGAATAAATTTTAAATGCAACTTTTTTTCTATGTGTGACATTTAAAAAAAACACTTGAAATAAATTTTTAGAAAATTAATTTTTTTAGTAAATAACTTTTTTATATATTTTTTGTAAAGAAAAAATCCTGTTTTAAGGATTTCAATATTTTTTTCTAGGAAAATGTATTCGATTTTAATTTTTGATGTATTTTTTTTTCTTTTTGTAAATTGTTGTTGTTTTTTGACGAATTGAAGATTAAAAAAAGTGTCTCGTTTGTTTTTTTTTCTAAAGATTTTGTTGTTGTAGTTATATATTTTTGGTATATAGTATAGATTTTGATTAGATGTGTGTTGTGCACTATATTAACTAAAAAAAAGGAGGAAATTAGGTCTGTAGGCCAACAACGCACTTGGCGAGTTTGCTGTTGCTCTCAAGAAGAAAAAAAACGTAATAATACCGACAATAGAACGCACGCATACAAACACACAAACACTTAAGGCAAAATACCGAAACCGAACGATTAACTATACAGACACAACACACAACAACAAAAACTACAAGTTTTTTAAAGATTTTTTTTCTAATAAAACACTTTTTTATTTCCTTTTTCTTTTTTATAATTTAATTATTTTTGTAATTTTTTTATTTATTTACTTTTTCCTTTAATGATTTTTTTTTCTTAATTTATTTAATTTAATTCTTTTTCAGAAAAAAATTCACCATATAAAAAAACAAATTATTTCCTCAAAACGCGACACCGCACAACTAAAATTAGCAATAACAAAAAAAGCACTTCAATGCTCTTTTTTGCTCAACAACGAAGGTAAAGGCGAAGGCCTAAACTGTTACTAAACACACCACAGAACACAGAAAACCAAAATATAACCAGCAACAACAACAAAATTCGCTCACTTTAAACACACAACAGTAATAAAGCACAATGTCAACAACAACAACAACAAGAAGAACAACAACATCATCATCACATCACATATATTTATTATACCCCTAACAAAAATCTTTATTTTTTTCTTCTTACTCCTCTTTTATTCTATTTATCTCTATACTTTTATTCTAAATTATATATTTTCTCATTTCCTTATACTCCCTACAGCCCCTCTTCTAAATACTCACACACAAACATTACACTCTCAACACAAAAAAAAAAGCCTTTACCCTGACCTCTCTTTATACTTCCCCTACCTCTAATACACAATCATAACAACAAATACTTAGTTGTATGCAAGAAGAGAAACAAAAAAAAACAGTAAATTAAATCAACCTAATTTTGTGTGTGCTTTTTTTTGGTTGTTTTTGTAGTTGTTGTTTTATTCTTCCCTATATTAACCTAAATAAACATATGCATTAGAAGGGGACAACAGACAAGAAAGTGTACGAAAAAAGCTCTATATAAATTTTGCAAATCACACATACACACGACACACTCACTTAAATTCGAATTGTTCCTAATCTATATAAAAAAGTCTCAGTTCTTATTTGTTCGTACTCTCTCGCTCTCTCTCATTGTTCAATTCTGTATTCTTTTCCTAAAGTTTAGTTTTAGAGAGATGCCAGAGTTAGTTAACAATGAATCCTGATGGAATAAATAAAATTTTAAAAAAGTGTTTTAAATGAAAATGAATGGAAATAAATCTATAACTTCCGAACGACTAGTCCGATTTCAATGAAATTTCACATAGTGATAGTGGAAGTGTGAGCGATTTTAAGTTTTAAGTATTGACTTAGTGGACCTAATGAAGATTGGTTTACAGGTTTCCAAATTTAGTCAACTTGGATTATATGAGATAATTAGGAATCTGCTTCAAATATTTTTATGACCAGAAAAGACGAAATTTACCCGGCCCAAACTACTAACTTAAACTCGCCCATACTTCATTGAAATCGTATTATTTACGGACTACTTCTGGACCTATTGCGGCTACAACTACATCCGCTATAGAATACCAGGAGTGCTCATCTATACGACGACAATTCTCCTCTTGGACGATCTTTGCATCTGTCAGAGCAGTTTCTTTTGACCAAGAAAGAGTCTACGATTGTTTTAAATTTAACATGATCTTTTTTATCACGTTAGTGAGGTGAGTCATTCGTTGGCAATGTTGGCAATTGTGTCTAGAATGGAGTGAGTCTTGAGAAGTACATTTTTGAAGATGTTTTTCCTCAAAAATGTATTTTTTCCTAATAAAATTTCTATTTACTTGGTTATTAGTCTTAACGGAATACGTGGGCAGTGTTCCAGGAGTGGCAATCTCCTTTTAAGCGATTCCTCATCCATTTACATTTCAAATTTAATTTTTTTTAATTGTTTTGACTAGATTTTTATCCATTCAAAATGTGCTCCTTAAAATATGCCATGCTTTTTATTAAATGTGTGATGATTGTTATTTAATTACATCTGGCAATTCTAAAATGTGTTTTGTAAATTACCTTTTGATAAGGCAGTTCATTTAACGTAATTTAATGGCATTAACATATTAATGACTTTTCATGTCCAAGTTAGAACCAAAGAATATGAATAAGAATATGATTTATATTCATCGACTTTTCGAAAAAGAAGTCAGATTTGTCAGTATACAGTTTTTGATATTTAAGATCTTAAACGATATGATAAATCTTTGAATTTGACAACAGGTTTCGTGACAGAACAAATGTAGTCTGTTTTATCTATTGTAAAAAATAACCAAAGATAAAGCATTCACAAAATAATAATTATTTAAATTATAAATTTTTTAAAACTCTTTCAAATGGATATTTAAAATTGTTACAATTCAGTATATATCAATTTTTATAGGGAACCTTATAACAGATGCTTGAAGTACTAAACGCCATTTACATTAAAGGATTACATTTTTAAAAATAAAAAGTCAGGAATACACTGGATATCTATTTTTATTAAAGATTGTATATATTTTTTTGTAAATTTAAATTTATATGATTATTCATTTAATATTATTCAATTGTTTTTATTTTAAATAGTAATTCATGTATTTTAAAAATATTTATTTAAAGTTTTTAATTATTTTTGTTAAACCTGCGCTTTGTGACTGTGTTACCGTAACAGTTTTATCTTATTAAAAACAGTATTATCTTTAATAAATGTTGTTAGTTTTTTGTTAAATTGTTTAACCAAAGTGTCTTTTTAATTGAATTTTTTATAATTAAAATTATATTAAAGTAAAATTAAAAGTTCTATAATATAAATTTTTAAATTAAATACGATTTTATTTACTTTTTATCAAATTAATAATTTTTAACAAAATTATTGTAAAAAGTTGGTAACACTGTTGAAGTGGCATTTATGAAAGCAATAACAAACAGCTGTTTGGTAACTGACATTTAAGGCAAATTGATAGCTAACAAAATTCGCCTTATTAAAACAAATATTAAAAATTTTTCTCTTTTAAATGGAAAATAAATAAAAGAATTTTACGAAAAAAGAAACAATTTTAGTAAATTAATAATTTTAAATTATTGTAATTATTAATTTCTTAAGTTCTATTAGTTTATGTGTTTGTGAGCAACAACAAAAAACCTATAGAAAAAAATCAACAAGCATCTCATTTTGTATGACATTTAAATGGAGAGCGAGCGAGAGAATAAACAAAAACGACAGCAAAAACAAATAAACAAAAAGAATTTTTTTCTTCTTTAGAGGAAAAGCAAAGAAATAAAAATCATTCAAGAAACACAATTTGCAAGATAAGCAACGCAAGATAAATAAAGCAAGAGCAAATATTAAAAAAATAAATACCAAAATATATTTATAATCAAAGTGTTAATCATTATTAAAATAATTATGAAAATAAATTACAAAAAAATTGCATTGAAAATAAAACAAATTTTATGAAAGTGTGTTTAATGTGAGTGTGTAAAATAACGGAGAATAAAAGAAAAAATAAAGAAGAAAAATTGTGAAATTTTTTTAGCAAAAAACACAGATAGAAAGGAAATACAAATAAAAAAGCAAGAAGAAAAACAAAGCCAAACACGTCTATAGGAGAAAGCTGCTACTGAAATAAAATAGTTTTGTTTTCTTTTAACAAACGATTTTTATGTTATTTTAATTTCATTTACATTGTCTTACTTCCTAACAAAAATAAAATGGAAAATTTGGAAGAAGATTTATCAGATTTACAAACTTCTGCGTCACCTTTAGAAGTGGAAACTACAGCTGCACATTCATCTTTGGAAACTACTCTAAATGATTCTGTGCAAATTATAGAAACTCCTATTGAAGTATTAGATTTAACCTCACCACAACCTTCAACCTCCTCCAGCTCAAACAGTGCGGGCACTGCTACAGCCTTGGTGGGAGCTACTAGTAGTTCTTGTTTAGTTAAACGTAATTTAGAAGAGGCCTTGAAAGAAGAAAGAAACACAACGGGTAAGTTTAAGAAACAAACTGTGATTTTGTATAAAGTGACGCAAATGGAAGTAAAAAACTTTGTTATATTATTGTGGTAGATGATTATTTGTTTAAGGTTTTTGATCAGTTCCCAATTTTGTTAGAATTCTAAAGTAGGAAAAGATAATTTTCTAAAATGTCATATTTCATTAATTTACAAAGCTTCAAAGGTACTTCTTTCAAAGTCCTTTCTGGACTGCAGACGAAAGCCTTATGGTAAAAAATTAATCACAAATGAATCTGAAATCTTTAAAGATACAAAATGGTTTTTAATGCCTAAGGAGTGAGATCGAAAAATTCTTAACATACATTTATGTAAATAAAACAAAACCACTAAACTACATATTTGGGTACCTTTTTTGTGCTCTTTAATACTACTTTAACAAGAGCCTTAAAACACTCCTCTGGGTTTATATCTGGACAGTTTGGAGGATTTGCATATCTTGGTACAAATACCAAATTATTGTTTTTGTACCACTCAAGAGCTTGTTTATCATAGTGATAGGGTGCTAAGTCAGGCCAAAAATTAGTGGGCACATTATGAATGAAAGCAGCCTTTTTGTAAACATTTTTTGATATGAATGTCGGTATTTATAGAGCTGTAACAAATGTTTGGCTTCTATTGCAGCAACTGCATGTTGCTTGTCATGCCAAGAACCTTTTGGGAAAATTTGTCTGATGTTGGTTTTAAACTTGTCTTCAGACATTCCCTCGAGCATCAACAGCAACAAATATATTTTTTGTATAAAATTTGATTTCTCAGCAAAGACTGAAAAAGTTCCTGTCAGGATTCTTTTCTGTCTTGTATGTTTTTCAACCTTTAACTTTTCATACCAAATAGAACGTGCATTGAGCTATTTGGTCTGCAATTTTTGTTGCTACCGGATGTGTTGGGAACTCTTTTGAAAATGCTTTAAATTGTTTTGGTCTTAGAAACACCATGTGGACTTCTACCCGATCCACGTCCTATCAACGGACAAATTCTCTCGGTATTGTTTAATAACATTTCAAGTAGTTTGACGGCAGACCTTTGAATTGTTGCCCAATATTATGTAGGGCAAAGTTGAATTTTTTGAAAATATTAAATAATTTTTGTACGCACTTTTTTCTGGTCCCTCGTTATAATCAGATTAACAAGGATCTCTCTGAGTCGATTTAACGACATCCATCTGTTTGTAACTTTAACACAAAACAGGCCATAATTTTAAAAATATCAAAACAAATTTCTTCACCAATGGAATTTGAAGCACACAGGTATTAGCTCAAATGCAGATGATAAACTTCCACAATATCGGTCCACAAACGATCGTCTAGAACACCCTAGAGGTCAACATTTTAGAGATATCTCGATAAAATTTGGAAGATGATGAAAAACATGAATGAATTAAAGGATTTTCGGACTAATACTTTAGATAGATCCCATACGAAAGTTCTCCAAAATAGCTCATACAATTAAATTTGGTATAATAAATAAGAATGCATTTCTAATAAATTACGGAATTGCGATGATACTCTAAAGTGATCCATAATTTTCTATAGTCCTCATATAAAACTAATTCACTTTAAATCACATTTAAATGTGAACATTATAAAAAAATAATTAAATTAGTATCTTGAATACAAACTCAAATTAAATTTTACGGGGATCGGTCCATAATTTTTCACGGTTGGTGTATTATTCGTTTATGCAGATTTGCTAACGTGCAAAAAAATAAATTACTTTAAAGTACACCTTTCGACTCAGAATAAGTCCTGAGTTGGTTTAACAATGTCCAACCGTCCAACTGCCTGTTCATCTAATACTAACCCATTACATTCTCCATAAAAAGATTGAAGTCAATATAAAACTTGTCCAAAAATAAAAAAATGTAATTTGAAAATTCCATAAAATAACGAATTTTAATTTCTCCTTCTTTAGTGATTTCTTTACCCAGAAATCATTATTTTCCATTTTATATCGAAAAGCCCTATAGGACAAAGAACAGGCCCTCTCGAAATTGACCATTTTGTTTAAAAAAAAATTTGTACTTTAACCTATAAGTTTTCCAAATTCCAAAGACTAAATTTTAAAACAGAAGACGATTTTGAAATTCATAATATGCTCTTAATAATGATGTTTTATTGGCTTTTGTGCAGACCTTCAATAAAATAAATATTGATTCTATAGACCAAAACCGAGAATATTGCATTTTTGGGATTTTTTTATCACACTTTTAGAAATATAAATAAATCCTTTTACTTAAACCATAAGTTTTTCAATACTTTTATTTAGAACGACGAAATTCGTATTTCCTGAAATATCGTGGTATTTAGTCGTCTCCACGAAGCCTAATTTTTGATTCCGAAAAAAAGAGGGTTTGGTTAGTTCTGCAGTTGTATGATGGTTTTTTCTTCTCTTCTTCCTTCTATTGGAATCAATAAATCTCTATTAATATTATCATTTCCTATATGCCATGGTACTGTACAGGCTTCATTTAGAAGAGCTATAAATAAACCATCGAAGGCAAGACGATTTCAATATCATTTGAAATCTCTTGGCTTCAATCTGACGATGCTTTGTATTCGCCAATCCAAGTGAATATTAAGGTGAAGTTAAGAAACGATTTTTCTATTAACGTCGGAGATATACATCCAATTGGCTAGATGACAAACATGATTCTCTGTGGCCATGATTTTGTTTATTTCAAAATAGCGGACACATTTAAAAAATATTTCAAAAAATGTTTGCTTAATAGTGGAAATGTTCAATTAACTGACATTTTTGTGAAAAAATAACAAACTAGTTAAATATTCTTTAAAAACTTATTTCCATTTGCAAACTTTTTTATTTATTTAAGAAAAATTATAGATTCTATTAAAAGAAACTTTATTTTCCTCCTCAAAAGATTCTACAACATTAGATCAAAATCCCTCAACCTCAAATTCATCAGCAGCTACTACCAGCAGTGGTTCCAGTAGTGGGAATGTATTGGAATGTCCCATTTGTTTGCAAACTTGTATACATCCTGCTCGTTTACCATGTGGTCATATATTTTGTTTTCTATGTGTAAAAGTGAGTATTGTTTTTCAATAAAAACTTTTGTTTATTTACATTTTATTATTATTTTGGCATTTATTATTTAATGCTTTTTCATTATTTTCTTTTTAATTAACGTGTTTTGCATTTGAAATTAGCCAATCAATCTGACAGTCAGTCTGTAGTTGAAAAAACATTTCAAATATAAATTTTTTTACCCTTCACCATCACAAGTGGTAAAGAGGGTATATTAACTTTGGCATTCCGTTTATAACGCTACGAAGGAATCATATTAGATCCCATAATTTATATATATATTCATCCATTAAATGAAAAACTGAGTCGATTTAGTTATGTCCATCTGTCTGCCTTTTTGTTGTTGGCCCGCTCATATTAACAAAAATTAACAGAGCTCAATAAATGTGGCCTTAGTATTTGTTATAAGTTTAAGAAGTTTCCTCTTTAAATCCAGCAAAATCGGTTCAGTATATTAAAAGATATAGACCGATTTCTGAGGCAACCTCTAAGTTTAAGCGAAGAACTGTTCTAAAATTGTCAAAAATAAGATGATATATTAGAATGAAATTTTGCTATAATATAAAGTTATGTGAACTTTACAAGCATATAAGCTATATGTTATTCATTATCAAAATCGGTTGAGTAGAAAAAAGTTATAGCCAAAAATTTAACTAATTTTTTTGACACATTAAGTATTCTCTCTTGTATTTAAGAAAAACTTTCATATATTGTATACGTTTGTAAATGTATGTGTTCACACGTATTTATGGTAGAGGGTATTCGAGATTCGGCATAGTCAAATATAATATTCTTACTTGTGTTAAGTTATATTCAGGCGGTTTTCTTTTTTTCTCTTTTTATTTTATAATTCAATTTTGTTTTAAAATTTTTTTATGACAAAATGCGGAAGAGACTATTTTGACTTAATTCTTTACTCTTTACTCAGCCCCTAATACTATTCAGTCTCTAGTATTTAAAGTTGTTATGTTTATTGGCCTTCAATTTTTCGTTTAATATTTTTTTTTACTTTTTATGGTGGCAAAAATGACTGCCATTTAAAAAAGTTAAAAGACTGAAAATGTTTAACTCAAATTTTGAAATCTTCTAAAATTTGATTTCTATCATTTTTTGTTGTTTACTCTTTATTAGTATTATTATTAAATAATGATAATAAATTTGTTTCGTATTTTTTTAAAATTAAAATAAAAGAAAACTTTTGTTTAGTTATTTTTTCAAAAACTTGAATTCAAGTTCAAGGTTTTTTTTTTCAAATATTATTATTTCTTCTTCTTTTCCTTTTTAATTTTAACGTGTGTTTAGAGAAAGCATAAAAAAGCAAATGTCATTCACACCAATGACTGTAATTAAAAATATAAATAATAAAATTGATTTAGGCTTCGAATGTAAATGAACTTTTATGCCTGAAAGAGAGAAAAGTTTTTGTTTTAAGTTTTGACAAAGAGTTTCGCTATGAATTTGCATATATTTTTATATAAGAAATGTATTTAATATAAGAAATGTAGTTACTATTTAAGGTTCTTGAAAGTACATCATTGTATTTTTTAAATATTTAAGGAAAACGTCCTCAACATATAAACTAGTGAATGCTAAACAATATGAATAATCGATTCATGATTTTTGGATCAACTATTTGGATTTCAATTATTTTAGTCTATTACTCATATTCTGTTATCGATTTGTAATCGACTAAAGTAATCGAAATAATTAAAAATAAAAATTCATTTTTTTATTTTTCACAATTTTCTTTCTCTTTCTTATTTACATAAATTGTTATACATCGGTGAATAATGCGACATGTCACTATAAATATTAAAAGTTCGTTACAAAATAGGTTGCACTTTCCAGTATACATGAAAGCCGCGAATAAGAAAGATTTGGCTAAATTGGGTCATAATGGTCTATTTGTGTTGCCTGAAAAGGTAATGAATAGGAAGAAAATGAAAATTGGAGATAAAGTTAAAACAAATTCGTATATTTAAGTCTTAGAAAAGAGAGCTGTAAAAGATGTAGAAAAATATAGGTGAGTGTGTGCTGTACCTGGTTCATCAATCAGTATCATTGACAATTGCGAATAAAGCCAGATATATCCTCAAAATCTGCAGTCGCCAAACCTGTCAGGGATTACAAAGAACTGCATCGGAAAAATAATGAAATTATGACCGTATATCCTATAATACCCCAGCCAATTGGTCACTCTCCGCTTAGCTTGCAATATATCGTATTTATCCGGAATGAGGACACCTCCACCAACATTGTCTTTTTTAAAAACTATCAGTGTAAAGTCCGCGTTTTTTCTATGTGATGAGAAATAGTCCAATTCCTCTGGCGTTCCTCGTTTTTGAAAATTATTGCACTTCTTATGCCAAATTTTATTGTGATTATTTAATATTTAGGATATTTTAAGTTAAAACTTTATTAAAAATAATGTTCCGATCATAAGCAATTTCAATAGGATTCGTCCTTGGGCCAAATTAACTACACATAGTATTCTTCATTAAAATACCTTCAAAACTGCAAAAGCTTAACATAGATACCTCCGATGTCATCCAAGACTGAACTTTTTACAGAGTATTTCACTATGTTCCTTAACTGGTAAGAACTTCTTGGGGATATTTGTATACAGCTTCTTCAGTGGTTCGTATGGCCACATTTAGTATATTTCTCCATTACGTAACACTAAGAGATGGATACTATACTGATCGGTCAATCGATTTAAACTAGAATCTATAACTAAGTTTTTGATCCGCATAAAGCAAACACAACGGAATCTTCTTTTTAGACACAAGAATGATGTCGATTTAAGTACAGCTGCCTATAATTCACACTGTGCCAATGATTTCTAGTGAAAGAAATATGTTTTTAGTTATTTTTAGAAAGCATTTAGATGCGAGCACTGCATTTTTCTGTTTAAAAGTTTCTTTTTCGCAAATTTAAACCAGAGAAAGAATCTGTGAGATTAAATTAATTAGTAAAGGCAGGTTCTCAGTTCAAAGTTGTCTTTTTATAACAAAAACTAAAATTGTCTATAAGGTATTTTTGGAATTCTTATAATTCTTTCTAAGCCGATTTAAGGATAACTGTTCATCAACAATCGACAAGTCACAATTTTATTTATATGTGTTGATAAACTTTCTATTTGAAATATGCAAAAAATTAAAATTGATTGGAACCCATAGACTTGGTTATTGCAATATTGTTAATTAATAAAAATATAAAACCTTTTAAAAATAAATATCTATTTTAATAAATCGTTTTTAAAACGTTTCCATAATAATATTATTATGATAATTAAACCGATTATGTTTCTGAATTAATGTGTGTATGTGCTTTTAATAACTTAAGTTAAAAAGTAATTATAGAAGGGTATCGAACTTAAAAACGTGATTAAAATATGTCATATTTACCACCAAACAATGGAAAAATTATTATTTTTTTATCAAAAAGTCGTTTGGAAACAAAAAGACTAATAAATAAGGAAATTTAAAATATATTTCTATATAAAAAATAGGATGTGTGTATGTATGTAACGCAAACAATTCCGATAAGAGCAGGGGGAATATCTAAAGAACTATAACATTAATAGTTCTCAAATTTGGTCGCAACTACTTTTTCAAAGAAATGTTTTACTGAACAAAACATAGGACGGATAGGACCAGGGTTAACCTCAATACATAGCGAATATTGAGTTTCGTATATCAAAAGAACTATAACATCAAGAGTTTTTTAAATATTCTTCGAATTTCTTTCTTGAAGAACTGTCCTACAGAATGTAGGACGGATAAAAACAGGAGGAGAGGTAGTAGTCCACATACAAAGAAAATATTGAATATCGGATATCTTAAGAACTATTAAAGTGAGGACATTATGATTTCATTCCAATTTCTTTTCCAAAGTATAGAATTAGGAGAAGAGGAATTTCCAATAAAAAATAAATCTTTGTAATCGAATATCTATAGTTCTATCGAATTGAGAGTTCATATCAATTACTTTCTCTAGACTCCAACATAATTCCGATAGGCTCAGGGGTAAGACATAAAAAACTCCTACAGTGAGAGTTCTCTAATTTCCCAAAGAAATGTTTTACTGTACAAAATGTCGGACGTTTTCTTGAAGAATTGTTGTGGCGAAAAAATGTAGGATAGATAGGACCATGGTATTGTAAATTTAGCCCCAATAATTTCCAGTAAAACAGTTTTACTTGAGAATAGAGATGAACGATACAGTGATTTTTAAAAAACTTCCTTACCAAGGAAAGTGGTTTTTGAATCACTGTTCTTTTAAACTGTGAAAGTGATCGCAGTGTTTTAAGTGAAAATTTAAGGAGTTTTTTTACATTAAAAAAACTCGGAAAATAAAAGAGTTCATTAGGAGATGACGTTGTTTTCTTTGCAAATGGTAGCCTCTATTGGAGTTCATATTGTACACCGTCGGAAAGGGGTTACTTTTATTCTAGATGAATCACGAAATTTTTAATCAGTACCAATAATAAAAACAAGCGTTTACAATTTATCCTCAGCGCTCCATCTTTAAGTAATTTTGCTGGCTCAAAGTAAAATCAAATACATCACACATTATATATTTTACAATTATGAATACATTTGAGTATGAAACAAATTATAAAAACATATATCTGTCACTTTAGTTACCAGTGATTAAATAATGATTGTGAAAATATCGCTCATCCCTACTTGAGAATATGGGTCATGCAAAGGAGAAAGGAGTAATAATACTTCCAAATTCTGTCACTTTCTTATGAAATCGTTTTATTGGAAATTTTAGAATGGAAAGGGTCACTGGGATTTGGCATAATCTTCGTTGTATGAAATTTTTTTTAATGATTTGTGAAATTCCTTTCAAAATCTAATGTTGAGGAGAATTTTTGTGCAGCAAAACGCACCGGGTAAAAGCTTTTAAAAAAGATTTATTAAATGATTTTATTACACTACTGATTATAAAATTAAATGATCATTAAATAAATTAAACTAAAAAATTCATCTAACAAAAATGTAGGTCAAAAAATTGTTCAAAAAAACCGGTAATACAAACATTTGTGTGCTTAGTTGGGGTGTCTGTCATTTTTTTTTTGAAAATCATTAAAAATATTAAACAAAGAACAAGTTCTCTTCAATGATAGATTTTTTTGTTCCAAAACTAAAAGACAAGGGCTTTTTGTTTCAACCTAAATATCATGGTTAACAAATTTTAGAAAAAATTAAATAAAAACAAGTATGAATGTAAACTCAGTCAAGCCGGACTATCTAATACTCTATACCTCGTTGTCGGTTAAAAATTGTAGTTATGAAACAACCCTCGAATAATTTAAATTTCTTATTTATTTTAAAGTGTGAAGTACATTATTGTGACATAAAGATTTATGTTAAATTATTACGTTTTGAATTGAATGAATTATTCTTGAGCGGTTGTTTTATATGAGGGCTACAAAACATTATGAACCGATCCTCGTATAACATTGCACGCCGATTTTTATCTTAAATTTTGCCTTTAAAAGTGATATTTGGAGGGGGGTTTGTATGGGACTTATGAGAAATAATGGATCGACCCTCGCAAAATTTTAGCACAATGTTTTAGAATATTATAAGACTTAATTGCAGCAAATTCCGTTCAAATCGCTTTGTATTAAGGACTTTTATGGCCTTAAAACTCCATTCCGGGAAGTAAATTTGTATAGAAGATATCTGAAATATTAGATGGAATATACTAAATTTAAATAGGTTTCGTCTTTATCCTAATATGCAACAAATTTTATAGAGATATTTTAAAAATTGCGTGGATATTCAGTCGAACAGACAGACGGACGGATGGACAGACATCGTCTGAGTCGAACGGTATAATTAAAGGTGGTTATAACACCATTTGTTCAGCATGCTACAAACAACACCATAAACGCATAATGCCCTAATCACCTACGGTGGTGGTAAAAAAACAAGTGAGAATGTTATATTCGTCTATGCCGAATCATCAATACCCTCCACCACAAATGCGTGTGAAGTAAATATGTTATGTTTCGTACACTCACTCACACATACATCACAGACGTACCTAATGTGTCATAAAATTAGTTATATTTTTGGCTATAACTTTTTTTTCTACTCAACCGATTTGATAATTTTTGAAACGGTAATGAAGTACATACGACATTGCGAAATTTCATCCTAATTCGTCAATTTATTTTAGACAATTTTATGAAAGTTGGTTTGTTTCAATTTAGAGGTTGCCTCAGATATCGATCTATATCATTAAATGTACTGAACTGGGTTTTAAATAGGAAACTTCTCAGGAATATAATAAATACTCAGGTCAAATTTCATGGAGTTCTGTTAATTATTGTGGATGTGAGCATGTCAACTTAAACTAAATCGACTCAAATTTTGGTTGGATGCAAGAATATTATGGGATCTGACATGATTCCTTCTTATAGTTACACACGTAATGACAAAGTTAATATACCCTCTTCAACACTTGTGATGGTGGTGGGTATGAAAAAAAAAACAAGAATATCTAAATGATTTTGAAATCTTTTGAGAAAACCAGTTTAAAATGTTAGAAAATTAAAAAGGCATTTTAGCTTCAGAGCAACTGCTTTAAATCAATCAAATACAAATGTTTATTAACATTTTTGTTTTTTTTTTAATAAATTTCAAATGTTAAGAAACTTTTTGTCTGTCCGTTTATTGTTTTGTTGTTGATTTTATTGATGAAAATGTTTATATGGCAAAAACGACATACAAACAGACAGACGAGAGACCTCATGTTTAGTACACATAAACATTAATAAAATCGCATATTGAAAAAAGATATAGAAATAAAATACAAAAATGCAAACATGAGGAAATAACAAAAGCAAATGTAAAGTCAAAAAGAAAAAAAGCAAAAGCAAAATAAAAAAAAAACAAAACAAAAATGGTTATTAAAACTTGTAAAAAATATTAATTATTCAAAATGTTCAATTAATTATTCAAAATTGTTGTTTTTTTATTTTTCTACACTCTACAATGGTGCATTGAGGTGTTCGAGAAAATATTAAATTAGTCATTTTGTATGTTACACCAAAAAAAAAAAAAAAGATTATTAAACTCTCTGTACTATATAAACATTGCATCCATATATTTCTCACATTCCAACGATATCGTTATAATATCGATTGTTCCTTCTTTCATTCCATTAATCACTTTTTTTTAAACAAGAAAGGACTTTATTAAAGGGTCCTATACAGTATAGACCTCATTTTTTGAACTTGCGTCGTTAATGAGGACCGGAGAAACGCGGCGCAAATCGCATTGATATTGAAAACCACACAAAATTTGTATTATTGATAAATATAAGTTTATCCAACCGTTGCTGTCTTTGGAATCATCAGAATTTTCGTTACTATTAGATTCAATATTTTTCTTAAATGATCATGTATTCAAAATTGAAAGAAGACACTTCATCTTAACCAATAAGGTATTGCTTGCGATAGCATCTTGATTGACAATTTCAGCTTATTAATTTAGTTTATCATTGTCATTGTTGCATATTGTGTTTACTGTTGTAGGTGCTAGTTCAAGAGTTATTCCTATATTAGCAGCATTTTCTCCCAATTTAAAACATTTTATTACGTCTAATTTTAATTCCGAAATTATGAAATTTCTTTTACTTTAACAAATTTTTTATATCCTTAATTTAGTTATATATATTCTTATCATAATCAGTTACTCGTTCTTTACATCACCCTAAAACAAAAAAAGGGGAATTTCCCTTATTTCTCGCAATCTGAAAACTTAACGGTACAGGGTCACGATAGGTGTTATGAAAGCGATGCAAATCGTGATCAAAATGATGCAATTTGAAATTGCAAAGACACAAATCGAATATGTTCAGTTATTAAAAAGCTTCGCATAATTAAAACGTCTGAAATCGGGACGATGCAAGTCGGGGCTCAAAGTGTAGTATATTTTTGACCGATATGAAAGCTCCCCATCGACAATATTTTGAAGCAATTCGCTAGAATAATTGAAGTAGCTTGAAAATAAATGTCGCATTACGAATGTGGCTCCTGTGGGTCATATTGCTGCAATATTTGTTCAATATGGGTTTATATATATTAAATATTTTTTTTAATAAAAAATGTTGAAAGTATTATTTTGAACATATATATTTCCTTTTAGCTAATTGATAAATTTTCAGAAAACATCCTAATTGTTAGCTACTTTGATTCTCTGCATAAGAATGAAAAGTGAACTCTAATAAATAATAAATTTTTTATCACCTTCACTTAACTCACATTTCAAAGTTAATCACCATTCACTTTCATATGCTTATAACAGTGATTGTTTTCAGTAATTTGGAAAGATCTTCTGATAATGTTGCGATTCAGTTGTTTAATCGAATTGATTTTTTTCTGAATTTTAACAATTAATAATTAAATCTAGTCTTCTGAGCGATATTTTTCGTTCGTTGAATAACCCGAAGTCGAAGGGTTGAGGTATGATATTTGATAAGGTGGGGAGCGCCAACAAAAGAATTGCGTACGGACTGTGCTCATGGTCCGTTTTTCAGAAACTACCTATACTTGTTATGTTAATCAATAAGTCTTAAGAACTGAATGTCTACCAAATAAGAATAGATGAGAGAAGATGAATTTTATTCCGAAAAATTTAATATGTCAAGGATCTCTAATTGGATAAGGAGTCAATGGAAGGCAAGGAAATCGACCCAACTCCTATCCAGTTTTCCGAGGATCTACAGAGGCGGAGAACTAGGCAGGCATTTTATTTGTTGATTAATTTTTGAAATCCACATTGTAGAGAATGAAAATCAAAACTCCTTCTTCTTTTCGCGAATATAAAACAGACTTTGGTAAAAGTTTGAAGCAACATAACATTTATTGTGGAGATTTTTGAAAATGAGATTTGCACGATTGATCGGTAATCAAAAAAATCTGTTTTTAATTAATTCATAGAAAGAAAGAGCAAAGACATTAAGTTGAAGTTCAGAGGATAGAAAATGTGATTTAAATATTTGTTTGTTCCAATATTTCAAAAGTCGGGTACTTTTGCTTTAATACACTTCAGATAAATTCTTGTGAATCCAAGTGGAAAAATGAAAGATTAGAGAATCGGTTAGAATGTGGAAAGATTAAACTTTATATTTTTTTAATAGAGCTGGAGACTAGAGTTTGTTATAAAGCTGATTATAATTTCTAATATCCATTAACGTTTATTCTGTAACAATGTTTTCCAAATTAAGATGGGAACAGAGAAGATGAAGAGGCAGTTTATTATTTAGTCTATAGACTTGCCTAGTCTATAGATCGCTTTTCTTTCATGTTCCGACAAGTTGAATTTATCATTGCATAAACAATGTGCCAGATTACTAACATCATTTTTTCACTACAAAGTTGGTGATACTTCCCAGTGTCCATGATAGCAAATCACCAAGAAAAAGATGAAGATTTTGAAAAGCAGAAAAGTAAAAGAAAATAAAGTGAAGAATTCTCATTTCGACATGTCTTTGATATCGAAAAATTGAATGGATTGTTACAACTCGCTAAGAATTATATAGTTTCTTTCATTTTAAGTCAGGTCATTTGCACCAGAAGACACTGTGTTGTCATTTTCATAGACTGACATAAAGCTTCTTGCATTGTGAGTCAGATCATTAGCACCATTAGTCTAAACCTTTCATCTTAAGCCAGTGGAGTATATTTTAATTCAGTTGGACACTAATGTCCCTTTGTGACAAGAACTTAATTGAATAAAAATACTGTAAAAAATACACAGAGAGTAAGAGGAAGTATAAGATTAAAGGGAGATTTATACAGCAATCAAGTTAAAACCAAAGATTTTCACACTGACAACAGGGTCGCTTTGTGTTTCCTGAAATTATTGGCGCGCCTTTGAAGAATAGAGAATAGTATGGAAAATTCAATGCATCTTGGAAGATTTAACCAGAAATTCTGTTATTAACTATTAACAATTTAAAGAACGCAGAGTAGTTATGTTCCCTACATACCTCAATGACTATATCATAGAACTTGTCCGCTTAACTAGTTAAAAGTGGAACCCTTATTGTCACTAACTAACTACAGCTCCCATATGTGAGTCCATTATAAGATACGTTTAGCCATAGCAAATTTATTTAACATCTCAAGCGTTTCGGTTGGAGGGTATTTATGATTCGCCTCTGCTGTAGAGCGCATTCTTACATATTTTTTTTAATTGATTTGATATTTAAACTTGTAAAATTTATTTGTGTTTGTAAAATGCATTTAAATTGCATATTTAAAAATGTTAATAGCATCAATTTAAAAATATTTAACACAACAATAACTTAATCTATGCATTTAAAATGCTTAATTAAAGAAAACTAAATTATACAAAAAAAGGGCCAGGGTTGATGTTGTAATAATTTAAAAATTATTTTTAGATTAATTTCAACTAAAGAAACATAAGAATTTTTTATAATCCAAATGATCCTGACATACTCGACATGAAATTATATTTAAGGCAACAAAACTCTAATAAAAACAATGATTTTTACGTATTTTGTTTTAAAACTTTAGACACTATTAAATTTACTCAGTTTGTTGTTAATAATAAAATTTATTTCTATTTTTAATTTAATTTCATATTCAAGTCTTGTTTAGGTTTTGTGTTTATTAACTAAAATTCAAAAAAAAAAAAAAAAAAAAAAAAAAAAAAATTAATTTGTTTTGTGTTTTATTATCTTAAAATCATTTAAGTTTGTTTTGTTGTTTTTGTTATCTCCATATTTAGCCCCCATACACTCCCATCTAATCGATGCGATCTTAAAATAAAACAAAATTAGTAAGAATGTCGAATCTTTAATACCCTGCACCCCAAATAGTGTGTAATACACTCACAAAGGTAAAAATTATTTAAATGAGTGATAAATAAAATTATAATTAAATTATTAAAAAACCGCAAACCGATTAATCGGTTTTTTGCATTTCAGAAAACTGACGGGTTTCGAATAATTTCTATATTCGAATTATTCGACATACAGTTTTTTTAGTCCGTTAACCGATTTTCAATTTGGAGGTCTCTTTTAAACTCTTTTCACTGTTCAGCTTCCTTTTTGTATATACCGCCAGGACTGAGTAAATATATAGAACAATTCAAACCGTGTATTACACGAGCAAAGTATTGTGTGCAGTCTTAGACGTTATATTCTGAATCGATTTTTGTAGTGTCCATCTGTTTTCGATATAATAACATCAAGATTCTGCAAGTTTTTCTTTTTGTTCAGCATTATACATTTTTTAAGGTAAATATATATCGATATATAATATAGACATATTCAGAAATTAAAGAAAAAGTTTCACTAAAGCAAAAATAATGGATTTAAATTAAATCATGGTATCTCAACACATTATTTTAAATACGATACCGAAAAATACACTAACAAAAAAACGTTTATAACCCATTCATTTAGGGCATTATGCAGTGTAGAGATGAGCGATATTTTCACAACTGTGATTTAATCACTGTAATTGGTAAATCACTGTTAACTGCAGTGACTGAAATTAAGAAATTCCAATTATTAATAAATGTCGTTTTTTCTTATTTGTTTTATACTCAAATGTATTAGTTTTCATTTCATGGACCAGCAAAATTACTTGAAGATGGTGCTGAGCATAAATTCGTCATTCATCGAAAATGAAAATTATCCAAATTATTATCCCATATTCAAGTAAAACAATGTCCTCTGTCATTTATGTCAACATAAAAAACACAGTGATTTAAAAATCACTTTCATTGGAAACGATGTTATACAAAAATCACGGTGTCGCTCATCCGTGTAAGAATAATTTGGTGAAGTTTGTTACAGATGGTTATTTTGATAAGGAACCATTATTTTTATTTCGTTTTATATAAAGTTTATTACACGAAATATGTTTTTAATGGTTAAACTCTAGATTTCTATTAAATAATAATATTTTTCTTTAAATTTATAATAATCAAAAACCGAAACCGGTTTTTTTGAAAATCCTAATTTTCGAATAACTCGAAAACTGGATTTCTGAAAATGTAGGTTGTTTTTGAATACATTAGCTATAACTGAACCGATTTTAATCATTGTTGGAATGGTAATGAAGTATATGAAGTATATTTATCGTAATATTAATGCAAAATTTCATTATATTTATTATATAGTTCTTTCCTTGAGCATAGAGGCTGCATCAGATATCGGTCTATATCTTTTAATACATTGAACAAATTTTGCTGCTTTGAAATAGGAAACATCTTAGGACTATAACAAATACTT
Organism: Cochliomyia hominivorax; assembly: GCA_004302925.2. Classification (NCBI taxonomy): domain Eukaryota; kingdom Metazoa; phylum Arthropoda; class Insecta; order Diptera; family Calliphoridae; genus Cochliomyia; species Cochliomyia hominivorax. Next base: position 80,897,061 of record PYHX02000413.1, on the reverse strand, counting down.
ACAACATATTTAATTTTACTCTGTCAATTTTTGTAGATCTAAGCGTGTCAACAACAGGCAGACAGATGAACTTCGCTAAATCGTCTCAGGACTATAACAAATACTTACGACATATTTTCTTTTACTCTGTCAATTTTTGTAGATGTGAGCGTGCAAACAAGAGACAGACAGACTGACGGACTTCGCTAAATCGTTTCATATTTCCATTTAATGCAAGAACACATAAATATTATGAGGTCTGAGATGATATCTTCTCAGCGTTACACATGTCATGACAAAGTTATTATACCCTCTTCACCACATGTGGTAGTGAAGAGTATAAAAATCATTTAATAAATTTCATTAAAATTAAACTGATGTCTCTATAGCTCTCCTCCCTCCAAATAAAAGTAATTATTATTATTAAGAGGAAATCTATAGCAATCTAGAGAGGGAGAGACTCCGCAACGTTTAGATTTTGATCAAAACAATTAAAGGCCATAATTGTGTTAACCAAAAAAAGTAAAAGTATTTTAAAAATTAAAATTTTTTGTAGGTCATTTGACTAAAACAAATCTGGATGACTGATTTTTTTTCATGTGTTTGTGTGTGTGTGTTTTATAGTTTAAGAATTTACATTTATTTCCTAAGTCGTGCCTTCAATATAAATATATTTCTCAAAATTAACTGATTCAAAATAAAATGATTTTTTTTCGTAAACTTGAACAAAGAGAACTTTAATTGAAATGCAACGAGTTGGAGAGGAAGAATATATTTAGACGGCTTTAAATTACTGAGTCATATCGAAATATTAGTGAATTTTTGTCATGTTTTTGAAAAGATTCCAAAATAGCTATAGAACCTCATTAGATATTATCATCCGAAGTTGTGATTGTTACAGCTGCAAAAGAACAAGTTTGTTAGTTCTTTTTTTGATTCAATTCCAAGTCAAGAAAATGGACGATTAGATTGGTCTGGCAAATGTTGAGTATCATGTGGCCCTTGGCATTGGTAGTGCGAAAATTACTCATGTAGACCACGACAAATTCTATTTATTGTTTATCGTCCTCCAAGCACGACATTCATACGATAACTTAAGACCGCGGAATTTGTGGCGTCTCTGTGAATGTCGCCCAAAGCTTTCATATACGAATTCTCATCCAAAGGATCTTGAACACATCAAAGTGTGCTTTGATCGTATATATGATAATCCTTTTTCACATGGCTCGGCAGTGACACCTATTGCGTAATATTGAATAGGATTATTTTCCGATGACATCCCAGAAGAAACTACTTACAAAACATTTCGTTATAGAATGATCGCCAATTTCTCATGAAGATGGAGTACATTTGAATCCTTGTTTTACTCTACAAGGTTTTGATCTTGGTCACAAAACCCACTCAAGTAATTCAAGGTTTATCTCTTCAAGTTGTTCAGTAAAAAATACTGAAGGATGTCCTGGAAAAGAACATAATGGCTGACAGTGTCAAAAGATTTTTACAGATCAATTGCGACAAAGATCGTACATTCGCATGATTTCTAATAGTTTTAACCATGTGCGATTTATCTGTAGTCTCTTTAAATGCGGTAGAGAGATGAATTTCTAGTAGATGGTCTTACAATTTGCAAATTAGATTTGGAGTTAAAAAGAATTCTGAAATTGAAGCGATCCTAAAGAAAGAACATGATTCGCAGGCATAAACTGAAGTTGAAGTTTAATGTGTAACAAATATATTACGCCTCCTGTTGCTCTTAATATGTTAGTATTCAATTCAAGTAGTATTCTACTCTAACAGGATTTTTCTAGAGTTATGACCCTGCCTTATTCCTACACTTTACTGATGAAATTAGGCTGAAGTATGATTTTGAGATGAGTTTCATTTCAGTACAACAGAACAGTTTCTATATTACTTTGTAGCTTTCCCTGTATAGCTGCTTCCAGTATCTTATATAAAGGGCTAAGCTGAGTCATTCCTTTTTCTTGTATGAAAACATTGTTCTTTCTCACAGAGTAATCGTTAATGTTGTTCTCGGCCTGATGTCTAGAATTTATTTCACTTGTTGACTTTTCAATTTTTCGAATAATTATCATTTTTTTCTTTTCATTTACAGGGCGTGGCTTACAAAAATCGTCGCTGTGCCATGTGTCGACGTGAAATACCTCCCGAATTTCTAGATCATCCACAACTTGTTAATGGCATTGAGGATATTTGTACTACAAAAGCCACCGATGATGGTTATCAATGGTTTTATGAGGGACGTAATGGTAAGTTAATCGATAATCATCTTAACACCTCTTTAGCACAGATAGTTACCCCTTCTCTTCCTCCTACTTTTCCTTTTCCAAAATTTAAATAAAACAAATTGTTGTTTAGTAGTTTGTTTTTGTGAGTTTTCTTTTATTTTTCCTCTTACTTGATTTGCATATATTTTTTTTTGTCTTTTTAACTTAAATGTTAAAACACTATAATTTTTTGCTGATGCCCATCTTCCTACTCCCTTCCCCTATTTCAACATTTAGGTGGCTGGTGGGCTTATGAAAAACGAAATGCCTCTGAAATTGAAGAAGCCTTTCAGAATTTATTTAACAAACGTCTTAACAATCAAATACCACATAAAAATATGAAAAAGGATAACGGAGAAGAAGAAGAGCATAGTGATGGTGATGATGCAAATATTGAAGTAGAAATAAAAGAAGAGGATTTCGATAGTGAAGGGGAGGCAACAAATGATAGTGATAATAACAAGAATGTTATTGAACCATTAACATATGATATACAAATATGTGGCACCATATATACAGTGGATTTTCAAAATATGATACAATATCCCCAAGCCATGCCATATAGAAAACGAAAAATATGTAGAGCTAAAGGTTTACCAGCCAAGGGAGTGGCTGGCTTAATAACTTCGAAAAGGAATCGAAGAATGAAACCTTATTAAAAATAATATTAAAATACAAAGTCCAAAAATTGCCATTTTTATACAATTATTTTATTATATTCCTTAACTGTTTATAAACATGAACACGGAAAACGTTAAGATTTTAACTTTATACCAAAATTTTGAAAAGTATTTTAAACTTTATGTTTCGAACAACAAACAAATTGAAATTGTTTTTAGTATTAGAGAGTTCGTTATTAATAATAAAAATACACACATAATGAATTTCCGCTTTGACATTTCATTAATGAAATTTTAAAATTTTAAATTATCTGTTTCTTTATTTAAAAATTATTTGAAAATCCACAGAGTTTGTTTTTATTATTCCATTCTTTTTTTTTTTTCTTCTTCCCATTTTCTGTTTTCATCTATTTGTCTGTCTGTTGTCTTTAAGGTTGGTGGCAATATGATGATCGCACTAGTCAAGATTTAGAGGAAGCATTTAAGAAAGGTGAACGTTCTTGTACTATATTGGTGGCCGGTTATGTTTATATTGTTGATTTTGATGCAATGGTCCAGCAGCGACAAAATGAACCAGCCCGTTGTCGTAGAGTTAAACGTGATTTGGCTACAATACCCAAAAAAGGCGTAGCTGGTCTACGTATTGAGGGTAATACGGTAACAACAGATTCTAATTTTGCTGCACAAGTTTATCAGAGTCGTCAAAATAGCAGGTGCGTATGAATTTTTTTTTGAAATATTAAATTTGTTTTATTTATGATCCCTAAAATATGCTTTAGAAAGTTTAGGGAAAATGTGAAATTTATTTATTAACCCTTTAAAGATCACTTGGTGGAACTATTGTATTGAAAAATTTAAAAAAGGAGCAACCTTTTTAATTTCCATCTCATTATGGGTCTCTTAGTTTCGTTGTAGTTCGGTTCCAATTCAGTTTCAGTCCAGTTCTAGTTTAGTTCTCGGTCAGTTCTAGTTCAGTTCTAGTTTATTTCTAATTCAGTTCTAGTTCAGTTGTAGTTCAGTTCCAGCTCAGTTCTAATTCAGTTCTAGTATAGTTCTAGTTCAATTCTAGCTCAATTCTAGTTTAGTTCAGTTCCAGTTCAGTTCTAGAACAGCTTTTGAATTTACCACTATTTCACATAGTCCTAAAAAATTGTTAGATATTCTTATTCTATTTTAATGTTTAAAGAATCCATGACCATTTGAGACCCTTGGAATTAGTTCCATTCATTGCACAAAAAATGGGTCCTAATAATAAATCCTTTTAAAGTATTTTATTCAGTCAAAATATATACATAGATTGTCACTATAGAATTCTTCGAAATATTTTCCTGTCTTTTTGATTTGCTGTAATGATACCTTTAATTTGGAAGCAGTTAATTCTTGGAGTGGACTTTAGCAGAACAACACTAATCTTATTATTGCATTAACTTTTGATTTATAGTAGAACTTAGTCATATACAGAATATGTCTCCTGAGTACTTCAGTTGTCATAACGACAACTGAGTCCTTTGGTAGACAGTGCTTTTATTATTTTATTGCTCCTTGGTCATACTGTCCTAAATAAGGGGCTTTTTCCGATTGAAATATACTCCACATTTACCCAAGATTCTCTTTCTGGTATTATTATACTGGTGTACTAAGAGAAATGCAAACAGAATTATAAAGTTCTCCATATTTTTGATAGAATGTGCACCATGAACTGTTAGTGCAGCTATTTTCAAGATTGTTTTTGCAGATTAAATATCTAAGTCATATTGTCAGTAAGGGAATATATTATCCAACATTATTTTTGAACAACTCCTTGAATTTGTGCGATTTGCGTTTAAAATGTTATATAATTTATTTTAAAAATTGTATTCATTCTCCTTCCAACAGATATCGCAGTGGTGACTTGAACGATGGCGATTTAGAAAGTCCAGGCAATTTCGTTTTACGCAATCCCGCAGATTTCTCCTCACCAAATCCGAGTTTACGTTATTCTTATGGAGGTTTTGGTGGTTATGTCATTGAACTGGGTAATGCCAGTGAATTTGTATCAACAGCTGCCGCAACTAATGCTGCTCTACGTATAGCAAGTGATATAATTGGTTCAACTCTAGCGCATGCCGATGAACTTACACGTACAGGTGGTAGTAATAGCACAACAATAAATAATACAACAACAAATTCCTATAATCCCTACAATCAACCTCTAGCAATATCACATATACCAGATACTTCCATGAATTCCACAACTGGTGAGCTAAGCTTAAATGATTTAACTCTTAATACACAATTAACCACATCACCGGTAACAACAACAGCTACTGTAACCACAAATGCCGGAATAGGCTCTGTGAGTGGTATGGGTAGTGGAGGTGGTGTTGGTGGTGGTGGTGGTGGTGGTGTTGGTGTTAATAATGGCCTTAGTTCACTAAGTGGTGTCAATTTAACACGTGAAAGAGGTAGCCGTGAATTATTGGGGGCTGCTGAAGATTTATTGGGTGCTACACAGCGTGTTATAGCCACTGCTGATCAGCCAACAATAGATTTATTTGAACAGACTTTAAATGATTTTCATACATTAACTTTACGTAATATTGTTGATTCTAGTGATGATGATAATGAGCAACAGCAACAACACCTGCATCAACATCATAATCATCATCACCATCAACATCAGCACCATATTAATGAATTAGAATCACAGCAGTTAACACAATCTACTGCTACAACTCCTCCTACTGGCCAAAGGTCTAATCCTTCTTCTTCATCTTCTTCTCACACACAACATTCTTATAATCAGGAAAATCCATAATTTTTTGGGAATTTTATATAAAAAAGAAATATTCGTACTTAACAAAATAGAAACCAACTAAAACAAATTAAACAAAAAAAAAAATAGAACATTACAAAACACATAACTAGAAACTACATAAATAAAATAATTTAAATTAACTAAAAGTATTCCTTACATAACAGAAAAGTAATTAATAATTTAATCAAATAAAACAATAAACAATTAAAATAATAAAAAATATATATATTTTTAAAACAAAATATAGACAAGAAAATATAAAAAACACCAGACGTTCCTTGATAAGAAAATAATAACAAAAAAGTATTTAAAAAACAGTAAAACATATTACAGATAGAACTATATACTACCGAGATTAGAAATCACCTGTTAAAACAGAAACAATTAAAATTAAAAAGAAAATATTTTAAAATAGAGAAAGTATTATTATTCACTAATTAATGTTCAATTACGCAGACCCATTTGGCCAGAGTTTTTCTTTTCGATTTTTGTTTACATTATATTTAAAGCCTGAAAGTATGCTCTCATGTTTTTCGTGTTAACGCTTCTGTTAAAACAGAAGTGTAAAATAACTAAAACATTTTTCATAAATATTTTCATTTCATAATTTTAAGCTTTTATTTTAGTTTATCATATCTGATTTAGACTATAATTAATTTGAGGAAATCATTTAGTTATTTTATATTTACAACATTTATTTATTATTTATTTTTATATTAATTTTATTTATTAATGGTATTATTTTTTCCTTATTTAAAATTCAAATTCGAATTAAATGTAGTAACCAAGTTCTGTTCTAGTTCGGTTTGGTTCCAGTTCAGTTCTAATTCAGTTCTAGTTCGGTCCTAGATCAGTCCTAGTTTAGTTCTAGTTCCGTTTGGTTCTTTTTCAGTTTAAGATCATTTCTAGTTCTGTTCTAGTTCAGTTCTAGTTCAGTTCTATTTCGGTTCTAGTTCAGTTCTGGTTTAAACTCGCATAATTGATATAAGTGAGATATTTGATTGATGGGCTCTAAGACAGATCGAGGTTAATCGATTTCCAGTCACACTATTGTGAGAAACAGCTAAATTTTCGTATGGCTGAAATTGTGGCCGTAATTTTAACGGTGTCTTTTTCGGAAAGTTACAGTTATTGTTTTTAAATTCTAAAAAATATTTTTTATATATTTTTATTTAAGATAGAAATTATTAATTTTAGCAAAAAATAATTTTGGAATTTAATTTTATATGAAATATTGAAGCGAAATATTTTATTTTAATTTTTTAATAATTTTAGCATTTTTTTAAAATTTTCGAACTTAAGTTCGAATTTACGAACATATCACAATTTTTATCAAAATACTAAGGAGAAGAAATAGAAATTTTAAATTTTTCGCAAAAATAACAATTTAGAAATTCAATTTTATGAAAAATATTGAAGCAGAATATTTTATTTTAATTTTTTTCAATCTTTGTCACCCAATTAACATTTTCACGTGTTTTAAAAATTTTCGAACTTATGTTCGAATTTTCGAACATAATAATAAAATAACATTTTCAGATATTTTATTCAAAATACTTACGGGAAAAAATATAACTTTTTTATTTTTTGCAAAAATAACAATTTCGAAATTAAATTTTATAAGAAAAATTGAAGCAGTATATTTTATTTTAATTTTTTTAAAAATTTTCGAACTTAAGTTCGAATTTTCGAACATCAGGAAAAAATTATAAATCTTTGTCATGTTATTAACATTTTCACAAGTTTTAAAAATTTTCGAACTTGAGTTCGAATTTTCGAATATAAGGAAAAATTACATTTTTTAATATTTTTTTATCAAAATACATTGAATATTTTTCAATCTCTTTATTTTTATTTGTATTTTTTTCATTTATTTTATTTTTTTTTAATTTTTTATTAGTTTTATTAATTAACATTTCTTTAATTTTTCTCTTTATTTTTCTAGATTACAAACGCTCTTCTGATCTTCTCTTATCTTTGAAATATATTTTAAAGAATTGTGTTTTCAATATCTACGAATTTTATCGAAATCTCTTATTACCACCCAAAACTCAAATCGATTAAAATCGACAAAAAGAAAAAATGTAAATCTTTAACAAATTGATCACACATTTCTCTCACACATCAAAGAGCTAAAAAATTTGTAAAATTTAAATAATTTGTAAGTTTTTTTTTGTTTGTTTTAAAACAAATTTTTATTTCCAAATAATAAAATTGCACCTTTCATGGCTTTTCACCCAAAAATAACCATAATTATTTTTTTAATAAATCATTCCATTAAGAAATCGTATGGCTTAATCTGGCAATACTGTCTTTTTTTAATAAAATGTTTCCATTTCTTGCTGCTTCATCACCTAATTTAGACTTTAACTCATTTTATTAAAATTCTTTTATGTTGCATGCACCATGTGGTAATATAACATTTCCATGATTTCCTTTTCAAGTGCTTTTAAGAGCGTCCTATCTGTATTTATTTTCTGAACGCCTGGCATGTTTCATTTTTTTTAACTTTTATAATTTTTTATTTTTTTTCTCGAAATTTTTTAATTGATTTTTTCTTTTTTTTTATTTTTATTTTTAGTTTTTTATTTTTAATTTTCAATTTTATTTTAAAAATTTGAATTGTTTAATAAATTTTAGATTTATAAGTGTGTATTGATTGTGTGCCAAAGGTACCAGAGTTTATTAATAAAAAATATTAAATTTAGTACTAAATTTAAGTTATAGTTTTTAAAAACGAGGTTTATTAAGTAAAAAAAAAATAATTTAATTAATAACTGTATTTAGTTTTATGATTTTTTCTTAAGAAAATATATTTAAAAAAATGTCATACTTTATGATTTTTAATAAATAATAAATTTATGAAATAAATTAAAAAAAATATTGAAAAATTAATAAAAAATAAAATTTTGGTTATTTTTTTCCATAGAATTTGCTATAGATCCAAATTGATCGTATCAGAATCAATTATTTAGAAATAAATCTGTAACTTTTTTGGCTATAACTTTACTGAACTGCCTTTTTTCTACCACATTTCATTGAGCTCTGTAAATTTTTGTGGATGTGAGTAGACAGAGAGATTGACGAAAATCGACCGAGATTTTGATTTGATGCAAGAATATATACATTATGGGGTCTGAAATAATTCATTCTTAGCGTTACACACAGAATGACAAAGTTAATATTCTCTCTCTACCACTTGTATTGTGGAGCGCATAAAAACAAAAAATATGCTCAAAACTATTTTTCGGGAAGGGGTCTTATATAGGAGATACAGTAAAATTTGGACCATGATTATTCATATTTATAATATACTTTGATTATAGTTAGAAAAATCATTGTGCTAAATTTTAATGGAATTGATCTTTATTTAAATGTTCTATAAACTCAAACCCTATAGCTATAGGAAAATTTGGACCGATATAGGGCAAATTAATATAATATCTTCAGAACAGTTAGCGAAATAATTGTGTCGAATTTCAATAGCAGTGGTCTTTATTTACTCGTTTTATAAGCTGAAAACTGTTCTCGGCGAAGGGCCTAATATGAGAGCTACATCAAAATATGGACCGAGATTGTTCTAATTAAAAATATACATTAAAAATAGTTTAAAAAAATGCATTGTACCGAGTTCCAATGGAATTAGTCTTTATTTGATTGTTTTATAGGCTTAAAACGTTTTTTCGGTTATATGGGAGCTATATAAAAATATGGGCCCTTGTTAATAATTGGTTCAAATTTAAGAGTTTTATAAGCTATTAATCATATTCCGGGAAGGGGCCTTATATGGGAGCTATATCAAAATATGGACCATGTTAATAAAATTTATAACTTGTGGTGGTGGAGGGTATAAAAATTCGAATTGATTTTTTTTAATACATTCATCTAATGTCTTACTAAATACAAATGGATCTCAAACAAACTAATATTTGCTAAGTTAAGGAGTGAGATTAACAAATTCTTAACATACATATATGTTAATAAAAATGAAAATTTTTTTATTCGATTGAAATTATTATTATAATTTTGTATATTTTTATAGTCTTAATCTCGATGTGATGAAATTTTGAACATTTTTCGGAAATCCTTCCATTAACATTTTATAGTGTTTTGTCTCACTATGATCGAATTACTAGTCCATCACTGTTTAAATCTACCCCACGTTAGACACTATTTTTGTGCTTTTAATTTTCTTTTTACAAGAGTCAATACTTCTCCTCTGGTTTTAGCTTCAGTCAGTTTGGAGGATTTGTCACAATTACCACATTAATGTTCTTATACCACTCAAGGGCTTATTAACCATATTGGCAGGATGCCAAGTTAGTCCAAAAATAACTGGACACATTATGAAGCAGCATTTTTTGTTAACATTCCTTGATGTAAATTTCGGTAATCATAAAGCCCTTCGTAACAAATGATTGGCTTCCATACTAAGAATTTTCAACATTTCTCCAGAGCATTAGCAACGTACAATTTATGACCAGGAAGTTGCGAAAAATCTGCTAGTACATACGTTACGCTCATCCATTATGCTGCAAGAATATTTTTCTTCTCGAAAAATTCACTTCAATTTTTGTGCTTTGTTTTTGGCCTCTAAATCTTTAGCAGCGTTTCTGTCTGGAACATTTTGGACCTCGAATGTTTTTTAAAACTGTATAAGCTTGTCATTTTCTTATCACACAATCCATATAAACGATACTAGACAATCCCCCACCCGGCAGATTATAGATGTCCCCTCCCGTATCTCTTTGCCACTATCAATAATCTCTTCTATAGTCCAGAAAACAGTTTGTACTATAATCCAAATAAAAGACTATTTTATAGTGTGGACCATTAACTATTATATAGTTTGGACAACATAATATTCTATAATCTAGAGGACAGACTATTCCATAGTAAAGACGAAACGATTTTCAAATAAATCTGTAACTTCTAAACGGCCAATTGAATTTACATAAAATTTGCTACTGATACTGATAGCAGTGGTCTGTAGCTTTGTGAACTTGGAAGTTTGAATCACAAAATAATAAGGAGAATATCTCCAGTATCAGTTTTGTTGTCCATGATTTAAAAAGATCTTATTTGAATAAATTACATTTATCTTTTTATTAGCGTATATAGATATGCTTTCCCGATTGTCCTCTCCACAATGGAATAGAATCGTCCACTCATTCACACTGGTACAGAATCATTTTAGAAAAATCTATTCATTGTAAACGGTTAGTTGGGATTTGTTACACTGATAGCAGAGGTCTGTAGCTTTGTGATCTTGGAAGTTTGAAACCTTCCAGTAATCTGAGTTATGAGAGCTTAATAATGGATATTTCAGGCATCGAAATTATTAAGTCTCGTGACAATTTTTTTCTTATCTAATTCTTAAAATTTATTCTCTTATACACGCCTCGCACGATTTTCATCTCCACAGTGGGGAAGAGTTGATCGATTCGGATCCTCAACTTAACAGTGGGACAGAATCGATTTTTTATTAAATTTTATATATAAATATATCCTCTTATATCCCCTGGTGGTCCTTCAGAGACGTTACAGCACGCAGTGGGCAGAATGGATTTTGAATTTTTCATAGTGATGCTAAAGATCCAAAATATTTCCTTATTTAAAATAAAAAGATCTGAAGCGACCGATTAGTTGATGTATTATATTTAGTTTAATTGATGTATATAATATAAATGATCTCGTCGGATCCACCTCTCCACAATGTGCAAAACTTGAAAATTTTAAATTTTTTAAACGTTTTTTTTTACGTACAAAATTTTAATTTCATAGGTCCAGGAGCAGAACCTCTTGAATTTGATCATTTTTTAAATCAAAATTTTGATTTATCTTATATTTTCTAATATTCCAAACCCTGAATGTTAAAAGAGAATGCAGGTTTAAAGACCTTGATATGTCCTTAATCATCTGATAATGGTCCTTCAATCTCTGGATCAAAATCCGAAAAGTCCCATTTTGGGAAGTTTTTAAAAGGAACCAAAGTTTCTTTAAAATCAAAATTTTGTTTTACAGCAGACTTGTTGCAGGACCATTTGCAAACAGATTCAGTTCAGTATTTTTATAAACTTTTGACATTTGGGAATCGAAAATTCACTACTTTTTGTGCTTTATATGATCAACACATCCGCAGGTGATTGGGATGTTGTGTAAATTGTGCACCACTTTAAAGTATACCAATCGAATCGATATCCGTCCGATGGACTGTTCTGATTTTGAAAATATCTTGATGAAGTTTGCCAGATGTAGTTATATTGGACCCAATGATGAACCATCTTAAAGTATACCAACCGAATAGGAATCGATATCCATCCGACTGGCTGACTATTGTAATTTTGAAAATATCCTGATGAAATTTGCTAGATGTAGTTATATTGGTCCTAAGGATGAAGCCAATTTCAATTGGTTATCATAAGTTCATTATTTCCTCCAGAATGGGGTTTTTAGCTTATGTTTGAGGTCTCATAACTTCATTCTTGTACCCCTTATGGGCTCCAATCTAACGAGCTTATTAAGATTAACTTTTCTGCTTTCATCATGTCAAATTTGATATAAATCGAAACAGCCGATCAAAAGTCAAGATTAATGTAAGAAAAATCACTTTTTTCTCACTATGGAGTTGAGATCTTTATCCATAGAGGACGATCATTCTGAGGAACCCAACAGCTTTATAGATTTTAATCAATCACTTGCTTTTGTCAAATGGATTTCAAACTTCACTCTTTTGTCGATCATGTTGTGACGCATTTACTGTTGACATTTAACACTATGAACTGGTGATCTCTTGGGAACAGAGTTCAATTTTTCCATTGATCGAATTTACATTTTTAATTAAAATCGTTAAAAAAATTGTTAATTTTTCTTTCCAAAATCTGTTTCAAAACAAAATTTATGGCTTTTTTTGGAAAACCTCTTCATTTACATAATTTATTTTTTTGGGGTAACGACTTTTTTCCTATTGATTTCCATTTTTAAATAATTTATTTTAGGTTTATTAATAGTTTTATTATTTTTCTGATTATAAAATAAAAATAAAAAACAACCCTTTTTTTAGAGGTCTATAAAGACTTTTTGATCTACCTGTTAGAAAATGAACCACATGGATGAGGGGGAACATATAATTTCTTTATGAAGATACAGTTTACATTCATTCAAACATATTTATTATTTTAACATAAACTACATATTGATTACCAACTTGTTGACTCATCATCAAACGATGGTGAAAAGAAATCAAGAAAATATATAAAATACACAGAGAGAAATTAAGGGGATTAAATGGAAAAAGACAATGAAAATTATTAATTATAGTGTAATTAGCGTAAAGAAAAGACTGGTCTCAGACGCATGTCTGTAATTGTAGTTCACATTAGTTTCTTTTCTATATCAAAACTGGGTTTAACACAAGCTCCATATTCCTGGGAATTTATAATTCCAAAGTTGCTTTACATATGCCCAAGATTCTACTCAAGAGATGACTAATTTTAGAAGTCCGCTCATGCCACCGCTTACCATTAGAGGAGCCTGCAATTTGCTCAAATTAATTTGAAAATATCTCAGCTGTATTCATGATTAATTTTATTTTAATAACTTCAATAATTTAAAAGTTACCGAATTATATCAAAATTGTTTTGGAATGACATTTCGCCCATAACGCTTTTTCAAAATATTCGCTCTTCAAAAAATAATGCAATAATTGAGAGGTCAATATCGTATTTTATGAGTCCAAGTCCTTCAAATGTGCTTTCCGTGAGACTGCTAATTGGATCTGCAACCTCCTCTATTGTAAGACATTCGGAAATCATAAATGTGTCATTCATGTATGAAACCAAAAGCACTCAGATCTTGGAGAACGTAAGATTATATTCCAGGAACTTAAACATAATAGTTGTACCAAAGTCCTATACGATTTCGAGTGGCCTTTATTTTTTGTCTCCGAGTGCGCAGCACTTCTGTATATTAAGTTCTTTAAGACGTGTCTGTTCGACCAAATTCGTTTTTTTAACAAATCTGTAATTTTGGATCTACAAAATATTTGTTGTAGCGATAGCAGGGTATTGTGTCATTTTAACTTAGCAGATTTGAACCATATAGTGGCTCTATGGAGGGAGTTATAATAACAATCATTTATAACATGTTTAAATCATTTTAGTGTCCGAGACATTCCATTTTAAACCCTTATAACTTCGTCCGTGTGGTTCAAATATGCAAAGTTACAATAATTTGACATAGCGATAGAAGACTTGTTTCTTCTATCGCTTTGTCAAATTCCACGTTTATTAAACCAACTGATTAAGAGTTACAGATTTATTTCCAAAAAAATCCAAATCAGTCTCACTGTATGATGCTGGAGTTTGTATAATCCTTCACACCGGTTTTGTAACATGAACACTACGTGGCGTTTCCCAACCTCTTAATTTCCTTTACCATACCGTTTCACTTGTTAGTTGAGCTTTTTGTAACGCGCCTGAATGATTTTGAAATTAAATTGACATCAAAGTCATCTGAATGACCCAACATTGCTTGAAGGTTGTTTAACCGATCGGACCTTCGTTTCCATCGATTATGGGAATGCATATGCATAAAATTTCAGATAAGAACTCTGTTTTCCTAGACGGATATTAGTTTAGTGAGATGGAACAAATTCCTGAGGAACTCGCCAAGAGTTTTTTTTACTTTTATTCTTAAAGATTCATAAATGGCTTAATGTCATTCAAACTATTTGGGTCTTCAAACATTTTTGGATTGCGGACTGAATGATCTTCTTTAAGAGAGGGAGAGAGTTGATGAGACTTGCTGTCATTATGCAAGCTCTATGCTTAAGTCATATGCTCACTACTGAATAAACCATTCAAGATTTCAGTGCTTACGATTCCCTATTCATTACCGGGTCAATGCTGCTAAACAGTGTATAGTACGAAAAAAGGTCAACCGTTGGACAAGAGCACTGAAATTTCCTTTGACCCTTTCTTTTCAAAAATATTAAAATGTGGAAGAAAGAATTCTAAATAGTCTTCGTGACTGGATACCATTGTTTTCTTGCTCATTCTTATTTCGGGACTCCAGAATAAGACTGATTAGTCGCTTGATAAATATTTTTCAAATTGACCTCTTTTTAATATCATGTAAAGTGAAGTTCTATGCTATTCGAAGGACATTTTATTTTGAACGACTCTCCGAGAATGCTAAATGAAGTGAACAATCCTTAACATCGGTAGATGTTCCATGGACTTTCTATTACTACACTTCATCTAATTTGAAGAGCACCCAGGGTATTTAATAGTTTATCGATTCCAGTGTTTAGTTTCAAGTTTTCAGATGATTTAAACATATCTCCTGCTTAATTCCATCCGCTGATATTGGTTGCTGTTGTTCAATTCGGGAATCTTCTCTCTCTTTGTTGCTAAGTTTCCACATTTCCTCGACAAAATCGGATATGTGATTTGAATGAACCAGTTAAACTTCTACTTGATAATAAATTTAAAGCTTTTCGATCTCCACAGACAATGAAATCGTTAGTTCCCACTTAACGGTTATGGACTGAGACTTTGTTTGCCAGAACAAACTAAGGTCACGTCTGGTTCATTAAAATTCAAATTGAACGTGGTTCATCTTTATCCACTACAGAGATTTGAGAATCAATGTTGATAGACCTTGTTATAATCCTCTAGAACTAATTGCGTGCCGGTGAATACCCTTTTAAAAAAGTGGCTAATCTGGGGTTAGATTTTAGTTCTTCATTTTGATATCTTACTGCATTTCATGGAACCTCTATCTCTGTTATTTCATAAATGAAACTGAAATGAATCGCTTAGCCTGATTCGGCTCAATGTGGAATATAATCCAAGTCATTTTATTGAGAAAATTAAGGTGTAAATCTTATATGGGATGGTGTCACTTAGGAAAATGTTACGAATTAACTTATAAGATATAATAACGGGTACATTTTTTCAGATATTCGAGGGTCAAAGTAGAACCAATCGCATGTCATTGAGTACTCTACTCGGTAGCTGGCTGCTGGCGGTATAGATTTTATTACTTCGTTTCGGGATCTAACCGTGATATAGTATACTTCCAGACATTAATGTCGGCGGTTTAGATAAGTACAGTATTCAATGTTTCAGGAGTCTGATTTGGCTTAATTCTGCTTATTATTCCAGTGAATTTCTCCAGCTAATTAAAGTTGTAAGTCTAATTTCACTTAAAGAACTGTTAAGTTTAAAAAAGCAATTGATCGATACATTTAAATTTCTTGAGAGATTCGAGTCCTGAATACTCTGTTGGACAACTGACTGTTGACGAAATAGATTTTATTTTTTGAGTCGTAAAGCAGCTCTGGGTGGCTAAACATCTAACGCGTCATCGGTAACCCAAATAAGCCTTGCTTTTTGGTCTAAGCCTCTTGCCATCAAACTTCCAAAACCAAAGCGCAATCAAATGAACTTTCTGTGAAAATGTGTTTACTTCAATCAAATCTTTTTACAAGAGATGGACTTTAGTAGATTAGACTTTTTTGATACCAAAGAGGGAATAAGCTGTGAATAAAGATTAAGAGATTTTCTCACTTTTGTCCATTAAATAGTCCTACGGGGCCGACACTTTTACACTTGCTGTTCTCATGTCCAGGACTCAAGGGTTCATCATCCTTTTATAGAAAAGGTTTACTGATATAAAAGACGGTATGAGAGTGAAATGCAGATCCTTTATAATTTTGCTCCAGACTTCTTATACTATTTCCAAGGCGTTTTAGATCCACATAATGTTATTTAGAGAACTTGAACTGTAATTTTTTAAAATCAGTTTTTTTTATTTTTCAGTTTCAATACATCAGCATTTTCATCATTGATTAGACACGACTGTAGTTCATAGATTTGAATATATGTTTTCAATTTTTCCCAGTGTATTTCCCAATTTGATGAATTATGTTGTTTTCAGCCGAACGTTTAAAGAATTCTTAAACTTGTTTCATATTTTGTTCATTTTCTGTACTTCAAACACAAACATTATCAACGATCATGTCGCTCATGGTAGTCTTGTGCTGTAGCTGCTGTTTGCCTTAAAGAAAGATTCCATATTAGAAATGGTCTGCAAGTATTAAAGCGTCCATAATACACTAATACATAGTAACATTGTGTGTAGTACATCCATACTAGTTGATCATGTTAGAGCTGTTAAGGTATTGCACGTAGCATTTTAGGCGCACTTGCACGCATGTGTACTTCTATCTTTGAGCGTTGGATGAGTCATCTTTGTTTACAAAAAAATGTTTTTCAATTTCACACAACCAACAACAAAAAAATAATAATAAAAATAAAATAAAAGAACCAGAATGTCTGATCATAGTTTTCTACCTGTTCAATATTTATTTTCTCTGTGTGTGTGTGTGTTTTTGAGTGTGTTTGTTGTTTTGATTTCTTTGGAACTTGTGAGGGATCGTTTGTTATTATAGCAAATCATGTGATATAATGTTAATAGTGTTGGGTTTTTAGTTGAACGTTTGAGGGATTTTAGCACAAAATCTGTACAGAACTATTTGATCCGTGACATCTAAACGAAACCCTTTTTCTTCATTACACTTTAAATGAATCCGGTCATGACTCGACATGATGTTCTATATTTCAAATTCTATAGGGACTCATTATTTATTTATTGGTCAATGTTTTATTCACCGAAATCCCGATTTTCAGAGCATGTCCGCTGTATAAAAAATAATGAAGAAGCGTCAGCGTTTAATGATTCGTGGTTTGGAAAGTTGTGGTCTCACACCAAACGCGATCCCTGATGACATATAGGGAATAAGTATTGAGATCATAAAAATGTAGGTTACATCGTTAGGAAATCCTAAAACACTCGAGCAGATATGTTCAACATTAACGTCAATATAGAGCTCGGATCATTTGTCACACCACACCAGTGATTTTAAGGCTTTCCGAAAGGGTTCACCAACAAAACAGGCCAATATGACGAAGTCAAGTTGATTTTGCCCTTAGTTCTATTTCGACCAGACTTAAATCTCTGGTGAATTTTCGAAGGTTCTTATCTTCTCCTCAATATTAACAGAGAAAGTTCTTGCTCTTCCACGTGTAGCTATTGCACAAAGAAAGGTTGTTGTAATGCATCAATAAATCTCCTCTCACACTACTGATGATTTCTTTTGATGTATAACACCACTCCAGCGATTGTGGGGTTCCAGAAGTGCTTCATCAACAAACAGGTCAATTTAAGAAAGTTGAATAAACTTTGTGATGTCAGATGCTTCCTGTTCTGGTGTTATCCGACTTAAATCACTGGTAAATTGTCGAAGGTTGTTATCTTCTCCTCAATATCCTCAGTGGGAGTTGTTGGCTCCTCTTCTACGTGTAGAAATTAAAAAAAGACAATGATGGCAGAGATCTTCTAACTAATCACTTTTGTGATCTCTCAATCGTGAACAAATTGTTTTAAGAAACGGGTTCAAATTCACAAGACAACAATAAGGTAATTATAGAAAAGCCAAACCAATTCCAAAAACCCGGTATTGCCTCCAAAACCTCATTAGAAAAAAGCAAAGAAAAATAGTGTTCGAAAACTTGCTGAGATGCATCTTAAAGAAGGTCACAAAACAGCAGCTGTACTCTTCATCTACTTCTATAGAGGCATATAAGAAGTTAGAAATAGAAACTTAAAAGCCAAACCAATTCCAAAAACAAGGTATGGCCTCCAAAACCATCTCATTAGAAGAAAGCAAAGAAATAGTGTTCGAAAACATGCTGAGATGCATCTAAAAGAAGGTCACAAAACAGCAGCTGTACTCTCCATCAACTTCTATAGAGGCATATAAGAAGTTATGGTCTTATATGAATGAAACTCTTAAAAAATCCATATACAGGAATAATAATCATAGTGGGGAAAGAAAAGTTGTAAGTACCTTAGAGTTTCAACGGTGATTAAAAAGAAGCTAGAAAGCAATACTTTGACAGTCTTCTATATGAAGTAATTGATCCTGATTTTGAACAATCAGTAGACTAGAGAAAGATGATCCAAAGTTTGGTTAAACAATATAATAATTAAAATCATTGGGAGATGATATAAAAGAAATAATGAAGTGTTAGTTCAAGGGAGGTTACCTGAAGGTGATGCTGGTATCATCATGACATTGCAAAAGGGTATAGTTCGATGTGAAAGGAATATCTGGGATAATATCTGAATAAAGTTACAATTTTAGTAGAATAGAAAGAGCTATTGGGTGTACAACCCAAATCGTAATCTCTTTGGATCTCAAACAGAAGCAAGATGTAACTAGAGTATGAGTATCAACTTCATATGCTAAATGATCTGTAAATGTTCATGAAAACCAAATAGTGAAGGTTCAAAATTTCGAAAGATATTGGAAATAGTTTTATAAAAATGAGCTATAAGTTCAAGCATCGCAAATCTATTGGAAATACGAAATGTGTTTACTTCAATTAACTCTTTTTACAAGAGAAGAACTTTAGTAGATTAGACTTTTTTGGTACCGAAGAGGGAATAAGCTGTGAATAAAGATTAAGAGCGGAATTTGGTAAAGAAACTTCTAGATGTTCTCCCTTTTATCCATTAAATAGTCCTACAGGCCCGACACTTTTACACTTGCTGTTCTCCTGTCCGGGACTCCTGTTATTATTATAAGAAATCTCAAGGGTTCAAACTTTTATAGAAAACGACGGTAAGAGAGTGTAATGTAGATCCTTTATGGTTTTGCTCAAGACTTCTTATACTATTTCCAAGACATTTTAGATCCACATAATGTTATTTAGAGAATCTGAACTATAATTTTTTAAAATCCATTGTTTTTTATTCTGGTACTTTTTCCCATCAAAAAGTACTTGTCCCAATAGTGCCTTTACCATCTCTTCTGTTGCACATTATTTGTGTTTAAATAATTTTAGATCACTTCTGGTGTGGAGGCATTTATTTTTTGTTCTTTTGTTTTATTTTCTTTTCCGCTGCCCATAAAAACATGTAATTTTTTTTATCTGATAAAAGGGATTTTGATTCTTGTCTTATTCTTTTTTTCAATAACAAAATGATTTAGATGTGAAATGTTTCATAATGACCCATTATTGTGATTTTTGGGTAAAAACCTTTTTATTATTGTTCGTTTTCCTCATTTTTTGGGATACAAAAATGGATTTTAGGGAATATTTTGGTTTTCTAAACTAACGAAGTTTATTGTTTAAATGTCCGTTAATATTTTTATGATTTCTTTAGGGTTGATCTGTTAAATGGGACTATGTGAAAGTGGAGGACTTGTGAAAGTGTTTTTCATAATTAATATGGGAAAAATTATTTAATGTTTTGAAAAGAATTTCCATGATTGTTAATTGAGTTACATATAAATTATTGATTTAGGTAAGATTTCGTATATTCAACTACTATTTGGGATAAACTGGTGGTACCTTAAGAGTCACAGACAAGGTAATGTCTTCAATATGGGGTGGATAGTGAATTCTTTTGTTATTTGTAAGAATATTAAACAGTTTTTCATTTTCTTTGCAGATTCCACTGAAAGTTACTGTCAAAATGGACAGCTGTACACTTGACTGTAAGCATTAATACAGTGAAATGGTCAGCTATACACAAGATTGAACATCTTTACTATATTCTTCGCCGTTATACTTTAGATACAATATAAACAGCTATACACAAGATTAAAAAGCTGTACGCTATTTTGCAGTTATACATAGAATGGGCTGCTGTACACCGGATTGAACAGCTGTAAGCATTTTTTTGGCACTTTTGGTAAATGACTGCAGATATGTAAAGGTTCTACTGAGATAATTCACTGTAGCTACTGGGACAATACAATCTTATGATTCATTCGGCCATTAGGTGTCATTATATCTTCCGACGGTTTAAGCGCATATAAACCAGCATAATTTCTTTTAATACTGAATATATTTTCGGTGCATTCGGAGTCAATAAATAGTGACTCCGAATGACCGAAATAATTATTTGAATTTGAAATCGACTGAAAATAAACTAAACTTGTTTTTTTTTGGTCTCCAATAATTGTTTTGCTTCATGACATTGTAAACGGTGAGTCATTCAGTAGTGAGACTCATAATATGGAATTATAAGCACGTGAATATTACAGGTAATTGCTTTAATAATGTTCTAATTAAAGTAATAATTAAAATAAATTTTCCCGCTTCTAAGTGTTCTTCACAAGAAGACCCGATTCCAATATTAGGTGAGTCACAAGGAAGCTGAAATTTGCTTACACGAGTCGGGGAATAGGGTACTTGCAAGAAAAGATGGAATAAACCCAGAACTAAATGACATCAAAAACTGTTGGAGTAGGGTCTTTCTAGAGGATGGAACTTGTATCCATGAATCAAACCCACATTCAAGATGGATTCAATAAGTCACTAAATAATGACTATTTCGCACCAATCAATTGAAAATCGTACAGAGAGAACGGAATAAAAAGAAAGCTACAACTTTAGAAAAAATTATGTAGTGACAGCAACCGATTGTGCTGTTACTGTAACTTAAAACGGCTGGTAAGGGTCAGTTTCTTATGGAATTTCGAACTTTATATGAACTCTAGTCAGAATTATAATTGTAAAATGTTGGTCTACGGTCAGTGAGCAAGCAAAGCAAATCTTCTAAAGAGCTCCAAATAATAAGCCCCCTTTCTTACTGATTAAAATAAAGAAACTGAAGCCTATGCTACAGTAACAAAGGTAACCGAGATTGGTAACAGATGCCCAAAGTTGTGTCAATTGAAAAAGTTAGCTTCTTACATTTCTGGTTATAAATTCCCCTTGTATTTATGAAGCTTCCAATTTCGTGTTTGATGAACAACCATGACAACCAGATCAACCGTAAACCTGAATATCGATCATACTTCCGTGCTACATAGGCTTATTTGGGAGAAACTTGAAGTTATTATCTTCCAGTTCAACAGTGTCTGACTGGTTAGCATATTTTATTCAACAATTAGACCCAATAGAGTCTAAAGATCCGTTGCAGAGCTTCTTGGTATTTTCATTTATATTTTTTAATTCGTCATGTTTATAAATGGGTTCCTCATTATAGTTGAGAGAATTTGACTTGAAACTTATTTCATATAATTTCTTAGGAGTTAATTGATGGATTCAATTTATACAAATTTCTAACATATAGCTTAGAATCTATACTAAATATTTAACAATTTTGATGCAGAAATCATAGACCTATGTGGATCCAAGTAAAAATTCTTTTGAAATAAAATTAAAAAATTGAATTTTAGAGTTTTGTTTATTTTAAAATCCACTATTTACTTCTGTACTATATTTTTTATAATTCAGAAAGTATTCTATACGTTAAATCATTTTAAGTAAACCTGCGGCAAGCATATTCCTCGCTAGCCCTATTAGAAATTTTGAATGAAAATATATTTTTTTTGGGATTTTTCTAAAAAGGTGTTAGCATATCTTTAGTTTCAAGTCCCTTATTTCCCTTTGGACTATATATTTTTCTTTATAATTCTGAAAGTACTCTTATTGTAAATACATTTTGAACAAATCCGAGAGCATTAGGGGAAATACTTTTCCGGCTAGCCCTATCGGAACTTGGTAATTTTAAAATAATTTTCTTTAGTTTTTTTTTAGGAGAAAAAGGCATTTAGTTAAAATAGAAGAAAAATAGTATGTGGATTATATATCTTTATAGATCTGTGTTAAGGACTATTTTATCCATATACTACTGAAATTTCATAATAATAGCTTTATTTATATGGATTTAGTTTGAGGTCAAACATTAAAAATGCTTTCGCATAATTAGACTAAAAATAAAAATTTTTGATTTTTTGAAAAATTTGTTACAGAAATTCAATTCTAAATGTTTATTAAGAGCATTTATTATTTTTCAAGTAATTACCTTTTCAACGATATCAAATACTTATATTAATCCTTCATGCGGTCCATTAAAAATTAACTTAAACTTGGTCCCCTTGAATTAATGTTTGCATATTTTTCCATATATTTCCCTGAAAAATGATTTCATATTTTTGAAATAACTTTGAATAACTTTCGAATCCTTCAATATATTTCAGCGAAATTTACTATATTTATAGCTAAGGTAATTTACAAAAGTTTAGGAAGAGTAGAGGCCTTTAACTGGCTTTGGGCCTGTGTTTCAGACTCCTAAATGTAAAGCTTATTATTTATTTATTAACATCCAAAGTCACTATTTTCAAAGGTTGCACTTCCCTTTCAAATTAAATATGTCAAAAATGGGTACAAATTTCAGATTGGTCAAACTGTGCCTTAAACTAATGGGGCATTAAAAGGACAATATATAGTTTTTCCTGTCAAATTATAAACAGAATTTTTGATGAATTTTCTTAATTTTCTTATTTGAGGTTACGAAGTTTGGAGGTCCAGCCCTCATCTTGTGGACTCACTAAGAATTTCTGCTGCTCCATAGCAATTAGCAAACACCTTAAGAATGTGCATGTGAAATTTCATTTAAAAATATTGAAAATTCCAAAGTTATAGAATCGTATTAAATATGAATTGTATTTATATATTCTGCCTTTAGTGTTGAATTCACCACTCTACATCTTTTTAAAAGGTGAGTTTGTATTGAACTATTTAACAAACCTACCTTCACCACAACTGGTGTGTGGACCATAAAATTACACCACACAACAACCACAACTTAGCGTTTTTCAAACAACAGTTATTTAATTAACCACCTTTTTGTTGTTTGTGTTCTGTTAATGCGTATCTGTAAGATGTTATTTATGCTCTCTCTCTCTCTCATTTAAACTCTCTCCCTCTCTTCTCGCTTTTTTTATAAAAATTCTTTGATGTTCTCTCTTATCAAATCTAAAATTGTATCTTTAACATTTCCGACTGTATCTGTATTTTGTATGCTGCTATTTGTAGCAGCTAAATATATGTTTGTAAACATGTGAGTCAAGGTGTAAGTAGTGTGTATTTGTAGGTGTTGATAATTGTATCTGTGTGTAACTGGTACTTGTTTTGTAGACATAAGATTCCCATGCTTTAGATAACAACAACAACAAAAAAGAATGCATTTAACGTACGTTTCTTTAATGACCGTACGAGTACAATTTGTTATAAACATTTATTTGCACTAAGAGGCCAGAAAGGGATACTATAAGGGGATTTTTTTAGCCCTTACTAATTAGTACCATAATAGGTTTCCTTTGAAATATCTGTTACAAATTCTATAAATTTTATAAATAAGTTTTTTTCTCCCAGCGTAATGTTTTTTATTGTACCTTTAAATTCCCTGGTACTTTTTAGTTACCAAATAGTACCTTAATTAAATCTTATCACTAATAGAATTTACATATATGGTGGTGGCATTTATCAAATGCCGTAGTTACATATTAGATGCTAACAAACTTGGGCCATAAAAAAACGATAACAGATTTACATTGAAATCTTTGCTTGAAGAGGGGGAATTGAACTTTAGAAACAACAACATTTTGGGGTTAGAAATGAAAGGGCGATAAAAAGAACGAACTGTTGAATGTTTGTTACAAGAGTTACAGTTAATTGGAAAAAAATTTTCAATATTAAAGTTTTGGAATTAAAATTGAAACAGAATGATGTAGAGGAAAAATGGAAAATTTTTTATCTGGGTAATGAAAAGTTGGTGAATTTATTTAAATTTCATTATTTTGAAGAAAAATGGTTCCATGTCAACGTTCTCGGGATATTCGAAATTTAAGACAGTTCATTAAATATATCGTTAAGATCATAAGAAGTGGTTCTATCCGACAAAATATAGTTAGGAGGACCGAAGTCTCCAAACATCATATCTAGGACAGATCACATAAGGGGAAATAATAATTCCACATAAAATCAAGGAAGCAATTCATACCATTTATTGCAAATTAGGGCAGAATTAATAAAATTCTTCAAAATATAATTCAAACTACTAAATTATCTCAAATTACATTTTTAGGGACACATCGCTTGAAGGGGAATAACATATCCTAATAAAAGTGGAAAACATTAGAAACAACTAGTCTTTTTGTACAGTAGGACAGAATCGATAAAATTCACCCAAAATACTAATTGTGATTAACGAAGTTTCCCAAATTCCCACATTAGGACAGATCGCTTGAAGGGGAATAAATAACTCATATAAAAGTAGGCTAACAGGGGTACCAACTGCATATTTAGGAGGAATTAAATTCTGACTAACAAGGCTACCAACTTGTTCCATTTAGTGCATAGTAGAAGAAAAGTAGTAGGAAAATTAAAAACAAAAAAATATTAAACACTGCCGAAGTCCGCAAACTCCATCTTAAGGACAGATCGCGTTAGGGGAATTAAAATCTTATATAAAGTCACAGTGCTATTCATTCCCAATCCTCCAAATCAACTCGGATACACCACACCTCTAACTATGTGAAATTTCATGAAAATATCTCTAACGATTTAAAAGTTATGAAATTATTTAAGAAAATTTTGGCGAATTTTTAAGAAATCAACTTAGACGAGGTGGTCTAGATAGAAAGGTCACCGACAACACACCTGGTTAAATGGGCCCTTTTACTCTTCTAAACCAACTTTAAAACATCTCAGTTTTAATCAAATCAAATTTTATTAAAATATTTTTAACGGTTCAAAAGTTTTTAGAATCACCTTTTGGCGAATTAAAAAAATCTTAAATGAGGTGGTCAGGTTTGGACGGTCACCAACTACACCCCTGATTATATAAAGACGTTTACTCCTCCAAATCAACTCGGATACACCCCACCTCTAACCATGTGAAATTGCATGAAAATATCTCTAACGATTCAAAAGTTATGAAATTTTTTAAGAAAATTCTGGCGAATTTTTAAAAAATCAATTTTGACGAGGTGGTCAGGTTTGGACAGTCACCAACTACGTCCCTGATTATATAAATATGTTTACTCCTTCAAATTAACTCAATTGCATCTCACATTCAACCATGCGAAATTTCTTGAAAATATCTCTAACGATTCAAAGGTTATAAATTATTAAAAAAAATTTGGCGAATTTTAAAAAAATCAATTTTGACGAGGTGGTCAAGTTTGGACGGTCACCGACTACGACCTTGATTACATAGAGACTTTAACTCCTCCAGAAGAACTTGAAAACAATTCAGCTCTAATCATATCAAATATTATTACGATATCACTAACGGTTCAAAAATTTTAAGTATTAATTTTCAAAACCTTTTGGCGAATTTTTAAAAAATCATCTTAGATCGGGTTTTGACGGTCACAAACTACGCGCCTGATTAGATAAGGGAATTTTACTTTTCCAAATCATGTCAAATTTCATTAAGATATCGTTAACGGTTCAAAGGTTTTAGCATTATCTATGGTCCTGCGAACTTGATTGAGCAAGAACGCTCAAGTGCTAATATTCAACAGTTTATAGTTTTAATTAATTTTTTAATCAATTTAAACTTTGTTTTTAACGGTATTTTAATTAACTATCCTTATCATTAGATAATTAATCAAACGGTTTAGACTTTGGATTCAAAAATTTTTTTCTGAAATTTTAATAAACTTGAAAAAACGTTAAAACATTTTTGTTTACTAAAAAAAATAACAAAAACAAAAATTTTTTAATTATTCATAACATTTACATATTTTTATTACCAACAATTTTTTTGGTTTGTTTTTATTATTGTTGTTGTTTGTTTCTTTTATTGTTTATTTTTTTAAATTATTTTTTCAAAATTTACCAAGTGTTTTGAGTCTGTCCGTCTCGTCTGTCCGTCCGTCCATCTGTCTGTCTGTCTTTATTATTTAAAAGAAAAAAACGATTGATAAAGTGAAAGATACATGTAAATGAAAGAATAAATATTAAAGAAAGAAAGGCAAGAGAGAGAGAGAGAGAAAAAATACATAAAAAACAAGTAAGAGTAAGTAAGAGCTATAGTCGGTTAAGATCGGCTATTTAATACCCTGCACCACATTGTGGCTTATTAGTGGTAGCTATCAAAAATTAATGATCGACCCTCGTATAAAATATTTTCTAATTTGTGCTTAAGAGTGCAATTTATTATGGTATTAATATAAATGTGGGATTTGTGAGCTTTAAAAGGGCATTTTCTGTGGGGAACGGATAATACGGGAGCTAGAGGAAATTATGGACTGACCCTTAGACATTTTTGGACATGGATTTTTGCTTATATTTATCTTAATTTGACCAAATATTTATCACAATGCCAACGTATATGTATATGTAAGATTTAAGTCCTTCAAAATGATATTTTTAAGGAGGGGTTGTATGAGACCTATGAGAAATAATTCACCGATCCTCGTATAATTTCACATATCATTTTAAATTATCATTAAACTTATTTTTGCTAAATTTCGTTAAAATCGTTATATATTCAGAACATTTATGCGCTTAAAACCCATTTCGGGAGGTACATTTGTATGGGGGCTAGATAAAATAATGGACCCATCATCACCAATTTCAATAGACATTGTCCTTGGGCCAAAAATAATGACATTTGCCAAGTTTCATTAGGATATTTTTAAAATTACGACCTGGATCTTGTTCACAAGGTTCAATGGACAGCCAGCCAGACGGACAGACATCGTTAAATCGACTCAGAAAATGATTCTGAGTCGATCGGTGGTGTAGGGTATAATTTAAAAAAATAAATAATAATAAAATTAAAAACGTTAATGTTAAATACAAATAAACCAATACAATGATGATGATAATACAGCATTATTTCGCTGTAGTTGTGTTGGGGCATCTCAATAATATTTTGCAGGGGTGGAATAACTAATAACATAAAGGGGGCCTAAAAATCAGAACTGTAAAATAAAATACCAATAGAGAAAAATTTGCTTTCATTGTGAAATTTAGTATAATTTTATTACTCCGAAAAGAATTTCTATATTCGAAAATTAATCTGAATTTGATTAGATGTCAACCTAATTTAGGTCTATTTATTTACCTTCATTTTTATATCAAAATTTTGAATAATAAGTGATATGAATTATGAGAAATTGGAATATCAAATATGATCTTAAATTTTCAACTATATAGGGCCAGCTTTTTCGCTGCTAGATCTCCAATTTCTGATCATTCAAAACTATTATATGCACCTAAATTTAAAGCAAAATAGATTCCTTTAATAGAATAATAGAATAGTTCTATTTATAGTTACAATTTCAAATTAACTTTCAGATCGTCACCCATTTTAAGACCATTAGGATTTAAAAGCAAGAAAATTGGTTCCATATTAAGTAAAGTCTCAATCTCAAGCTACATATAGTAATGCAAGGTGTATATAGTGGGATCCGAATTATGTTATTTATTATCAGTTGTTATGAGCTGAGGCAATTGAATCGCCTGAAGAGAGCAAACAAAAAACGATCAAAATATTCGACCAGATACGAGATACGAGGTTAAAATACTGCTCAAAAACAATTCGAAAAGTAGTAGTTTTGGATTATCCACACTATAGCCCAGACCTTTTTTTCTAACTATCATTGACTCAGAATGCCTTTCAGAACAGGTCATGCGCAAAACTATTCAACCAAATTAACACCGATGCCGAATATCCATAATACGAAGGTGGTTTTTTGTATATTGTGGGATCGGTACCGAAGTCAATTGATTATTTGAAGACTGCAAACAACGAAAAACGATCAGAATACTCGAGGTGACACGAGGTAATAATTTTTCATCAAAACAACTCGCGGCCACTTAACACAAAATCGTCAAAAACAATGAATTGGAACACAGAAAAACCTTAGCACCAGATCAAGATCCTTCTAACTCGATGCAGAACACTTTTACGAGAATTTACTTCAGAACAGGCTAACAAAAAAGAGCTCGATTATACTTTACCTCACAACTAGAGAAGTTCTTCTACACGGAATCCATTTGATATTCTGAGCTAAAACAGAAATACGCCTCACTTCAGAACTGGGTTAAAAAAAACAAAATTGACATTATGAAATTGGATTTAATACATGATTCGTTTAGCGCTAAACTCATACTTATACGATTCAATGTAGAACGCTTTCATTGGATTAAGCTATACTTCAGAATTTTAATATCAGAAATAATCTGAATGGATTTATTTCATGTTTGTGGATCCTAAAGGTGCTAATTTTGATGGAAGACAAAAAAGCACATACATTGTTCATGTTATAAGCGTGTTAAGTATTTCTTTTCAGGCAGCTCCTTATATCAAACTCCAACTTCTCCCATTTAAGAAGTATATAAAGCTTATAGTGTCTAAATATATATTTTGTGGTCATATCAGGACTCAAAACGGATCTTAGATTAGAAACTATACAATGGAGCATGCAAAGTATTTTTATTATATGAGACATGAGATTATCTAGTAGCGGAATTTGGTGTTGGATAATATTTTTAATGATTCTGTCATTAACTAACCTTTAAAAGTTGATGTATGTTCAATGGCTGATGGGAGTTAAAAGCTTAGCGATTTAGGTAAAATATATAGACCAATGATGTGCTCTCATTAGATTAAATGGCTCTCAGCAAATATTGAGATTAATAATAAAACGATATGTTTTCTCAAGAAGTACTGTAGAATTTAGATGCAACCAGATCTGATCTTAAGTGAAAACTTAACGTCCTGCTACAGAGGGGGCACATAAGAAAATTGTCTGATGTGAAATGATAAGATCAAGTTATAGCCAGATGAACTCTTGCCAGAAACTCGAAAGCGGATTGTAAATTTGAACATCCAAGTGCCTTCGTTAGTCCACTCCAGAAACCCAGGCAACAACAATAAAATTCCCCCCCCCATTTAACTTTGGTAAGATACTTTTTTTAACGTAGATTTTTTTCAACTATTTGTATCTGTTGGTTTGTTGTGTGTGTGTCTGTGTACGTAAGTATGTGTGTGTGTGTCTGTGTACGTAAGTATGTGTGTGTGTGTGTTTGCTGTTATGCTGAGTATCTTTTTTTGTTTGCTTTGGAATACGGCTGCTTGCTATAAACCAAACTCAAAGTATTATTAACATGGCTGAATGCTAAACGGCTGGTGGTTGAATTAAATTTCTGCTGCTGTCGGCTGATTGACTTGTGTTGTTGTTTTGTTTTAGTTTGGTGCTATAGCAGTAGTAAGTTCTTAATGCTCAAAACTGGATTTGAGTAAAGAAAATTGAAAAATACAAATACACAAGTGAAATCCAAAACAAGAAGAAGAGAAAAAAAGAATTATAAAATTCATTTTTAAAAAAATACCCGGACAAATGGACAAAATAAAACAGATTTGAACAAAAAAAGAAAAAACAATAATACAAATAAGGAGTGCCTCCTAAAAAAGAGTAACAGAATATCAGAGTTAAACTTAAAACAATTTCAAGAGTGGAAATGAAAGCGAATTAAATCATTTTTCATAGAAATATATGAAAAGAAATTTTGCTGGAGGGGACCAAGTTTAAGTTAATTTTTAAAAGATTCTGAAAAGTATTTATATAAGTATTAGGCATCGTTGGAAAGGTAATAACTTGAGGAATAATTTAAAGTATATGATAGACTATTGCAAATAAAGTTCTTTGATATTTTTTTCGAAAATAAAAAAATACAAATAATTTCTTTATAATTTTATGAAAATATTTGTAATATTTGACCCCTAAATAAAATCTATATGATGAAAGCTTATATTATAAAATTTCAGCACACAATAAACAAAATTGTTTTAAATACAGAACTATAAAAATATACCCACTTTTATATACATAAAATTTACAAAATTTCAATTCATGTAAAACTTATTTCAAAAATTTGATTATTTCAGTTAATTTGCTCAATCTGCCCTTAATCTCCTGGTACTTTTTTAAAATTTTTGATATGATATATCTTACTCCTCAAAGAACTGTAGAACATATAGAACATTATTTGAAAATTTACAATATTCTGATAGGTCTAGTGGAGAAAGGAAAAAATATAGTCCAGATAAAGATTTTTGTAACTTTTAATTCAAAATTATTTACAGTTTTGTAATGAATTCGAAAAATCTTTTAGAAACTGCAACTGTCATAATTAAAAAGTTATAGAAAGTAATTCTGATTCGCTTGGTTTTAATAAAAATTAAGGTTGAACGTTAATATTTTGTTAGACCCAATTTTCAAAGTCTCTTATAAACTTATTTTTGATCACAAAAAACAGTTTTCAAAAATTTCCATAAATCAAATTTCTAGTTTTTTTGTTATATCTCTCTAAAGGATATCGGGGAGGTAATATTGTAGACCGTTCTACGCGAGAACCATAAAGTCTGAACTCAAAACTTAA
This sequence comes from Cochliomyia hominivorax, assembly GCA_004302925.2. Taxonomy (NCBI): domain Eukaryota; kingdom Metazoa; phylum Arthropoda; class Insecta; order Diptera; family Calliphoridae; genus Cochliomyia; species Cochliomyia hominivorax. The sequence goes on along the minus strand of PYHX02000413.1, from coordinate 80,866,106 downwards.
CTCTCTAATACTTCTACTCTCACAAATCGTTCTCCGCGAGGAACATAAAATCTGAATTCAAAACTTAAACTCTCATACACTTCTACTGTCGCTTTACACAATTTAAATAATAATTCGGACTCAAAATTAAACTCGATATTTTCACTTCCACTAACACCGTGTGAAATATTTTTTTTAATCGGTCCAGTCATACGGAAATAATAGATTTACTTCTATATTATTCTTTATTATGATTTTAAACGTTTTTGTGACTTCAAATGTTCAAATTTAAGACCTTGTGTATCGGCCACCGTAATGCCAACAAAGTTCAAACGCTAAACTTTAACTTACACTTCTGCCAACACTGTGTGAAATTTAACTGGTCTAGCTATTCGGAAACTATAGATTTATTTTTGTTCTGTTTTTAAGACCAGATTGTTCAAATATAAAGCCCTGTTATTGGAGGCCTAATAACAGATCTTGTGTGAAGTGTGAAATTTAATTAAAATTTGATTGTTGATCACATAAGCATTTCTGGAATCAGAAAGATATGGTGAATCTGGTTTGTTTTAAAATTTTTAATGAAATCAGGTGTCCATTGGTAGGATACTATGGACTGGTCGTAAGGGCTACACTTCTACTATTATAGTGTGAAATTTCTTTGAAATCGTTTTAGCCGTAACGGAAATATTTCCATTCTATTAAACATTTTTATTTTATGTTTGGAGGTGTCCCACTTTAGCACCCTATGGACCGTTCCAATTTAAACTCGCTTACACTTCAATATAATACTGCATAAAATTTATTTTAAATCGACCTAACTGTTCGGAAGTTACAGTTTGATTTCCATTATAGATCATTTAAGGAATTTTAATAAAACGCGGTGTTCAACTTTAGGACTGTGTGACCGGGTCTTGGAGAAATTCATACAAAACAAACTCAAAACTTAAACTTGTCTATGCATCTTGTAATTCTCAGGGAAATTTAATTTCAAATTGGTAGAGTTTTTAGAAATTTACTATATATGACAAGAGGTGTCCAACTTTAACATCAGGTGGATCGATTCCCATTAGATCGCTCATAACTAAAACCCGGCTACATTTCTTATAAAACAGTGGGGAATTTCCCTGAAATCACTTTAGTTAAGAAGTAATATAGAGTTATATCCAATTTCTCTGCCCTAAAATCTAAGAAACTTAGTTTTGGCTCAATAATAAGGGGATGAGTCCAGTGTGAATCCAGTATTAAATTCATTTACCCATTTATCCCAACTCACTTGTTGTGCGGCAGGAAAAATCATTCAAAACAATATTTGTGCATTAAGGTGAATTATGAAAACAAATTACAGTGAGTGAGTGAGGCAGAGAGGCGAGGTGTGCAGAGAATATGAGAGAGAGAGAGAATTATAAACAAACTATATGAAAAATTGGGGAGAGAGACAGCAACACAATAAGAGAGAGATTTAACCATATTTTCTTTTATGCGCATGTTGAAGTTTTCAAGTTAAATGAATGATTTTTTATATTGTTGTTGTTGTTGCTGCTGCTGCTCTGGAGGAATATTAGCCGCTCCTTTGTATCTGCAAGATGGCTAAAAATGTATTCAGTAGTTAACTACCTTTTTGAGAGCTCGGTTTCGTTACGTTACATTATTTTATTTTTGGGAGTTTTTTTCTTGATACAAAAAAATTATTAAAAGAGGAATTTTTTCTTAAAAGAAAATTTAAAAATAAAAGAATTTTTTTAAAAGTGTAAAATAAAAATAAAGTGGAAATTAGAGAGAAAAATATATTTTATAAGAAAATTTTTTTTAAATTTGTGAGAAAAAAAATTATTGAAAATTTGAAAAGAATAAGGAAAATAGTGCGTGAGTGTTGAAAAAATAATCCTGAATATCGATTTTATGTTGCGCAGTAAGGAAAAAATAAGAAAAATCCATTTACCACAAAACAAAAAGATGAAGAAGAATTAGAAAAGAAAACAAAACACAACAATAATTGATTTTTAAAGAAGCAAATTACAGAGTGGTGAATTTCGTGTGAGTGCTCTTTTTAGAGGTGAATTAAAGGCAAAACGTAAGAAAATTTGAGCTAAGCTCTTTTGTTGTTGTTGTTGGTTTTTTTTTTCGAATTGGCCAAGTTAAGAAGCATAATTGAAAATAAAAGGCCAGAAAAATAAAATATCAAAAAAAAAAATGCAAAAAGAAGAAGGAAAATTAAGTCCAAAATAAGTAACAAAACAAAAAAGAAAAAGAAAATTCTTTGTTGTACAAAAAATTAAAGAAAAATCAAGAAAAATCGTAACCAATTGAATGTCAAAAATCGGGAAAATAAGGAAAATTATAAAAAATCTAAAAATCTGAAAGAAATAATCCTAAAATCTAAACCAAAACCTAGAAATAAGGAAAATCTCAAAGTTGTTACGAAAAAAAAATAAAGAAAATTGTGTGAAAAAAATAAAAAAATTTAACCTAAAAAATTAAAAAAAAAGAAAAGCAACTCTATTTTTAAATAAAATTAATAAAAAATCTGCTATCTCATTGAAAAAAAAGAAGCCTTCCAAAAAATTACAAAATAATAGTGTTTAAATTTAAAAAAAATTACATGAAAAATATAACCTCAAAGAAAAAATCAATTTTTATATAGAAAAGAAAAATAATCAAAATCTTCTAAAACCCCTTAATCGTCTTATTATCTCTTCTATTTTTCACATTTATTGATTTGGATTAAACAATTCTCAGAAATCTAAGTAAGTTTTTCCCATTCACTTTTTTTCCTTTTATTATTTTTTTATTACACAAAATTTTTTCTGTATTTCTTTCCTTTTTCTGTGGGGACTTGTATAAGGAGTTCTAAAAATATCCATATATTCCCCAATAGGTTATCATTTTATAGGGATACATAAATATTTTTGTTGGATTTTTTATGACTTCCTTTCAGCAGTTGAAAACGTCATATTTTTGTTGTTGTTATTATTGTTGTTGTTGCTTTGCTTTCGCGTGTATGCGTATTAAAAATAAGAGAGTATTAAATTTTGATATTTCTTAAAAGACCCCATAGGAATTTCATTCCCATTTTTTATGAAATTAAACACAGTGACATTAGATAATATTTAAGAGTTTAAGTTTTTAATTTGGACTTTATAAACTTACCAGTATTTGGTACACAGGGACCTTAAAGTGAACACCCCGTTTCCATAACAAAATTATATGAAAATTCCAGTAACTTTGTATCTTAACTTATTTAAATGATTTCGATTTCAATGAAATTTCACACAGTGATAGTGCAAGTACAGACTGCTTAAAGTTTTTAATATGAAGTTTATAACTGTAACGATGGTCGGTATACGTAGTCTTAGAGTTGGTCATCTCGGATCATTAACAATTTTTAAAATATTCCAAGAGTTCCATTAGTTATATCTAAACCGATTTTAACTAAATTTATTTCAATGAATTTTCACTGACTGTTACTGCAAGTGTAGACAAGTTTAAGTTTCGACTGTATTAAGCAAAAGGTGGCCGCTCCACAGGGACCTAATTTAGCACTCCTATTTTCCTTAATTTTTTTTAAACGGTCCAATTTCTTATATCTTAACCTATAAAATTGCGATTGTAGAATTGTATGCAAGTTTAAGTTTTAATTTTGGATTAAATAAACCTAACGGGCACTTAACCACAGTGTCCTAAAATGCCACACATTGTGTCATACAAAATTCTTAAAAACGTTTCAGATTCCTTATATCGTTAACGATTTTAAAGCTTTCAATTTTAATGAAATTTCTCACAGTGATAGTAGAATCATAGGCGAGCATAAGTATTGAGTGTGAGTTTCATAAACCTAACGAAGTTCAGCTCACAGTGTGCTAAAGTTATACATCATGTTTCATTAAAGTTAGAGATTCGTTATATCTTAACCGATTTTAATGATTTCAGTGTCAATGAAATTTACAATAGCGATGGTATGAGTATAAGCAAGTTTACATTTGACCCTTATAAGTCTAACGGGAGCCGATCTACATGATCCTAAAATTACACACCTTCTTTCATAAGAATTTTTAAAAAGTTTCAGAATCGTTTAGGTCCTAAAACGATGTGAAAGATTTAATTTCAAATTAAATTGAAAGGGGCTTTAAATTTTTTATATAACAAATTTTTAAGCGATCCAGATTTGTTACATCTTAAACAATTTTTAACTTCAATAAAATTTTAGATTATGCATCAAATAGGGGACGTTCCACAGAGTCTTAAAGTTGGTAACCTTGTATCGTAAAAATTTTCAAAACTTTTTAGATACGTTATATCTTCAATGATTTTAAAGATTTAATAGACAAGTTTACGTTTCGAGTTTGACCTCTGTAAATATAATTAAAGTCTGTCCACAGGGTAAAGATTTCACAGTGATAGTAGAGATGTACTGTTTAATTGCGACCAAAAGGAGGTTGGTACATACGTTCAAAATTTCGACACCTGGTGCCATAAAATTTTTTATAACGTCCCAGATTTGTTCTATCAATTTTCAATGAGTGAATTAACTTAATCAAGATTTTTAACATAATTTCTATATCTTGGTGATTTTGGGCAAATAATTGCGCCCAATTTCTATGAAATAAACCATTGTTTTATTCTACAATGAGGACCTTATATGTGAACTATAGAAAAATGTTTACTATACCGCATCTATTTTCAGTACGTACAATATTTTTACTGAAGCTCTTATTAAAATATTAAATTATTTCTAAAAGCTTTTTCGGCTTAAAACTCTATTCCGGAATAGGGACATTAAATTATATTCATAAAATAATTTTTGGATGACAATTCAAATAACAATGTACGGATTTTTTATTGAATAAATAGATTTACAGCCTTTAAACCCCATTCCGGGAAAGGGCTTTGTATGAACGCTATATATAATATGTGGACCTACATTTGTTAAATTGTATACATGTATTATGAACAGTTTCCTAATTTCAGAATAGAATTGATTCATTTAAAATTTTTTATCCTGTTCAGGAAAGGGCCCTTATATGGGAGCTAAATATGATTTAATATTCGATAAATTATTAAGGAGAGTTAGAAATTGAACATTAAAAATGGACCATAATTCAGACCATAAACATAGACAGATAATACACTAGACTTAAGTTCAAAAAATAAACTATTTTTTACACCAGCTAACAGACAAGACTATGATCCAGATGACTATAGTCTAGACAATATACGAGACTCAAAATATGGACTAGTATAATATACATTATTCCAGACACAAAAAATATAGTATTCTCTAAAAAAATAGACTAAACTAATAATGGTCCATAGACCAAAATATATTTTAGTACAGATGATTAATAAATTATATTACAGATAAATCACTATAGCTCAGGTGATAGAACATCCTAAATAATAGTCTAGACTATAGTTCAGAATATAGTCTGGGTTATAGATCAGATAATAGACTAGACTATATATAGTAATATATGAGACGAGACTATTGTCCTGATAACAGATTACTTTATAGGTCAGATTACTATAACTCAGATCATAGAATAGACTATAAAACAGATAATAGATTATAGTTCAGATGATGTAACATATAACTCATAAAAGACGAGGCTTTGATTCAGATGATAGAATGCACTTTTAAGGAGAAAATATATTAGGATATATATCAGATATAAGACTTATATTTAAGACTTATATTTTAAGTTAAGTAGTCCTTATAATGGAATAAACTATATTCCAGATAATAGACCAGACTATAGTCCAGATAATAGATTATACGATAGTCTGGGTGACAGACTATTCAGTAGTTAATATGAAAGATATCCGTATGGATAATTTCTTCTAAATTTCCTATTAGGACATTAAGGGATTATTCTATATGTACTTTTTATTGGTGTATGTATTCCAAATTATATATGTGTTTGTTATTTAGCGGAAGTATTTATCGTTGGCTGTAAAGCGCAAAAATAACAACAACAACAACAAGAAATCAACTTTTTCACCACACTTTTGCCTCCATAATCTATACAAATACAAATACTCAGGTCAAAGACTAAAGAACAACAAACCAAACATTTTATGTTGTTTTTTTACCTTTTTTCTCTTTTTTCTTGAACTCGGAAAAAGAGAATGTTGGAAAAACCATATGACGCCAAATATCCTTCTTAACAAACTTATGAACTTTACGCAATTCAGAGAATAAATACAGATAAAATTAAGTTTATTTTAAGGATAAAGTTAAATGAAAAAGACAAGAAGGAGTGGAAGAAGAAAAAGTAGGAAAAAATATATATTGACTTTTTCCTTTAGAGCTTAAAAGACGCCGTAAAAGGTTAAGGTTTAGGGGGGAGGTGAAAAATAAATATTTATTTCATGAATAAGGAAAGTAGATATCAGGATTATTTATAATAAATTAAAGAAAAAAAATTTATGTTAAAATACCAACATTTTCTCCTCCTGAATGGGATCAGCTTTAGCCCAATCTGGAAATTCACGATTTGGATAAACCAAATAGTGCATAGTCTGAACATTTAATAGCAGCATTAGCATAGTGAAAATAGATGGCAATATACCGGCACTGGCCTACAAGGGCAGGGAAAACAAAAAAGGCAATAAAAGACAGTATGTTAAATTGGACCAACTTACCATATATTTCGATTTAATCCCTGCATAACCAGCAATAATGGCATTAGCTGGTGTTCCTACTGGCAAATGAAAGGCCATACTACAGGCTATTCCAGCCGGAAAAACCAAATTAATGGGATTCATTTTAATGGCCACAGCCTGGAATAAAAGGGAAATTCAAATTTTGCCAAATCCTCTCAAATCGAATTTCGCATTTACCAATTCCTGTAATATGGGTATTAATATATTACAAATCGGAACATTTGCACTAAAATTTGTTAGCGTAGTGGCCACAACAATGGCAGACATTTGTACGGCCAAGGATGGATATTCTAAAAGAAAATCCATAGCTTCTCCTAAAAGTTTAGCCATGCCACTGGATTGACTTCCTGCTGCCAAAGCAAAACCGCCACCTAAAGAAAATGGATTAAAGATTGAAGCAGGATAATTTTTAGGCTTTCGACTTACCTAATAAGAATACTAAACCCCAAGGAGTGTTATCGTTTATGAATTCCCAGGCTATTAAAGCCTTTTCACGTACAGTAGGATAAGGACCTGGAAAGGTTACGGACATTTTAGAAATATAAAAGGAAAAAATAAAAGACAAGTCAGTAATTTAGATCATAGGTCCCATAATAGACATGACAATAGATCATATATGACTTAACTAATGTAAATGCGTACACAGATAATAGGGTAGAGTCACATGATAGATTTCTATATGGTCAAAGGGATAATCTAATCTATAATGCAAATGATATAGTAGACTATAGTCAAGTCGATTTGGTAAACTGTATTTTAAAATATTTAACCAAATTAAATTAGTCTAGATTCTAAACATTATTATAGCCCAGATGATAAAATGTATTATGTATATTTATGGAAGGACTTGGATGTAATCCAGATATTGGATAAGACTATAATCCAGATAATGGACTAACAATAGACCAAATAATGGACTAATAATAGTCAAGTTAATGGTTTTAACTATAATCCAAATAAAAGACTAAACAATAAATTAGTTAATAGATTTTATTGTGCAGATAATGGTATAAATTTTAGACCAATTAATGGACTTTATATTCTAGTTAATGGACTTAACTATAGTCCAGATTTTAGTTTAAGGTATTGTCCTTAAAAGATAAATAAGTCTATATTTCACATTGATCATAGATCAGACTAATACGCCTGAAAATATACTAGACCATAGGCCAGATAGATTAGACAATAGTTCAGATAATTATCCATATAATGTATTGGACTTTAATCTGAACATTTGTCGATACTATAGTCCAGATATTAGACTAAAGTTTAGAATATAGACTAGGCTATAGGTCAGATAATATAGTCGACTATAGACCAGAAAACAGTCCTGATTATAGACTAGACTATAATATAGATAACAAACAAGATTATACTTCAGATGATAGATTAGAAAATATTCCAGATAATAAACTGAGAAATAAAGTAGATAATAAACTAAAGTATAAACTAGATAATATTAAAGATTATAATCTAGATAATGGACCAGAATATAGTTCCAATAATAGACAACTTTATGATATAAATAATATATTAAACTATAGGCCTGATCGATCATCCATATAATATACTAGGAACAGGCCAGATGATATACTTTAGTCCAAATTATAGACTAGCATATAGACCAGATAATAAACCAGTCTATATGCTAGTCTATCCAGTCCAGATAGTAACCTAGACTATATTTTAGATAATAGACTGGAATATAGGCCACATGATATACTATAGTAAAGATGACATCACGGACTATCATCTGTATTATATTATAACATGTTAATTATAACATGTTATAGCCCGGATTAAACACCAGAGTATAGTCCGGAAAATAGACTACACTGTAAGCTGGACATAAGACTGTAGTCCATAAAATAGACTAAAATATAGTCCAGATAATTGACTAAACTATAATTAATATCATAGACTAGAGTCCAGATTACACACTACAGATGTCAGAAAATATACTATTTTATAGACAAGATAAAAGACCATACTCTAGTCCAGATAATGACCTTATCTATAGTCTAAAAGATGGACTAATTTCTTAGAAAAAATACTTTCAAAAAGAACTTACCCTCCGATTTACAATGGCTGCAACAGAAACAAGTCATTGGAAACATAAATAAAGCCAAAACACAAAACATAACCGGACAAGAAGATTTTATGGGACTGAAATCAGAAAAACAAAAAAAGTTTATCCCTTAAACAGCCACCATTAACAATATGAACTTACACCGCATTCAAAAAATCTCCCCAGCCCGGCATAAAACCAGGAGCTCTAGTAAATAATAAAATAACCATACAAATGAACCACCACAACACCTGCCACTCGTGGGCCGTTATAGGGCCTAATTCATCATATTTTTGTAAAACTACCGCCTTAACGGTATCAGCTGCTAAGGTTCCTTTTGCCACCTCTTCCCCCTCTTTGCTATGAGGTCTGAATAAACCAAAATGGGTGATTTGTAAACATATAAATAAGAGTAAAGTATCCACAACGACCATGGGAAAGGCCCAGGCAATGAAACGGGGAAAATCAATTTTATCGGTAGCCTGAGGAAAGCGACTAAAATATAACAATAGAAAAAATCAAATATATTTTTAAAAAACATTTTGAGAGAGAGAGAAAGAGACTTACTTCTCATATATACCCTTTAAGGTTAAATTAGTACCAGTACCTATAAGAGTACCACATCCCCCTATGGTAGAGGCATATGCCACACCGAAATAAAAACCCATGGCGATTTTAGTAGGATGTTTTTTACCTTCAACAGCCGGTTCCTCGCTTTCAGGCATATAAATATCAATAACATTATTCTGAAAGAAATTTGAATGAATTATTCCGAAAATTTGGATGAAATTATTTTAAATACCGTTTCTAATTCTTCCATGACCGCTTTTATTATGGGACACATCATGGCTGTGGTGGCAGCATTTGAAATCCATAATGATATAAAACTGGTAACACAGACTAAACCGAAATGTAATCTGAGGAATAAAGTGTATATAATTGAGGATAAATTTAATATTTTTTTTGGAGTTGAAAGTTTACCTTCTTGGACTACAGCCCACTATGAGTATAGTTTTTAAAGCCAACCTTTTATGAAGATTACAATATTCCACTGCCAAAGCTACCATTAATCCACCTAAGAACATGACTAGAGTGTCCTTAAAATATTGCTGGCAAGTAGTTTCGGAATCCTAGAAGGGCGAGTTTTTGTAAAATGGGAGAGAATAAAAATTATTATTCAGATAATATAATAGAGTAAAATCCAGATAACAGACAAGGATATAGACCAGATAATAGAATAAATTATATCTCAGATGAAAAACTCAATTATAGTCCAAATGTTAGACAAAACTAAAGTTCAGTTAATAGACTGATATAAAATTTAGTCAAAACTATATTTTAGTTAACGAACCAGTCGATAATTCAGACCAGACTATATTTAAAAAACGGACTAGTCTGTAGTCTTGATAATAGACTAGACTTTAATAGAGATATTAAACCGTAGTCCCTGTAATTAACTAGAAAATGGAACATTTAACCAAATATGAACTAGACTATAATTCAGATAACAAACTAAACTAAATTTCAGATAATAAACAATCAGATTTTAGTAATGATAATAGACTAGATTATAGTCCAGGTAAACGACTAGGCTTTAGTCCAGATAGCAAACTAGACTATATTCCAGACAATAGACTAGACCATAGGCCACCTCTTTATTACAGACAATAGACTAGATCATAGCCCAAATAATAGACTAGATTATAATACAGATAAGAGATTGTATAGTCTAGATAATGGACTAGACTATAGCCCAAGCAATAATTTAGAATTTAGTTCAGCTGAAACATAATTCAGATAATCAAATAGACTGATTATCTGGATAGGATATAATCTAGATAATAATAAACTATATTCGACATGATTAGAATAGACATAATAAGACTATTTAATAGTCCATTTAATAGACTAGACTACATCCTAGATAGTTGTTTAGACTATAGCCCAAATAATGGTTTAAACGATAGTCCAGATAAAAGTCTATCGTTCAGAAAATAGACCAGATTAATAGTTCTTAATTTAAAACAATAGAGCAGTCTTTAAACCAGACGTTAAACTAACCAATAGACCAGGTAATAGAGCATTCTATAGTCCATTTTAGGCTATTCTATTGTTCAGATGATAGACCAGTCCTTAGTTCAAATAATGAACTATAGTTTGGATGATAGACTTATTTATAATTCAGATGAAAGGTAATTTAATAATTAGGACTTTAGAGTAGTTTATAGGTTAATAATAGACTATAGCCCAGATGACAAAGTTGTCTATTGTTGATCTGATAGACTAGTCTATAGACCAGATGATAAGACTTTTTTATAGTTGAGATAAAAGATAAGTCTATAATCTGTCAAAGTAGAGACTAGTTTTTAGTTCAAATGATTAAGTTTATTCTTAGACGCATATGTTTAATTCGAAGGACCATTACAAGTTTGCAATTTTGTTTACTTTAAATCCCTGTTTTATGTTTTTTTTTAAATCCCAAAAAACTTACCAAAATCCCCAATAAGGGTAAAGCAAATAAAGGCATTAAAGATGTAACATACAAAGGTATACATTCCGTAATCCAATAAAGGCAACAAATCATGATCACATACATACAGCGATATTCCTAGGGAAAATTTTGAAGTCATTAAAAATTGAAAAAGAAAATCCATTAAAAACTTACATCTCCCGGATTTAATAAAGGTACGGGCAATAAAATCAAAGGCACCAATACGCTAAAGACACCCTTCCAATGATTTCCACAAAATTTCCCAAATGAAGGTTTCTCATCTTCAATGTCTCTGTAATAAAAATGATATTGGAATTATTGTTTTTTTCTCCTTATTAAAATAAAAACTTACGCCATTTTTAAGGCAAAAATAATAAAAATTTAAATTAAAATCAAAGAAAAAATAAGATTTTTTTAAAAGTTCTAAGAAAATTATTTTATTTTATATTTTTATAAACAAAAACCACAAAGGTTACGTTTTTTTTTGAATAAAAATAAATTATTAGAATTTCATTGATAAAAAACAAGTGTTTCTTTTATCTTTTTATTTAATAATTCTCTTACTTATTAATCTTATTTTCCTTTTCCTCTTTTTTTCTTTCTTTCAGATTTCTTTAAACATTTTTCTATGTCCGAGTGTTTTTTTTTAATTTTAATAAAAACCTCAACAATGCGAAAAATTACCTAAAGAAAATTTAGTTATTTCCCCTACGCCGCCCCGAAAATTTTGAATTCGATTTTTGGGTTGATGTTTGACAACGTCTGATGTGGAACATGCATCCCTATAGTGAGAGTTTAAGCAAAAGTCGTGAAGATTTAGTAACAGCCTCAAAATTAGCATCACAAATCGCCTTAGCATCGTATAAACATCAAAGACATGGCAGCAGTCCAAATTTATATCAAGATCAAACCGATAATATACGAAGGAGGTAAGTTTTTTTTGTAATAATAAATTCTGCTCAAATTGAAAGAAATATGATTAGAAAAAATTGTTGAAATTCCTTTTTTGTTCAATTGCTTAGATAAGAGCTGTAATAAACAATATATAGTTCTTTTAATAGTCCATTAAAAGATATGATTCATACTTGATATTTGATATAGATATTTTCTTTTAGAAATAATTATATTTCTTTTTAGATTATGGAGATAGTTGGAGAGATACTAACTTGTCTTATCATTTCTTATTATTCTCTATGGAAAATGTTTTAATTGTTATAGAATTAACTTAAACTATAATTATAGTCCAAACTAAAACTATATGTATTATACTGCATATATATACTATTTTTATACTCCAGATTTTAGTATAAACATTACTCTAGACTATAGAATAAACCATAGTTCCGACTATAGGCTAAGTTATAAAATATAAGCCAGTCTATAGTATAAATTATACTCCAGACTGTATCAAAAACTATTATCCAGAATATAGTATTCATAATATTCCATAATATAGTATAAACTATAGTCCAGACTATAGCATAACCTATAAATTAGTCTATTGTGCAAATTATAATCCAGACTGTAATAAAAATATTAACTATACTCCAGAATATAGTATAAACTGTGCTACAGACTTTTATATAAATTATAATCTTTAAAACAAAATATACTTCAGACTATATAATAAACTATAGACCTGACTATAGTATAAATTATAGATCAGATTTAATTAAAAACTATTTCCAGCATAAAGTATTTATTATAACCATAATATAGTATAAGCTAAAGTCCAGACTATAGTATAAATTATGGTCCAGGCTATAGGAAAAACTATAAGCCAGACTATAATATAAATTAAATATTAGACTGTAATAAAAACTTTAAGCCAGACTATAATATTAACTATACTGCAGACTACAGTATAAAATACAGTCCAGTCTATAATATAAACTATAATCCAGACTAAATTATAAAATATAGTCCATACTATGGTAAAATATATAGTCTGAAGTATATTATAAGTTATAGTCCAGTCTGTATGCAGTATAATATAAATTATAGTCCAGACTACAGTATAAAACTTACTCCAGACTTAAATAAAAGCTCTATTCCAGATTTTAATATTAAAAAGTACCCAATTCTGGATAACGAGAGGAACAAGTATGCATACCAGTTTATAAATATGTTAATAGATAAACTAGTTTTGACAGTGTATTGCCCTCAAAAGTATGCTATAGAAATTGCTAAAAAAATTTAAAAAGGCTCATAATTTCCCAAGTCAAATGAATTAATGACCAAACACAGGAATTTATTTTAAAAACTAATAATTAATGTATTAAAATTAGAACATTCAGTTAAACCTGTAATCCCTTTGGTCAATTCCCATTATTTCATTCCCTTTCATTTACAGCCAAAGGTCCCCATGCAAACAAAAACTTTTAAATTAATTATTTTCCCATAATTTCTCCTGGTTCTATGAAATGAATACCAAACAAACAATTTTTAGTTTCCCTTTTATTTACTCTCAATTAATACGATTTTTTCCTCTTGTTGTCATTAACCCCCAGAACTCTCCAAAACACCTCACGATATTGTGTGTTGTATCACCTTTCCTACCCTTGTTTAGTTGAGACAATCAAACAAACAAACAAGACAAACTTATGCGACAATTCCATCTAAAAGTAACAATCAATAATTAGTTGTTGTTGTTTTTGTTTCTATTTCCATTGAACGATTTTGTATCTTATTCCCATAACACCTACCTAATAATACGGAAAATAGTAAATGTAATAGTAATCGTAGTTGTCGTAGTACACTTCATTAGCTCTATTGACTCTCTTTTCAGTCACTCACTTGCTCATTCACGGTTTTAAATACTCACTTATACAAATACACTGGTCATATTTGGTAGTATGAATTATTGTTTTGTATGGGCAAAACGACTTTATTCAAAGAAATTGTATTAAAAAAAATAACAACAAAAGTTTGAAAGTATTTTAAGTATCAAGAAACTCTCGATTTCTCAATACGTCAAGTCTAGGTTTAGTGGTAATATGAGATGCTCTTGTTATAGAGTTGCCATAGTTGGAATTTTAAAAACTCTGTAAAGTTTAATGGGGATTTTTAATTGTTCTTAGTTTATACTAAAATTTCGACCATAGTCCTCACTGTAGTATAAACTACCGTCCAGACTATAGTTTATACTACAGTCTGGACTACAGTTTATAAATTACAGTTCAGACTGTAATGTAAACTACAGTCCAGGCTGTAGTTTATGCTATAGCCTGAATACTATAATCAGGACTTTAGTTTATATTATAGTCAGGATCTTTATTTATACCATAGTCAAGACCTTTGTTTATACTACATTCTGGACTATAGTTTATACTATACATTAACTGGGGTTATACAGCTTGTTGTCGTTTTACATCACATTTCCTTCTATCTTATACCATAATGTTCGTTCTCTTAAACAATCGCATTTCATCTTTCTTAAAAAATCTGGAACTTTCAGGCTCCTGAGAGCTAACAAAATATTCTTCCATCCTCCACTGTTAAATGCGTTTTTAATATTCAGTATTATGACCGCACAACATTTCCTCTTAGACCCGAATTTAACTTTAAAATCCAAATAGTCTATCTGAGATCCGCTTAGATCTTTTCATTGCTGGTAGCAATCTTTTATATATAACTCTTTCCAAAGTTTTCCTAAGTGTATCAAGCGGACAACTGGGTCTGTAAGATATGGGCTCTCATAATGTTTCCCAGGTTTTGAAAACAGCACGAGCTTCTGTTTTTTCCATTTCTTGGGAACTACGCAAATAACTCTGGTTTTTCATTATAGCTTCTTTCAGAGTTCTGTTTTAAATACTGTCCATATCAGGCGTCTTGCTTCTCGAGGAGATTTGTAATTATACAACATCTGATGATATTTCCTCGATGGACCCACTGTTAATAATTATGGTCTCCCAATATATCTGCCCTCTTGGAAAAGTGACCCCAATAATAGCCTGATAAATGCTGAGGGTGTAGTTCTCACTAATGGTCCACTTAAAGTTCTTCGCCAGCAGAGGGCTCGCAAATTTCAAATCTATGACGGAGCCAGTCCCTTCCTTCCAAAATGTCTGAATATTACTAATAATATCGAAATTTGAAAAAGCCTCAATCAATAGACGTCCTCTTGAGTTCGTGCAATTACATACCTAAACAACAGACCATGAACTAAAGTCACAGCTATTATCTTCGGTTAATGTTTGGCGGTGTCTTTAGCCAATTTTGGTTTTTGCTTTTACTCTTACTATAGTCTGGACTACTGTTTATACTTTAGACTGGACTACTGTTTATACTATAGTTTGGACTCTAGTTACACTATAGTCTGGACTATAGATTGTATTATATTCAAGTTTTTTGAAATCCTCGAATTATGGCAACCCTTTTTAATTTGAAAACAATCACATATCAATCGAGAAAAAGTAAATACCATAAGACCACATTTATTTTCTCGTGGTTAGAAGGTACCTAGTACTACGGACTTGCTCTCATCTCTAATCATAAATTTATGTTTTTTTTTTTTTTTTTTTTTTTTATTTAAATTCAGTGTTAGTGGGGAGACGAAAGACCTCCAATTTATGAATCTGGGAGAAACATAATTTAGTTGACGTGCAAATTCTCACAAGATCGGTAACGTAGATGTTACGCGGTTTGTGAATACAAATAACAAGCAAAACAAACGTTTCGCGTTCGTAAAAATACATAACATTCACATATTGTTTTTGTTGTTAAAAAGATCGTTGTTATTGTTGTTTGTGTGTTTTTTTGTGAACGACAAAATTGATATAAAGTAAAAATAACAAAAATTCATTATCAATTTTTAATAACCATAATAACGACTAAATACAAATACACACACATACACACATACTAAGATAACAACAAAAATTTGTTATTGTTTTTCTATATATTTTTTTTGCTATAATATTTTTTGCATTGTTTTCTATAAAATTTTCAAAACGAAGTATTGAAAAACAAGATCGTGTTTAAAAAAAAAATTGAAAAAAAAGTGAAATAAAAAGAAATTTTTGTTATCAAAAAGTTTTGAAATAAAAAAGCAAAAGAGTTTTATTATAAAAAAGAGATGAATTTAAAATGCATAAAATTCTTAAATAATTGCGAAATAAAATAATTTTTAAATAAAAATTAAAATATTTCAAATATTTTAAAACAAAATAAAGAATTTTGAAAAATTATTATCACATTTTTTATATAAAAAAATATTTAAAACAAATTGACGTTTTTTTATTTATTTTTTGCTGTTATTTTTGTTGTAATTTTGTTATTGTAAATGTGGTTATTTAATGGTGAATGCGAAAAATCTCCCATAACCTATACATTTTTATTTTTAAATACACACACACATGTATACGCACTCTTATACACAGACACACACACACGTAATTTTATTATTTACCTTGACGTCATTTTGTTTTGTTTTTTTTTTTGCTTCTTAACTTATTTTTTTTACTCTTTTTTTCATAAAATATGGTTATTAATACGATTATGTAGTAAAAAGTAGTTGGTTTTGTTTGTTACCTACCGAGTATTACGGTTAAGAAATCAAGTCTATATTTAAGCCAAGTTTGTTTGTTGTTTTTTTTTTTGGCTTTATTAGTGCTTGACAATAAACTGGAAAAAAATGCTGCGAGTACAAGTACATCAAGAAATAATAATAATAATTAAAAAAATAAATAATACTCTCATAACTTCCCCAGAGTTGCCAGACTATTAAAATGTATTAGAGAACAATTACAGGATTTTAAATATCCATGACCAGAAAAAATAACAATAAACTGTTAAAAACAGTTTATGGATGATTGAATGGTTAGATTCCCCTGTTGCCATCTTATATTTTTAACTTATTATGTTATGTTGAAAGGGAAACAACTCTTCTCTTTCCCCTATCTAAACATATAAGCTTAAAGATCAGTTTCCTTCTACCCTTTGCGCCTATTCAAATTAATAAACTAGAGCAACAGTTTTCTTCATTTCCAGACGAGAGATAAACTTGTACTCAATTCAAGGCTCTTGAGTTTAATTATATTTAATAGTTAATTTTTTAAGGTTTTAAGGGTTAGATTCCCCTGGTCCTACTTAAAGCTATAATTTATTTGATGCTTCATTTATAGAGAGGAAAAGGAAACAACTCTTCTCTTTCTTCTATTCAAAACTATAAGCTAAAATATCAGCTTCAGATCTAAAGTATAAGTTTTCTTCATATCCAAACGAGGGATAAACATCAAGACGTTTAAGTTGTGTTAAAGGGTTTAATTCCCCTGTTCCTATCTAAAGTTATAATTAATGGGAAAGGAGAACAGCTCTTCTCTTTCTTCTCCCATTTCCATGGACGAAGCAATGTGTGATCGAATTCAGTCGAAAGATATAAACTAGATCTGTTTTTATTTTTTCCAAGCGAGGGAACCTCTTGTAGTCAATTCATTGATCCCACAGTCCCTCTCAAAAAACACCATCTAGATTTCGTTTTCTTTCGATTAGTCACTTTTTAAAGGTGAAGATCGATTTTATTACTTGAAATATGCATGCACCTGAATCCAAAAAGAACTTTATTGATTTTTAGGGGAAGGGTCATGCATTTTCGATACCCTCTTCTGAAATGAAGTGTTTTCCAAAAAAAAAACGTTCTTTATTTTGGGGTTATGAGAAGAATGAGTCCAAATATATCCGATCATACATCTTTTGGCCGAACGTTATGATGTTTAAAAATTATGGTCTCTTGTCTTGTAGAGTATTCTGGACCTTTTTCGGTGTAAGCTCTCTTTATTTTAACTGCACCTTTAATACAAAACGTGAGATGGAATCTGAAATTTTTTTTATAATTGTCAGAATTTTATTTATTTGAACATATTTTTCAATTTATTGAATCTGATGGACTCGATTTGGGTTCAAACAAATCTAGAGTAGTCTTGGGTATATTTGTATAAAAAGTGCAAATCTGTTTATGGAAATGTATTAAGGATATATCTTGTATATATGATACATATTAATAACTATATTCATGTGGTATTAATTGAAGATCAAATAAGAATAATAATTTTAGTTTTTTAACAACCTTTGCTCTAATTGGAATTTTGGGTATTTTTGATTTAATATGTGGGAATCTGTTTATGGTAATGCATTAAGGACATATTTGACTTTATGCCATAATAGCCAAAACCGGGTGAGCTTTGTCGCCGTTATAAAGTGTGTGGTACCCCTCCCCATCCGTCCTACATTTTGGCAGTAAAAAAAGTTCCTTGGAAAGTTATTAGAATTGATTTAAATACTCTCGCTTTGGCAGTTCTTTAGATATTCGATAATTAACATTTACTTTGAATGGGAGTTCCTTTCCTCTTGATCTTGCCCGTCCTATATTTTAATCAGTAAAACAAATTCTTGAGAAAGTTATTGAAGTCGAATTTGAGAGCTATTGCTGTGAGAGTTCTATAGATATTCGAGAATCAATGTTTTCTTTGTATGGGGGCACATCCCCACCCGATTCTATCCGTCCTTCGTTTTGTTCAGTAAAACAGTTACTTGAAAAAATGATTAAGACCAATTTTAAAAATTCTCGGTGTATAGGTTCTTTAGATATTCTATTATCAAAATTTTCTTTGTATGGAGGCTACCTCTCCCCCCACACCCCGATCCTCTCCGTCCTTCCTTTTGTCCAGTAAAACAGTTCCTTAATAAAGTGGTTTGTATCAAATTTTCGCTGTTATAGTTCTTTGGATATTCGATTATCAATATTTGCTTTGTATGGGGGTCTACCTCTCCCCTTGATCCTATCCGTCTCACATTTAGCTGCGTAAAAAACTCCCTTGAAAAAATTATTGCGAACAAACTTGGAAATTCTTGCTTTAGACATTCGATGATCAATATTTTCTTAGCATGGGGGTTACCTCTACCCCTGATTCTATCTTTCCCTCCTTTTTTCGTGTCAAATAGATCATTAAAAAATTTGTTGGGACCAAATTTGAAAATTCTCGATGAAGTGTTTCTTTAGATAATATTTTCTTTGTATGGGGGTAACCTCTACCCTGATCCTATATATATGAATATTTAAAGCGATTTATTAAAATTGAACCCCTTCAGAAAAAATTGCACTTTTTTATATTTCTATAAAGGAAAGCAAGTGCTGGTGGAAAGAAGTCAATGTCAAAAAATCTTTTCCTTTTAAAGAAAAATGTCCCTTTTCCAATCAATATGGCATCTCTATTTGCAATTACTATCGCTAAAACTTCAACAATTTGTTTTATTAATTTCATTTTGTGATTTTTATGTGTTTTTTTTTTTTGTTTTTTTGTTAACAATAATTTTTTTTCTTGCCATAATATTTTTTCCGGCGGAGGTAGTTAAAGATGTGTTTATCAACCAAGCGTTGGCTGTCATTATTTTGTATTCACCTCCCTCTCTCTATCTCTCTATCTCTTTTCTCTTGCTGACGACCCACGTTTTGCCTTGTATCTCAGTTAAGCACATAAGCGATTTTGTGGTTTGTTTTTGAAATTTGCGTTTTTCTTATTCTTTTTGAAGTGAAATATTTCAATTACCGCAAAAAAATAACAACAATAACAAAAAACACCCTCTCAAAAGACCCTTAAGTGGTGAAGAAGCTGAAAGGGGTTTTTTTGCAAATAATTGGACTTCGATTATGGAAAGTATGTCGTAAGTTAAACGTCTTAGATAAATTTAACTTAAAAACAAGTAAGAATGCTAAATTCGACTATGCCGAATTTTGAACACCCTAAACCACAAACGCGAGTGAAGTAAATACATTATGTTCGTACATACACACCTTACACATACATTCAGAGATGTCTGGAATATATAACAGTTTTTCTTAAATGCAACATTGGAATATTTAATGAGTCATAAAATTAGTTATATTTTTAGCTAAAAACATTTTTTCTACTGAACCGATTTTGATCATATTTGGAATGATAATGAAGTTTACACTAATTTATATTATAGCAAAATTTTTAAGAAATTAAATCTATATCTTTTAATATACTGAACAGATTTTGCTGGTTTTAAAATGGAAACTTTTTTAGGACCATAACAAATACTTATATATATTATCGGGTCTGAGATGATTTCTTCTTAGCGTTACACATGGAATGATAAAGTTAATATACTTTCTTGAAGGGTATATTAAATTATAGTGCGATAATATTCATATATTTTATTTGTTTGTTTTCTTTTTTATAATAAAAGTCATTCATCTGTGATTTACTTTTATTAAAGATCGTTTTTTATTTCGGTTTGTTATTTTACGATGTTTTTCAGTACTTGATATTCAAACATCAGAGAGTTAGGGAGAGGGAGAGAGGATAAGTGAGATGAAGATTATAGCGGTATTTTTAAAATAAATTTAAAATATTTTTATTGCGGCTAAAACCGCTAAAGTTCTTCCAGAAGCAACACTTTTTCTTTAATCATGTGCTGCTGTTTTATTATTTAAATATTAAAATTAGATAAGATTTTAAAATTAGAGGTGAATGGTAACAGATGCTAATTTTTTTTGTGCGAATTAAGAACTTTCTCTAAATAATAGATATTAGGTATACAAGTCAATAATATCGTTAAGTTATTATTTTATTAAAAAAACACTGTCCACTGTTTACCATCACATTTTTCCTCCTTCGCAAAATTAAGTTGATTTCTGTTATACTGTTCCCTACAGCGAAGTATAACCCAGCAACTGGGTTCTATATCGATACAAATTTCCTATTAACTGGTTTCCAAATAATTTAGATCGGTTTTTATAACAAATGACTGATAATTGTCATGATAAAAGAGTATGATCTCTTCTGACGACCTGATTTGCTTTTTCCTGATTTCTCTTAATCACTCTGAATACAGAGTTGGCCAGCAATATGTGACCAAGATTTCTTATGTTCCTTTATAAATTCGCTTTGATTTCCTTGCCTTTGACTCCGCCTAAAGGTTATTAAACTTAGTGAACTGTATTCACTGTATTCCGGTTCGAAAACAGTTTAATAGTTCGGATTCCTTATCTTCAAAGTTTAGGGCTGAGCATGTGACATTTTTGTAACAGTTTATTCTAATCTTTTGACTATATTTCTCAAAGATCTAAAGGCTTAAAAAAGGCTTTCCATCATTCAAAATCTTTGCAACTCCAGCAATAATCGTTTAAATTTAATCAATCAGTAAAGCGTTTAACCTTAGTGATATTTCGAGAAGAGAATTTAGTGTATAGCTGCCAATGGGTCTAGTGTTTAACGAAAAGAAGAAAAAACATAGCAGACACGTTTTTTCCTTTGCAAATGCAACAATGATCGTTAAATATGAATCTAAGTCCATTTTTTCCTCTCACTTTCACACACTTTACCATAATTACTAACAGGAATCTCCATGTAATTTTGCTACAGAGGTTCATATATCAGACATGGCGGTATTTGTTTTTATCTCAAAGTTTATCCATAAAATTTCGATATTTGCGAAATGAAAATATTTCAAATTCTAATAGGTTCAAGTGTAATACCTACTGATTCTTCTTTAGATATATTTAAAGCAATACTTTCTCTGACTAGCACAACTGCCAATTCATTACTAAAGTGATCCTTAGGAACATAGATCCGGAATATTAGACAGCTCTTCCTTAAATGCCAAATTATAACGACTTTGTAACATGATAATGCAACCATAACTCCTCCCAATATAGATGAAAATCTCGTATTGTATTGTGAAGCTTTCACTTTCCTTTTAAACTAGCAAAATTCCATTTTACTTGAGCCAAAACCTTAAGTCCTTTGGAATGTATCTATGTTTCTTTAGAACCTTTTATAATCAATCAAAATACTTTAACCATAAAAACTGTAAAAGGTAGATCGCATAAATCTTACGATCAAGTTCTCCATCGTTTAATATTCTTAACGCTTCACTTCATAACGCTATTGAGGCGTTATTTCAAGTCGTCTATGAAGACTCCATTTTGATAATGTAAATACTTTCATTAAAAGCTTTGCCATGACTAAATTAAGTATTCCTAATTTCACCCCAAAAGAAAGGAATTTGAAAGTTCTAACGAGGTCTAAGAATTTTTGGAAATTTTCCACTAAAATGTACGGGGAACAGGATTTTAAATCTTTCATGAATCCAGAAAAAACAGGGTCGCGAAAAGTAGGATGTGTGTATATATGTGGTAAAGACTTTAAAACGGCTGGGCCGAATTTGACGAAATTTTCACAAAATGATCCCAAAATACCCGAAAGTTATATAAAAAATTCCGATAAGACCAGGGGGTGGAGATTCGCCCATACAAAGCAAATATTGATTATCGAATATCTAAAGAACTATAACAGCGAAAGGTCTCAAAATTGTTTCTAAAAACTTTCTCAAGGAACTGTTTTACTGGAGAAAATGTAGGACGGATAAGACCAGGGGAAGGAGTATCGCCCAAACAAAGCAAATATTGATTATTGAATATCTAAAGAACTATAACAATGAGAGTTCTCAATTTTTTTCCCCGACAATTTTCTCAAAGAACTGTAGGACAGATAAGACCAGGGGGAGGAATATCGCTCATAAAAAGCAACATTTTTTTTTTTTTTACTAAACGAAGTTTGCCGACTCTGCTGTCGGCAAAGACATTTCTGTCTTCATCGCTTATCATTTGATCCTTTTGATGGAATCACAATATTAATCTCTTTGTATATTAAAAAGAATAGAAAAATTATAAAATTTTGAATAGATTTGTTAACTGTTTTTCATATGAAATAGTTTTGGTCCTTCTGTCTGTATCGGAAAATAATTAAAAAAACCATTTTGATCCTCAAGTGTTATAAACTTTTTTCTAAACTGAACGGTAATCATTAGGTCCTTCTGATGGGAACACATTATCAATTTGTAATGTAATAAAATTGTGACATGAAATTGTTTTGGTCCTCCCATCCGGATCAAATATTTGGATCACAAAATAATATATTTTTTTAAATGTAAATAAAAAATTTACTATAAAAAATGTTAAATCTTATTTTTTTCCTCGTCTTTGTTTAAAACATTTTTATAACAACAACAGCGAAAATCACCTTTCTGACAGGTGATTTTTTTTTGTCAATTACAAATCAATATAGACGTCATTATTTAATAATAGTACACACATGCGTAGTTAACAACTATAAGTGAGAGTGTATAAGTGGTGGAGAGGTGTCTCATTATGTTGGAAAATAAATAAAAAAATTATAAATAAATAAATAATAAAATAAAAAAATAAACATAATTACGTGATTAAACATTAATAACAAATGACAACAAAAGTGACAGTAATAAATAATGGCATAAAGTGAAAAAGGGAAAAAATTATAATAAAAGTGTTTTTTTAATAATAAAGAAAATTCTCTTTTAAATAAAACTAAATTTAGAAAAAAGCTGCCTTTTTAAGATCTAAAATAAAAATTCCAAGAATTTCAAGAATTTTTTATTTAAAAAAAACCAGATAAATCAAACACGTCATTTATTAATTGAAAAAAAAATAATTAACAAATACGTAAAAGTAGCAAAATTTTCATCGATCACCTGCTTTAAGTTTTCTTTGAAATAAAGAGAGTTAATTTTTATTTCGCTCTCTTCTTTTTTTTTTGAAAATCTCTTTGTTAACACAAAGAATAATTCATTTTATATGTTCGTTTTACGAATATCGTTATTATTATCATCATCATCAGCAGCAGCATTCGTTTTACTGAAACTAACAACGTTACAGTTGACATAGTTTGTGGAGTAGAAGATTGAATTTCATCATGGTTTTTTATATATCGATATTTGGACGTAATATTGAGCCACCAGATAAAATATTGAATACAGAAAAAAGGTAAAAAAATATGAATTTAAAAAAAGAACTTGTGAAAAGATTTTACGAAAGTGATCGCATCCATAATAATTAATCTCTTAATATGGTCCTTCTCCTATGATTGCAAATTCATTCTTGTGTTAGGATCACAAAATCATTGGTTTAGATTTTATTGAATAGAGAAAAAAGTACATTTTAGAAATTTTTTCTTTCTCATTTTGGTCCATCTCTCCCGATCGAAGGTCTAAAAACCAAAAGCTATATAATATAATTTTTTAGAAATATTGTCTCTCTCATGTTGGTCCTTCCATTCCGATCAAAAATGATGACATTTATATTAAATGCAAGAAAAATGTGTGATATAAAATCTTTAATGCCTGGAAATTTATGTCAAAATATTCTCGTTTCATTCTCCATTTGATCCTTCTTTTAGGATCAAAATAAATCTCAAAATATGGTCCTTCTCGTTGGATCACAAAAACACTATATAACATTCTAATCAATAGAGTAAAAATCAAAAAAAGCTCTAAAATTTTATCATGTTATTAAAATCATAATATCGCTTAAGTTGGGTCTTCTATCTGGATAAAAAAAATTCTCACAAATTGATCCTTCTATTAGGACCACAAAAATTTTTGTTTAGAGTCTAATTTATAGGGAAAAGGGTGAAAATTTCTCAATTTGCTTCTTTTATCGGAATCAAAAATTACTTAAAATAAATTCTATTGGAGACAAAGATCTTTTATAAACGATATCATGACAAATCTGGTTTCTAAAAGATCATAAGTCATCAAACCTTATTTTGGGTCTATTAAGAGTTAATCTTTTTCTACTCTGATATTTGTGGTCCCAGTGGTTGTATCTCTTTTAAAAGATTTCTGTAAAATTAATTGTAATCAGGAGGAATAGCAGATAATTTAACATTTTCGCTGTTATCTTCGTCTTGAGGAAATTGTGTATTTGGAAACACCGTTCTGCAAGCTGGTGTTGGTAAGATCACCTATTACGACATTATATCTGGTTGGTTAAATTCTAGCCTTGATTACGGTTATTAACTGAGCTGTACTTAAGTACAGCTGCCTATAAACCACACAATATACAATATAAAATTAAAATTTTTAGTAGATTTTTGTCACAAAAAATTTTTAATTTAATAAGTTCTAATTTTGGTTCTTCTATCAAAATTATGAAATTTATTTTGGTCGTTCAAAAGGGATAACAAATGTACAATTTTTGTATCCCAACTTAGCTGTACTATTGAGCCATAAAAATTTGAATTAAGAAAAAAAGGAAAAATATATAATAAAAATCATGAGTGTATTTTTCACTCAATAATTTAGTTCTTCTGTTAGACTAAATTTGAAATCCTTATTAGTAGTAGATTTTTTTTCAAGAGTTTTGTTATTAAAATTATAAAGTTGTTTAACCACTTTGGTCCTTCTAACTGGATCAAAAATGTAAACAGTTTCATTTTTTCGTGTTAAAATTACAGGTGTAACTTTATAAAGATTTTCGTTTTTTTACTTAATTTTTTAGTTCTCATTTTGGTCCTTCTTAATAAAAAAATGACCTATAAATACCGAAAAGAATATAAATGTGGGAAAATTTCATGTTTATAGGGAATGTATCCCAATGTTTTTTTTTTTTTTTTTTTTGACGAAAAGAAATGCTTTGTTGAATGACTTTATAAAATCTTCCTATATCGGACGAGTGATATTTACACTAGCTCACCTTAAGCTCTGTCAAGCTTCTAACATAATTCCTGTATTTGAATCGCTTTAGCTGACAATTTTCAACAGCTATTTTCTTGAAATTAAAGCAGATTTCTTCGATTTCGCCGCAAATGAAGCAAAAAAAGTCCTCGTTATTTTATTGAATGAAAAAAGTGTATGCAATGCATTAGAGTCTATTGAATACAGAATTGTAATGACAGACTTTTGTTGTCCAAAAAAAAATTATTATCAAAGGTAACTTTATTTGAATTCCAAAATCACAGTTAAAGTATCGAATTCCGAATTTTTGTTTGCGTGAAAAAGGATATTTATTTTTAAATGTCTGATATTCTTTTCAATTTGGTCCTTCTGTCAGGATCATAAAATTCCTACTTGAAATTTGAAAAATGAAATTAATAAATTAATAACGTATGTTTCTTTCAGTTACTAATTTTAATGAAATTTTGGTCCTTTTGTCTGGATCAGTAACATACATATTTAAACTCTAGAAGAGGCTAATTTTAAGAGGGTAAAAGTATAACGATCAACTCAGTATTATTGAGTTGAATCGCTCACAATTTGGTCCTTCTGTTTGGATATTCAGAATCTCAAGTTAAAACTCTATTCTCTCTTTCATTTTGTTTAACTACAATTCGCTTTAACGTCACTTCAACGTTAGCTAACCCATCTCCGCGTTTTAGAATTTATTTTAATTTTCCAACAAATACCTTCAAAAACATAGTATAAAAAATAAATTATTAAACAAAAAAACATTATTATTTAAAATATTCCGTACCAGTTTGTGTTATGGTACACGAGTTTAGATTTCGCCAAAGAATCCACAAACAGCGAATTAAACAATGAAAACAAATGAAATAATAAAACTGAAGACAAAAACAAATGTTATCGACTTTATATTACGTCCATTATTGTTTGTGTTCTCTCTTCTATTCTATTTTGCATACGGTTGGCAGAAAAATATTAAAAAAAAATAATAATAATTTTAACTAATTTTAATAATAATAAACTCTAAACATAAATAAATTAAAAAAAAAATCAAAAGAATAACACACATGACACAAATTAATTAACGTCTGGTCTAAAATATGCAAAAATAAAGAATAAAAATAAGCGAAAAAAGCGAAAAAATAAAACACTAAAAAAGGTTAGTTAAACTAATTAAAATGTTAAGCAAATATTACGGTTTAAATAAAATTGACACAAAAAAGAGAAAATATTATTATTAGCAGAGAGCAGTGACCAGAGAGCGGAGAGCAGGGAGGAAGAAAGTGGGGTACATTTCAAAGAGAGATGTTATTGTTAATAAAACAATGGAATTGTTTAAATATTTATTATTTGAATATTTAAATGCACTATGGGATAAATGACAACGAAAAATATCACTTGATGACCCTCTCTCTCCCCATAAAGCTCTCAAGATCGTTTGTCTTCGGGATAAAAAGTACGCGAACAAATTAACACTATTTCGAGCTCATTCGGTCTAAAACTTTTTTGTAGGGTCTTCAATATCAGAATTAGCGATTATATGACATCGAAAAATGTCACTTTACGTCCCTCTCTTTCCCCATAAAGCTCTTTAGATCGTTTTTCTTCGAGACAAAAAGTATGCGAATAAATTAATACTGTTCCGAGCTCTTCTTAACCACACATCTCAAAAGAATACCAGACAATTTTTGTAGGGTCTGCAATATAGCTCTTTTTTGTCAGGGTTATTATCACGATCTTCACTCTCTTGTCCTGTAAATTCCTCCTTCAGAATAAACGATTGATTGTATGCTTTATATGAGAACTCGTTTGTGAATATGTTCTCAAGAGCTCTTTAGGAATTGAGTCACAAACGGAACATTTTTTCCACGAAGTCTACGATAGTGTTTAAGATCTTTGATATCGCTCTTTTTCGCCAAAGTTGCCATTACGATCTTAATTCACGTGTCCAAATATTTCCTCTAACAGAATAAACGATTGATCGTAGGCTTTTTTTCAGAACTCGTATGTAGATTTGTTCTCATGAGCTCCTTTGGGAATTGAGTCACATCCGGGACATATTTTCCACACAATTCAAAAGAATATCACGCTAGTGATTTAGATCTATCATATCATCCTTTTTCGTCAAAACTGTTATCATTATTTCCACTTTCCAGATAATTTCTCTTCCAGAAAGGCTGCAATATTTCAGAACTCTTAAGCGGATTTGATGATGATGAGGAGTTTTTATCTTATTAATATCATCTCCGATGTTAATACCTATCAGAAAGTTGGAAATTGCAGCTTTAGAAGATCATCAAAATATAGGACTTTAAATTATTCACCTTACGAATATTATCTCCTACATTTTAGTTAATTTCCATGGTTCTCACATTAAAGTTAATCCACGTTAAAAGTTAGTGTTATTTCAAGTATCTGTTGAAAGGATTTGTAGCTTTCTGTGCTTTAAGTTTGGAGATATTGAAGGTGGACATTAAACTTCGGCGAATTTGCGATAGAGAATATCATTTACTTCCTCCCCCATTTTAGTTCTTTTCCAATGTTGAAAATACATTTAAAATTATATTCAATGGATGATCATTCAGTTCTAAATCTTGAACAGGTTAGGAATTACACAAAATTGGAGGATCTTCAAGATGGGTTTAAAACTTTGGAGAATTTAATAACTCAATATTATCTCCAACATCTTAGAGCTTTTCTAATGTCCAAGATACAATGAAAATCCTCGATTATTTTCAAGGATCGTTTGGGGAATTTGTATATTTCCATCTTTCAAATTTAAATTAAAGTTCTCAAGATTCAATAAATGAAATTCTTCTTAATCTTGATCAGAAAGTTGGGAATTCTAGTATATGGATCTTAAGATCTATATCCATCGGTTTTTTTTAATCTGTTCTATTGATGATCTCCAATTAGTGAAGTCAGTGGATGTTGGGTATTACAACAATGAACGACCTTCAAGTTGGACACAGACTTTTGGTGTAATTAGCTATTGTTATCTTTCACAATATTGAACTGGATGTTAAATATATTCCGAAAGGTTTATGAAAATAACGATCTTTTGTTTTTGAAAGTCCATCTTTCTCCACCTTAAAACCTCTCACAATTTCGAAAATTATTAAAATACTCTAGGATGAACAGTACATAATACTGACTTTTGAAATCTGGGTCAAGCAAGATCATCATCCTACAGCTTCATCTTAAACGAACTGAAGTTACCGCATCATATGGTAACGGTTTCGAGACATTTAAATTACCTTCTTTAATGAATTCTCCTGACTTCATCACTAACTTCTCAAGCTATCGGTTGCTCAATAATTAGGGTTGAAATCTCTAATAGAGTGGCCCAAGAATATAAAGTCTCCTGTGGAATAAATGATGGTTAATTTCTAGATACAAGGTTTGGTGTTCGGGGAAAGAATTAGGTTCAATTTGCTTACGATCTCATTTAAATTGATCCGTTTGGAAATGAAGAGCTTTAAAATTAGCGAAAATAAATAACCAAATTTCCTTAAAAAAAGTTCGAGATGCGATTTTAAAATTCGGCTTTAAAATGAAATGCAATTTTAGATTAATAAAGTTTGAAATCGTTTGCGATCTTGAAGAGCTTCGGTTTAAACAAAAACAGCTCTGGAATTAGTGAAGAAGAAATATATTCTACAAAGTAACTGAGCAAGAGAGGGTTTCGAAATTCGATCGGCCTTAAAATTAATGATTATGTTAGTCTACGATCAGGTTTTGATTACGCTCTATTTAAGGGAATACGATCAATCCAGTTTTAGATTAATTAAGTTTGAATTGAAGAGTTTCAAAGTTTGAAGAAAGATGTTTGCTTGCAATCCCAGGTGTTTCAAAGGAATCGTTTGCAAAATTAAATAGATCCATTTCGAAACGAAAAGCCTTTGAATTAGCGAAGAAAATGAATTAATAAAGTTTGAAATGAAGAGTTTAAGAGTTTGAAATTATATAATTTTTTTAAAGATTTTCTAAGATTTTAACCCATAGTGCAATAAAGAAAAAAAAAAAAGATTCCTCATTTAAGCTTTATTAACTTGAATAACAAATATCGGCATTTTCTATTTGTTTAAAATGAAGAAGAGGGAAGTCGTATTGAAAACAAGTCTCACACACTCTACGTTTTATTGTCAATATTATCATGACAATTAAATATATAGACAATTTCTTTTATTTACTCTCTTTTCTCGTTATTTTACCATAATTATATGAATATCTTCGTCTAGCTCTGTTTTATTTTCTTTCTTCATTATTTATGGTTCCAAATATTTAGTTGTGTGTTATTTTTCACAGGGAATGTTTTTTTTTTTTGCAAGGGACATGAGCAAAGTGAACACGTCTCATGTTTAGAGATAAGATAACATATATATTTTTCTGTCTCTGTGCCATATTTATAGTTGTTGTTTTTTTTTTTTCATTTTGCGTACCAGGTGAAAATTGAAATCACCTGAGGTTCATAATAAATACAACAGAATACAACTAAAAAAGAAATAACAATTTTTGTACCCTTCACAACTAAAATTGTTGAAGAGGGTGTATTAACTTTTTCATTTCGTGTGTAACGCTTAGAAGGAATCATCTAAGACTCGAAAATGTATATACATATTCTTGCATCAAATCAAAGCCTGAGTTTTGCTATGTCCGTCTGCATGTCTGTCTGAAATTTTGCTAGATTATTTGCCATAGTCCTAAGAAGTTTCTTATTTAAAACCAGCAATATCAGTTTCGTTTAACAAAATATATAGATCGATACCTGAGGCAATACATTAACTTTGTCATTTCTTATGTGACGCTAAGAAGGAAACATTTCAGACCCCATAATTCATAATCTTGCATCAAATCAAAATCTGAATATAACTATGTTATTTGCTATAGTCCTAAGACGTTTCCTATTTAAAACCAGCAAAATCAGTTCAGTACATCAAAAAATATAGATCGATACCTGAGGCAACCTCTAAGTTCCAGCGAAAAATTTCCATAAAACTGTCAATTAGAAATCAACAAAATAGAATCAGATTTTGTCATAATATAAAGTTATATAAACTTCATTATCATTCCAAAAATTATCAAAATCGGTTCAGTATCGGAAAAAAGTTATAGCCAAAAATATAACTAATTTTATGACTCATTGTTGTATTTAAGAAAAACCTTTTCACATTATTACATTTATGAGTGTGTAGGTGGTGGAGGGTATTAAAAATTCGGCATAGCTGAATAAAGCAATTTTATTTGTTTTAAATATAAAATTGTTTTTGTGTTTTTGATTTTTAAGGTTGAATGATTTGTGGAAAAAAAATGGCAAAAAAAAAAGTTCATAAACTTGGCTCATAAACAAATATGGTCATTCTTTTATTCATCTTTTTTATTGTTCTTTTGATAATAAATTAAAAATAAATAAATTACAAAAGTTTTTTTGTTTTTTTTTTTTAATATTTCCAGCTATTTTTAGCAGTTTCTATTGTTTTAACGGTTTTATTATAGATCTTATGATAAGAGAGATAAGAATGTTCTCTTGCTAATAAAAGAGAGTTTTAAAAAATTCTCTTAAAGTTTTCAATTCGTTTTATTAAAAATTCTTAAATATTAATAAAAGAAGGAGGAGCATATTATTGGGTATACAAGTTAAGTTAGGTTATCTCATTGGATTGCCATGAAAGATATGGCTTACTTGGGTCCTGAATGTTCCTTTGTGTTACCTGAACAGAGAAGAATAGAGACGTTAAAGAAGTGTGGAAAAAAGGAAATTAAGTTAAAGTTAGAAATCCGAAATATAGTGGACGCAAAGTCATGTTCTAGGAGGAAGGAAAAGGAATAGCGTTGCTGTCTAATCCGTTCAGCCTTTCACATCACATTAACGAAGAAGTCTTGTGACCATTTGCCTCGCCAAACGTGCCGAAATCCACATCAGCAGTCGCCAAATCTGTCAGAGATTGCAATGAACCAATTTCAAAGAAACACAGGGCGGAAGCAAAGAAGATGAAAAATAGTTTCCTCTTCATTTATGCAACTCCTGCAAAAGTCATTCGCAGGAAGCCCCATTCTTGAAGCATGTACAATGAATCGACAATGTCCAAATACTACAACAACTGTGTTCTATAGATATTGAGTAGGAATGATGTCCTTATCCCAGCTGGTCGGAGCCTGTTTATCAAACATGACGGTTTGTTTATCCATCGGTGTTGCGCATGAGCATAGAGCTGTTTTTCTCTACGCGTTCCCTTCTTTATTCAAAACATTTTTCTCTCTTTCTGGTAGGATTCTAAATTGAGGTGAAAAAGAACTATTTCATTCTAGAAGTAACAAATCAATTAAATTTCTAATACCCTCCTTTAAGAAGGAACATATTTCAATAACGCGTTCTGAACCGAACGACTAAATGCCAATCATCTGGGCAGGGTCTAGTCTATAGCACGGTTGTTCCAAAAATTCCCACTTATTGTTTTTCAAATAGTTTTTTTTATCAATCTTACAAGATGTGACCGATCATGATCGTTTTCACTTCAATTCTCTTGAAATCATCTGATTTACTTTCATCAGCACATAATTCAATATCTTCTAGTGTTACCACTAAAATACAGAGCATTACCTGGTAGTCATATATATTAGGATTCGTTGTGGATTTATTTATTTATAGAACTTTACAGATGACTTTTCCGCTGGGAATATTGTCACATTATATCCATAACTTCACTTTAAATTCTCTCATGTCTTATTACGTCCATCATTTTTTTTGGATTGATGTATGTTGATCTACCGATATTCAACCATTTTCCTCAAAAGAAAGCAGGTTATTACATTAATTCTTTGGAATGCTTCTTAAGGAAGTCTGTATTTTATTTCCTCTAGTCCATTCCAATCAAATTAGTTTTTTATTGGGGATCACGAACTAAATGTCAAAAATGTTTTCATCGGCATTAGAGTTTTTAAATTTATTTTCTTCGACTGTCCAGCTCTTCTAGAAGAGAGAATGTACAACTTTTGACATCAGGAGAGATTATAACTTTTTGAAGGCATGTTCCACTAAATAGAAAGGATCTCAGATTATTCAATATAGAGCCCTTATCATATTATATCTTCATGTTTAATATTTACCAAATCTAAAGTTGCTAAGATCACATGGCCTTAGCCGTGTGGACATACCAATCTACGGCAACAACGAATATAGTGCAGCCGTACGAAATCCAAAGATATTCTACCTTAAATACGTTGATTGGATACGGAATTCCTATAGTCACTTGTGAATGATATCTGCCAATAAAGTGGACTAGGTATATGTCATTATTAAAAATATGTTTAGAGGTGTAGAGGGTAATTTGAAGCCCTCTAAATGCCAGTAATCTTTTCAATCTCTTTAGCCCATAATTTTCTAATTCTTAGTACCAAAACCTTTCTTTTGACACTTGATTAGCGTCCTCCAGGAGGAGCTCATACTCTCACTAACATTCGTCAAGGCAATTATTCAGTTATAGTTCTTCAAATGAGGTAATCATTCCAAAGTCTTGATAATTTTTTTATTTCTATTCAATACTGAGAACTAAGAACTTCATGCTGTTAAAGGTTATAAACATTTGACATTTACCGCTCTCTCTTTCTCTCTGACATATATAACACACCTGTTATCTGTCAGTTTTTCTCATAAATCGCTTTTAGAAATTCTAGTTTTTTTTCACTTCCATCAAATTCAAGTTTATTTGATTTTTTAATTATAATTTTAGTATTTAATTGAACTTTAAATTATTTTATTATCTTTATAAACGTCACAATTTAAATTTATTTTTTCTAGACGAATATCTTTTTTTTTTTTTTTTTTTTGCATTAGAAATGTTTACTTTACGTTGTGTTTTTTTGCTTAATCCAACACTGGAATATTCCTAATTAATTTTATGCAAAAAAAAAATAATAAATAAATAAAAATAAAAACAATAAAAAAATTGTTGTATTAAACACATTTTTTATATTTAGTTAACCTTGCATTTTTATTAGATTTCCTGTTTTATTTATAATATTTTCGCTCTCTTTGGCTTCAAAGTGTATAACGGAATAGAGCGTTTGAGAGAGAAAGAGAGAGAGAGAGAAGGAGGGTGTTTATTTAAATGCACGTGCTCGAGTTTACATTCTATAAATAATAAAAAAAAAGTTATTTATTGCAATTTATAGTTTTTTTTCAAGTATTTTTGAAATTAATTCAAAGATTAATTAAATCCTGAAAAAAGGGAGCGTAATTAAGTTCATTTGCGATTTATATGTCTAAAATTATTTTTTGTAAATAATTGTATAATTTTTAAACCGTGAGAGATATATCCCATTTGGTCAGAGACGTAGTCTGCGACCCTTCAAAGTTTGGGCATGTTGACTTTTAACAATGTATCCAATAGATTGTTTTTTCGGAGTCGTAAAGCAGCTCTGGGTGGGTAAACTGCTATCGCGTCATCGTTGTTATCTCTTAAAGACTGTACGTTGTTTACTTGACTTCGACAGATTTGCGACTCGGTTTTACGCATTAGTTAATGTTGAAGCGTCGCATTCGTTTACCGATGTCCAGGGTTTCACGCAATTACCACATGCACTTGTTTTTAATTGGAATACTACTGGTGGAGACCATAAAGAACTGTTTTAGATTAAGTTTAAAAAAACAACTAAACGATAAATGTTAATTTCTTGAGAGATACGAGTCCTAATTAAGATTCACATGATCTAATTGCGCGACTTTGGAGAACTGGCTTTTGACGAAATAGATTTTAATTTTGAGTCGTAAAGCAGCTCTGGGTGGTTAAATACCTAACGCGTCATTGCCGTTATCTCTTAAAGACGATCGCGCTTTCACGTATTGATTAATGTTGAAGCGGTATTTGTTTACCTTTGTCCAGGGCTTCACGCATTTACCACATGCACTCGTTTTTAATTGGAATACTACTGGTGAAGACCAGTGAAAAACTTAATTTTAACCAAGGATTCAAAGAGCCCTCCTTCTTATATGAAGGTATAGGTCGTGATCTAGAGTAATCAGAATCATGGTGACATACTCTGGCTTAAAGCAATTGACACCAAATTTCGAAATTAATAATTCAGTTACAGAATTATTAATTATTAATTAATAATTCTGTAACTTTGGAATCGTTAGAGATATTTTAAT
Organism: Cochliomyia hominivorax; assembly: GCA_004302925.2. Lineage (NCBI taxonomy): Eukaryota > Metazoa > Arthropoda > Insecta > Diptera > Calliphoridae > Cochliomyia > Cochliomyia hominivorax. Next base: position 80,831,234 of record PYHX02000413.1, on the reverse strand, counting down.
AAAATTTCACATGCTTAGAGCTGAGGTATTTTCAAGTTCAAAAGCCATAGTCGGTGACCCTCCTTTTACATTAAATCCAACAGATCAAGCATCACTGCATCATAGTACAGCAGCACATTTATCTGAATCATCCTCATGCTAGTTCCAGACTTTATCTTTTATGCTTTAAGAGAATTGGTAGTTATCCTGTGCCAATTTCGATAAATTATTTTTATTTTTCTTGTTGCTCCTCCTTGATCTTCTAATTCCTTATTCCTTTTGATACCACAAAGGTTCATGTAATAAGGCTACATAGATAAATTCCTTTTGGAGATTAGTGTTTCTTAGCGAATTATTTTTTATAATACCCAGAGATCAAGTCAGAAGTTGAAAGCATTCACGAAAATTTTAATCCAGAGGTCTTTAACTCATACATTGTCCTCGATATTCTATTTCTCCGAAGCCAAAGCTTGTTAACTTCTAAATAGAAGAAGGAACCCCCGTTGGAAATTACTTCAAGGGGATTTATCTTTTCTCGCAGCGAAATTCGATGAGGTAGATCCAATTCATTCCTTTTGACGTCAGATTAGCATTCCCCAAAAAGGTGAAGGAATTTTTAATTTTACAGTCATTTTGAATGAGAATTAATTCAATCCACTGACAAAAAATTCAGAGGCATCCTGAAGTATTTTTTTCTTTCTAAAGATCCTTTTTCATCTCCTTTGCCGCTAGTCCGGTTTTCTCGATGATTTTCCAGCGCTGGATTTCGATGACAACCAGTGTTCTTTTACAAATCCCTTGTCACCAGTGCGATCTGCTCAATATTTTAATAATACGAAATAGTATGTGAAACTTTTACTCCAATTGTATCCTTTAAAGGCATTTTATGCACCAAGTGTCCTGATTTTATTCTTGATTAAAGTCTTTCAAATAGTATGAGGAACTGTAAATTGGAGTTTACTTGAGAGATACTTAATCCAAGTAGTCCTTATGAAATCTTTTCCCACGCTGTAATTCGAAAACTTATCAAATACCTGAAGAGTTTGGATTCTTGAAAAGAATCCAATCTATTTCTGGTGCAGAATAGTGTAGGAACTTGGGCTATTGAGACAATCTCTAATCTTGCTCCATTTTCGAGAACGTTTTGTGATTGAATCCTAATTCGACAATGGGCCACCATGTTTTACGAAAGAATCAGGTGCCTTATTTTTTCTCTTTATCGAATATTTCTAAAATATGAGTGAACTTTTAAATCCTCTTGATATGGTATCCCTTTCTGGAAAAATAAAAGCATTTTCAGTATTTCAACGAAGAAAATTTCATCTTGAAAATGCTTTTTAGATCATCTGGTCCAACTTTTATGCTTGTTATTTTCAACAAAGTTTCTAATGTAGTATTTTTATTCCTCGTCAATCAAATTGTTATTAATCCACATTTATTTCTCTCTTCCACTTTCAGTATTGCCTGTATTCAGGATGAGCTCGGTCACCTAGGTCTTGGTGGGCCAACAGATTTGCCCTATAAACCCGAAATCACACATCAGCATCAACACCAGCCTCACACAAATGTTTTAGTCGATTGTAGTGATAGTAGTGCGGAAAATACCTGCCAACACAGATGGCCACCCAACAGTGGTACATTTGGTCATCCCGACAAACCCATCGGTTGGATGTATGGTTTATTGGGTTGTATGAAACCCGTACTATCATTCATAGGCAAAGCGGGTGTTATAGAAATAAAAAATCAAAAAGCCGAAGATTGGGAAATACCCTTTGAGCAAATAACCGATCTAGAATGGTTGGGTAGTGGAGCTCAGGGAGCGGTATTCAGTGGTAAATTGAAAAATGAAATAGTGGCAGTTAAAAAAGTGAAAGATGTCAAAGAAACAGATATCAAGCATTTAAGAAAATTGGATCATGAGAATATAATAAAATTTAAGTGAGTAGATTTTTTTTTTGGCGGAATGATTTGGGAGAGAAGATTTTTCACAAATGTTTGTTTGATTTCTTACAGAGGTGTTTGCACCCAATCGCCAGTATTTTGTATTATTATGGAATTTTGCCCTTATGGTCCATTACAAAATATACTCAAGGAAGAAGAAGTTATGTTGCCGTCCCGCCTAGTTTCCTGGTCGAAACAAATAGCTTTGGGTATGCAATATCTTCACTCACACAAAATTATACATCGAGATTTAAAGAGCCCTAAGTAATACATTTTCCCCCTTTAAGACTCAACTAATAAAATTTTTAAACCGATTTTTTGTTTGTTCTTCCGCAGTATTCTTATAAGTACAAATGAAATCGTTAAAATAAGTGACTTTGGCACTAGCCGTGAATGGAATGAGATTAGTACGAAAATGAGTTTTGCTGGCACTGTGGCCTGGATGGCCCCCGAGGTAATACGCAATGAGCCCTGCTCCGAAAAGGTGGATATATGGTCTTATGGTGTTGTACTTTGGGAAATGTTAACCTGTGAAATCCCCTATAAAGATGTGGATTCATCGGCCATTATTTGGGGAGTGGGTAATAACTCCTTGAAATTGCCCATACCCTCTAGTTGCCCAGATGGTTTCAAGCTATTGGTGAAATTATGTTGGAATACAAAACCCCGTAACCGTCCTTCATTTAGACAAATTTTATCGCATTTAGAAATTGCCGGACCCGAGTTATTGCGTAAAACTGAAAAACAATATTTCGAAACGCAACGTTCGTGGAAAGAGGAGGTACGGTCACATATGAAAGAGATGACCCAAAATGGTACCAGTATTCATAAGGTGGAACAGGATTTAATAAGACGACGGAGAGCAGAATTACTGCATGCCCAGGATATACGTTTGGTGTACGAGAATAAACTGGAGAAAACAAATCGTTTGTATTTGGAGTTAAGCGAGTGCATGTCCCAATTGCAGGAGAAGGAAAAGGAGATAGCAGAGTAAGTAAAGATTAATAAAAAAATAACATGGAATTATTATTATTTATTTCTTGTTGAATTTTAGGCGAGAGAAAAAATTGCCCGGCTATAAACCATCACGACGTTTTGGTACTACTTTACGTAAAATGCAGTATTATCGACGAAGACTCAATGGTCCACCCATGATGATAGCAGCCTCAACCTCCACCCATCAGCAACAACAACAACAATCATCAGCCACCCCAGATCCCGAAACAACACCAGAGGTATTTTAAACTTGGGAAAATTTCTGGGATTTTTAATAACTTTTGGTTTTTCTCTTTTAGAGTCCCGTCAAATGTACCCTTTATGCTCAATTAGATAGTTCATCGTCTCAACCCAAATCCTATTGTGTGAGCTCACAAAAATCCAAAAAATCTCGACATCGAAGAGTTGGTTCTGGAACCTTTGCAGCTGCTCCTAAATATAGTCCCTGTCGAGATCGTCGTTATCAAAGTGAACCCGAAAATCGTAAAGTTAAATTAGTTGATACCGAGACACAAACCGATGCCATGGATGTTAGTGAAACAGATGTAAGTCCTTCGGCTTTATGTCCGTCACGTGATATATCAATGGTTTTGGAACACCACTGCCCACAACAACTAGAAGAGTTACAGAACGTACATGTCCTTGATGGCATGACAATAACCCAATCAGTACAACGAATTTCACGAACGCAAATGGCTGAGCCAACACATCAACAACAACAAATGATAAGTGTACAACAGTTAATGGAACAACGACTGCAAAATCATATGCAATATAGTACATCACCCATGACCATAACACCCACAAGTCCCAATGGTAATTCATTAACCACCAGCGATTTAACATTCCAGGATGCCTGCTCTAGTCCCGATCAATTATTGGATGATGTTATGAATAGTAATGAGAGACTCGATATAACCGATTGTTGTAGTGACAATGAAAATCTCGAACGGCTGGGCCGTAAAGTTATCGAACTCATTAACGAGAATCGTTTGTCCATGCAAACATCCACCATAACCTCAAATAATAGCAATAGTAATAGCATCATTACAAGCACTAATCATGCGAATAATACGAATATTACTAAAACCACTAATGCCTCGAACAATCATAATGCGGGAGGGGTTTTACAGCAGATACCTATCAGTCCAGAAAATGGCAATTCAGAGGGTTTAATAGGTCGAGATGTAACAGATGAGGTGGTGGAGTTACGCACCACGCCCCGTTTGTCAAGATGTTCTAGTCTTCACCGCAGCTCAATGAGGCAACAATCTGGTGTTAGTGCTGGAGTGGGCGCCAGTGATATGGTGGGTAATGTTTTAAATGCCAATGGTGTGGAATCGAACGAGGATATCTGTGAGGATAGTTGGTCTGATGAGGAGGGTGAGGATACGGATTATAATTATAGTTTAAGGAGAAGAAGGTGAGATTGAAATTTATTGAAGTTTTTTTTTTAATTTTGAAAACTAATTTTTGTTTTTGTTCTTTTTTCTATTTTGTACTTAAAAGCATTGGCCGCTTGCCTATTGGCCGGGGCATGAGAGCTAGACGTTGTTACAAGACACCTATCACCCAAAAAGTCTCCATACAAAAACGTAATGCCATTATAATATCAGATGAAGAGAATACTTCCGAATATAGTCATTCACCCTCAAGTCAACATTCAACTTTGGAAAGTAATCCCGATATGCCAGAAGCTTTACAAAAAATGAAAATAGCAGCTAATACAAATCTATCGGGCAGTCAGCATCATCACCAACATTCTAGTTCAAAATTATCAACCACAACAACTACAACAACCACCTCATCCAATACAGATTCAGAAACATCCGAGTCAAGTGAACCAGAATCTGGGGAAGATGATGATCATTCATATGATTTGCCGACAGTATCAACTTCAACCACAATAACAGCAACAATTGTACAACCGCAACAACAACAACAAAGGCAGCCTTCATTTAAAAAGAAATCAACCTCCCACAAACAGCAACAACAACAACAACAGCTAATAAGAGATTCAAATAATGCTTCCTTTAAACAAAAACATTTAAATCATTCTACAACATCCTCAGCAGCATTATCGAAAAATCGTAAAAATGATGTTATTTCAATACCCACTTATGATAAAGATGGCGTCATAAATATGGTTTAATTTTGAAAATTTGCAGTTTTAATAAATTTTTAGGGTTTCCCTTAAATAAACTAAATCCTAAAAATTATGAAATGAAAATCCTTTACAACTATAATTTTTGCCATGGTGTTTGTTTTTTTTCAAACATTCTTAACACGAAAAAGATTTTGAAAAATTATTCAAAATTATTAAAAAAAATACTAAGGTATATTATATTGATATACTCATATATACAAAAAAACAAAAACAAAACAAAAAATACCACAATAACAAAATTAAAAACAAATAATTAGTAAATTAATTTATTTAAATTAATTAATGTTATTATTATTATATTATTATTATAATTATTCTATATGTTATCTACTTTATAATTATGCACTCCCATTATAAGTAACTAAAATAACTACATATTTAAAATTTAAGTGTAATCCAAGACGATGATGATCTTTTTTAAATAGAACTAAAACTTAACGCCTGATATTTAGTAAATGTAACAGGTGTTAAGTTTTAGTTCATTGTTCTAAGAAAAAAATTAGTAAACTTTAGAAAGTGTTAGGGGCTGGTACTAGATTGTGAATACAACATTCCCTGCATACAACATTCCTAGATCTTATAAGAAAAAGTTATTGACTAGCTGCTACCAGGTGTTCATAAAAAGACTCTTTTGAAATTTCAAAAATTTCCGTTAAAAGTTTGGCAATTTTAAATTCAAATTTTTAGAAATTATAAAAAGCTTTTTTTAAATTTCAAAAATTTTAGTTATAAAGTTTGAAAATTTAAAATTCTAATTTTCAAAAATTAATTTCTTAAATGAACTTTTCCACCTTTATAAAAGACTTTTTCAAAATCTACAAATGAAGCTTTTTTAAACTTAAGAAGCTCGTAAACATTCCCTAAAACACATTTCTAGGTTTATATGTATAAAAAAAGCTATTGATTAGCAGTTTTAATTAGAACTTTAATAAAGCTCTTAATTAAGCTTTTAAATTCCAAAAAAATTTAGTTTATAAACTTTTACAATTTTAAGCTTAAAAGTTTAATAAATTGTTTATGCAAAATTTTAAATTTTATAAAATACTTATTTTTAATAAAAATAATTCCAGAACTTTAAAAAAAAAATTAAATACTATTGATTAGCTTTTTCACTAGATGTCTTATTAAAGCTTTTAGAAAAAAATATTTAAAAATTAAAATTCAAAATTAAATGTGTTTAAAAATAAATTGTTAAATTAAAATTCTAATGTTTACATTTTAGAAGACTTTTTTAAAAGCTCTTATGAAAGCTTTTTTTAATTTTTTTTAACAAATCAAGTCCAGATCTTAAAAAAATTATTATAAATATTATTACAATATTTCTTAAAGTATTCTAGTAGCTTGTAAATAAAATCTAATTTAACTTGAAACTTAGAAACTTGATTTTTTTAAATCTCGTCTTAAAATTTTTTAAAAATTAAATTTAAGGAAAATTTAAAATTTTAGAAAATATTTTTATTTAACTTTTAAATTGATTTTTGAACGTTCAAAAGGTATTTTTCAAAAGCTTAAATTAAAGCTTTTTAAAACTCAAATAAAAGCTTAAAGTATTAAACAAAAAATAAATTATTTGTTGTTTGTAAATTTTAAACTTTCGAAAAGTCTGTTTTCAAAAAGCTTTTTTAATGTTTTAATTAATTGTTAAACTTTCCAAAACTCTCTTACAAAAGCTTTATTTACAGTTTTTTTTAACATTTAATTAAAGTTTAATATTTTTTCGAAAGCTAAAATTAAAGCGTTTGTAAGTATAAATACAGCTTTTTGAAAACATAAAAATATTTTAAAGTTTTACAAAAATTCTTTTTTCAAAAAATGTATAAAAGCTTTCTGAAACTTATTTGTTATTTGTAAATATTAAACTTTAGAAAAGTCTATGAAATTTAACATTTTCATTCCATAAAACCAATCTCAGGTTTAAAAAATTTTAAGCTATTTTTAAGCTTTTCTAGTACTTTAAGGAAATATCACATAAAAGCTTTAAGAAATTTCTTTATAAATTTCTTAAGGAATTTTTTAAATAAAAAAAAAAAACTTGTAAATAATTAAAAATTAAAGCAAAAGTTGATTAAAAAAAGCTTAAAGCAAAAAAAGCTTCTGTTTTTAACTTTATAGTAAAACAATGAAAAAATAATAAAAAAAAGTTAAAGCTTTTAAGGACTTGAAATTTTGGTAAAGTAATTAAGGCTTTAATTTAAATTTTTTCTTAAAGCTTTGTAAAGAATCAATACGATTTATAAAGTTTTAAAAAATGGAATGCATTTTATAAAAAATATTAGAAAATTAGAGCTTTTAATAAGCTTTTTTAAAAAATATTTAACATAATGAAATTATAAATTATTTTTTTAAATTTAACTTAAAGCTTTTTTAATTAACTTTATATAAAAAGGTGTTTCTAAATGTTTCTAAGTCCGATATTTATAGCATTATGAGAATTTTTAAAAGCTTATGAAATCAAGTTTGTAAAGTTTTAATTTAATTGAATATCAAAGATTTTATTCAAAGCTTTAAAAGAGATAAAGCTTTTTTCAAGCTTTCAAAAAAATAAAGGTCCATTTTCGTTACTTAAAGCTTTTTTAGATTTAAAAAAAAAACTTAGAGAAAATTTTTATTAAAAATTCTTGGACAAAAAATTTAATTAAAAAATACCAAATCAAAAGGTTTTGAAATTTAATTTTAAAACTTTGAAAGGGTTAAAACTTTAATATAGCTTTTGGAAAAATCTAAAATAAAGATTTCATTGGAACTAAAAAGTATAAACTTATAGAATACATTTTATGAGTCATATAAAGTAAAGCTTAATTTTATTTGTATAATTATGAACTTGGACAATAAAAGCTCACAAAATGTTGTCTGGTTAAGAATATGAATTAAATTAGAGCTTTATAAACATTTTAAATTTATACCATAAAAGAACACAAAAAATATTCGCTTTAAAGGCATAAATTAAAACTTTCTTAGAGCTTTTTAAATATTTTGCATTTAGATTAAAAAAAAATCCACAAAAAAGTTCTCCACTTGAGGGACATAAATTAAAGTTTTCTTTATGAACATTTTAAATTTAGACTTTAAAACAACACAAAAAGTTTCCACTTTAAAGGCAGGAATTAGAGTATTTTTAGAGCTTTATAAACTTTGGACTCTAAAAGTCCACAAAAAGCTTTCCATTTTAATGATATAAGTTTAAGCTTTCTTAAAGCTGTAAACACATTTTAAATTTTGACTATAAAACTTCACTAAAAGGTTTCCTACTTAAAGGCATGAATTAAAGCTTTCTTGGGGCTTTATAAATATTTTGCATTTAGATTAAAAAAAATCCACAAGAAGTTCACCATTTTAAAGTCATGAATTTCTTAAACATTTTGACTATAAAATTTAAAGACATGATGTATAACTTTTGGTTCATTAATGAGCTTTATTATAGCTTTTTTCAACAATTAAAAATATGTTTTGTTTTGATTTGAAATTTGAAAATTTTTAAACAAAATTTTCTTAGAGCATTAAAAACATTTTGACTATAAAATTACACTTTAAAATCATGAAGTATGACTTTTAAAAGCTTTATTTATTAATGAGCTTTATTATAGCTTTTTTTAACAATTTAAAAAATTTTTTGATTTGATTTAAAATTTAAAAATTTTGAAACAAAATTTGACTTTTAACACAAATTTTAAAAAATTCTTTAAAAACGATTCTTTATTTTTAAGAGGCTAAATTAAAATCCTTTAATAATTTCCATTAAAAACCAGCAATGAACCGGCCCTTATAACACTTCTATTACACTGAGAAAAAATTATATTGTGTAACTTATAAATTTATTATAAACTCTTATACATACAATGTAATGTAGTATTTTATTTTAATATATGTCGTTATTATTATAAAACTCTTATAATAATAAAAATCCACAAAAACAATTATTAAGAAAAAAACACAAAAAAAAAAAAATAAAAAATAAAAAAAATTAATAATTAAATTTGAGAAAAATATTTAAAAAAATATATATTTTTTTAAGAACTACACCTCTAAATAATTTTTAAAAAATTTTAAATTTAAAAATTTTCTTTAAGAATAATTCTGTGATTTGATAAAAACATTTTTTAAAATTTAAAAATAATAATAATAATAAAAAAACGAGTGCAGTTATTTTCATATTTTCAAAATATTTTTACATTTTTACAAAAAAATAGGTGTAGTTCATTTTTCAAAGAAATTAAGAAAAAAATATTATTATTTCAATATTGGAGTCTCTAAATGTGTTTACAGTTTTAGGGTTAAAATTTTAATTTAATTTTTAGTTTTTTTTTTTAATTTAATTTTATTATAAAAATAAAAAATAAATCTATGCAACAATATACGTCCTATAAAAAAGTATAACAAAAAACAATATAAAGTAAAAATAGTGAAAATTAAAAATAATAATTTAAAAATATTATTATTTTTTTAAGAATTTTAAATAGAGTATTGAAAAACTGGTTAAAAAAAATAAGTTAGAAAATTAAAATTTTTTTTAAGGTCTTTAAAAGGTCATCCAAATTTTTTTGTACCCTCCACCAACACAAGTGGTGAGCTTTTTAAATATTTTGCATTTAGATTAAAAAAAAATCCACAAAAAAGTTCTCTATTTTAAAGTCATGAATTAAAGCTTTCTTAGAGCATCAAATACATTTTGACTATAAAATTACACTTTAACGACATGATGTATAACTGTTAAAAGCTTTATTCATTAATGAGCTTTATTATAGCTTTTTTAACAATTTTAATTTTTTTTCAATTTGATTTGATTTGAAATTTAAAAAATTTGAAACAAAATTTGACTTTTAACACAAGTTTTAAAAAATTCTTTAAAAAAGATTCTTTATTTCTTGTAAGAATGTATAGTCGGTCAAGCTCAACTATTTTATACCCTACATCATATTGTCGATTAAAAAATAATAATAATGGACGATCCTCGTATAATTTGATATTCTGATTTATTGTTAAGTGTGTAAGATTTATGTTAAATTTATACATTTTAAAATTAATTTTTCTATAAGAAATTATGAAATGACCCTCGTATAATTTTTTACATCAATTTCTGCTTATTTTTATTTTTATTTGATCAATTATCATTACAATACCAACGTATATTTGAGATTTTTGTCCTTAAAAGAAATATTTAAAAAAGAGTTTCTATGGGACCTATGAGAAATAATGAACTGACCCTCGCATATTTTGGCACATTAATTTAGAATGTTATAACACTTATTTGTGACAAATTTCGATTAAATCTTTTTGTATTTAGCTCTTTTATGACCTTAAAACAACATTCTGAGAAGAACATTTGTCTGGGAGGTACCTGAAATATTTGACCAAATATAGCCAATTTAAATAGACTTCTCCCTTAGGCCAAAATAATATTATTTACCAAATTTCATTGCGATATTTCAAAAATTACGACCGTTTACATGAACAGTTAGACGGACAGTAACGTAAAGTCGACTCAGTAGGTGATTCTGATTTGAATGGTGAACTTAAATGTGGGTGTAACACCATTTTTTCTGTATTACAAACATTAGCACAAATGCATAATAAAGCCCAATCACCTACGGTGGTGTAGGGTATAATATCACTATAATGTATTTATATTCTTACATCAAATCAAAATCGGAGTCTGTCTGTCTGTCAGTTATTTTCACGCTCATATCCACAATTATTAACAGATCTAAAAGAAATTTGGCCTGAGTATTTCTTTTTATAGTATTGAAGTCCAAGTTATACTTATATGTTTCTCTTCCTAAAAATCAAATTAAAAAAATAGTTGAAATTATGTCTCCTGTTTGGTGAGGAGCTCTTCCCCTGGACCTTTCTTGTAAATATGTATTGTATGTATGTCTAATAAATATGTATATATGTTTTAAAGACTCTACATTTATTCAGATATTCCGCAATTAAGAATTAATTAATTTAATTATTAAAAATTTTATTACCTTAAGTAATTCCACGATACAAATTATAGATCAGTTGTCTCATGATATTTGAATCAGTTGACTGCTTATTTCAATACCGCATCAAGAAATCACTGAAACTAAAAGAGATATTAATACAAATTAAATTTACTTCTTATATAAACTAAAAGGAAGCTTTTATCATTCCTGCAACTGTACAAGAACCTAAATCCTCCCAACTGTTACACTGGGGACAAAATGTCGCTAGAGGGGGCAGTAGCCTTTTGCATACCCATGAAGAGTAACAAAAGTATTGTATAGAAGTGAGGATCCATACTTCTCGTAGGATAATTGGTGGGAATTTATCAAGTATTTATGCATAAACATTCTCTAGTTCCCAAACTTTTTAAAGATCATGGGAGGAGCCAAAAATTATGTTAAAATTTGAAACCAAGTTCGAAATTTATAATGAGATATAAATGAAAAAAAAATTTTTGGTACCAACAAACAAACTATACAAAAGAAGCTCCTGCCTACAGGATCTAAATTAAAGTAATAAAATTAAAACTGAATATAATTTTGAATATATAGACCCAATAGATATTAAAGTTATAGTCATAATAAGCAATGTACTTATCTATAAAATATCTTATATCTCTAGAATTTTTATAATGAAAAGATCCACAATCTAAAGGAATCATATGTATTTTGGAAGTTTATTCAAATCCTACAGATGAAGAGTATTTAATTCGGGCTTTAAATAACATTCTTATATATTTTCTTCTATTGCATCTGGAGTATTAAAATTCAATCACTTTTAAAATAAATTTAGAACGAACAGGTTCGGTGAGGAGATGTAATCTATATGCATGAAAATGAATTTGTATTTGTTTGTTTGGGTCTTATAGACAGCTAAACTTCTAAACCGATTTTGTTAAAATGTTTACAAAATGATTCCAATATATTCGAACCTAAAAATATGCTATAAAAACTTTCGATAGGATCAGGGGGGCAAGGTAACCCCCATACAAAGAAACTATATGATTGTCAAATATCTAAAGAACTATTACAGCGAGAGTTTTAAAATTTGGTGTCAGTTACTTTTTCTCAAGAAATTGTTGTACTGGACAAAATATAGGATGAATAGGATTAGAGGAAGAGGTTGACCCCATACAAAGCAAATAATAATCATGGAATATATGAAGAACCACTGAAAGGAAGGTGTAAAAATTTCAACTATTTAAGTAGGAGTTGTAAAAATTTGATCACAATTGTTTCCTAAAGGGGGAGAGTAAATCGCCACACGAAGCTTTGATTAATTATCGAATATATAAAGAACTTTTAAAGTGAGAGTATTAAGAAACTGTTTGATGGTAGAAAATGTGGCAGGGATAGGACCAGGAAGATGGATAGATAAATTTACATTTTTTATAAATCAATAAATAATTTTTGTTTCACTTTATAAGGGCGGCAAATAGAATCAGGTCTAAGCTAAAAAATTTTCCCAGTTTTTTATTAAATTCGCCTTAGATAGTTTTAAATCAGAGGCAAATTCAATAGAAGAGGTATTTCGATTTTGGTTTCTAACTTCATTTTTTAAATTTTTAAATACTCTATAATAAAATTCCTTTTAAAAATGTTGCAGCAAATAAACAAACAAATAAAAATAATAATAAATAATTAATTAAAAACATAAATAACTTTAAGTTAAACTCCAATAAGTCTGTGGTTTTGTTCAACTTTTATTATTTTGCTACCTTAATAGATTTAAGAATAAAACTTATAATTTAAGAAAATGTTTTTAAAATTTAAGTTATCAATAATTTTTAATTGAAAAATTAATTTGATTAAAATTTTAATCAATAATTGATTTTAATTAAAAATTTATTAAAAAAAATTTAATTTAATTTTATTTTTCCCTTAAACTAAAAACAAATTTTTACAAAATTTTAATTTTTATTGAAAAATTAATTTGATTAAAATTTTAATCAAAAATTAATTTTAATTAAAATTTTAATTGAACAGTAAATTTAATTAAATTTTATTTTTCTCTTAAACTAAAAAAAACAAATTTGTACAAAATTTTAATTTTAATTGAAAAAATAATTTGATTAAAATTTTAATCAATAATTGATTTTAATTTAAATTTTTATTAAAAAATGATTTTAATTAAAATTTTAATTAAACAGTAAATTTAATTAAATTTTATTTTTCTCTTAAACTAAAAACAAATTTGTACAAAATTTTAATTTTAATTGAAAAATTAATTTGATTAAAATTTTAATCAATAATTGATTTTAATTAAAAATTGATTTAAATAAAATTTTAATTTAATTTTATTTTTCCCTTAAACTAAAAACAAATTTGTACAAAATTTTTATTTTAATTGAAAAATTAATTGGATTAAAATTTTAATCAATAATATTAATTAAAATTTTAATTAAACAGTAAATTTAATTTAATTTTATTTTTCCCTTAAACTAAAAAACAAATTTGTACAAAATTTTAATTGAAAAATTAATTTGATTAAAATTTTAATCAATAATATTAATTAAAATTTTAATCAATAATTGGTTTTAATTAAAATTTTAATTAAATGGTAAATTTAATTTTTCCTTTAAACTAAAACCAAATTTGTAAAAAATTTTAATTTTAATTGAAAAATTAATTTGATTAAAATTTTAATCAATAATTGATTTTAATTGAACAGTAAATTTAATTAAATTTTATTTTTCCCTTAAACTAAAAAACAAATTTGTACAAAATTTTAATTTTAATTGACAAATTTATTTGATTAAAATTTTAATCAATAATTGATTTTAATTAAAATTTTAATCAATAAATGAATTTAATTAAAAATTTATTTAAATAAAATTTTAATTTTAATTTTCCCTTAAACTTAAAAACAAATTTGTACAAAATTCTGTTTGTAGTTTAATTTTTCTTTTAAGAAATTGTAAATTTTATTTTTAAGTTTTATTTAAGAAAAAAACACAAATATTTTTAAGACAAGTAAAACTGTTAAAGTCGGTCAGGCCCGACTATGTAATACCCTACACCATAATGTTGATTTTAAATAATAGTTACGAAAAAGTAATGAACAACTCTCGTATGATTTGATTTTCTTAAGTCTGCAGTACCTTGTGAATCTAAAACTAAAATCGATTAATCCAACCGTTGCCGACTTCGAAATCATCGGAATTTCCGTTTCCGTAGTTTTTTTTCTTAAGGTCCCATTAAATAGAAAGAGATTTCTTTTTTATTACGTCCTTGCTCAGTGGCATTCTTGGCCTATTTTGATCATGTATCCAAATTGAAAGAAGGAACTCCGTATTAACCATAACGTACAGGTTCGATACAGTATACAAGACGATAAGTGTTATCAGAGATGCTAAAAGTGCTACAATGCTGCATGAAAAACTTTAACCGTTTGTAGCGACTCAAATCGAATCAGATTTTTTCAGTTCTTAAAAAGCGATGCAAATCGAAACGACACAAATCGGAAAGAGAGAAATCAGAACGACACAAGTTGGGGCTCTAGTGCACCAGCGTATGTGAGAGATTTATGCCTTCTAAGTAAAATTTTAAAGGGGGCTATGGGACCTATGAGAAGCAACTGACCGACTCTCGCATAATTCGGCATATCGTTTTAGAATATCATAAGACTTTGTCAAATTTTGTTAAAATCGCTTTGTATTTATGAATTTTATGAGCTTAAATCTCCTCCCAGTAGAACATTTGTATAGAAGTTACCTGAAGTATTAGACCGAATATGACCAATTTCAAACGATGATGGCTTTTACGTGAGCACATGTCTTCGTAGAGCAAACCTCACTGTTCTTTTCACACTAGATGAATACAATGTGTCTACCAAAGGTCTCCAAATGCAACAGACTGCTACACGTGAATACCACAATACGAAGCCATGTATTTGAACATGACTTCCCCATTTGGTTAGGGGCGTATCCTATCTGAAACTCCTGCCGATTTGTGGCGTACGGCAACTGGTTGGATATGTAACTACATACCGAGCATACAAATGTAGACTCTTCCGCGATTTGGGTTTAAACAGTGGCTGTGGTCACCAAGAATCCGCACGGACAGACAGACGGACGGACGGAAGAACGGACAGAGATTTTGAGCCGTTAGGTAAATTTAAAAGTGAGTGTAACGCCATTTTTTCTGTATGTTACAAACATCAGCAGAAACGCATTATAAGGTGTTTGGGGACCTTCGATGGTGTAGGGTATAAATATTATTTTAATTTTTGTGATTATTAAATATTTGTACAATTATCTTAATTTTTCTAAGTGTGTAATAAAAAAAATTAGTTTTTTTTAATGTAAATTAATTTTAAAAATAATAAAAACTTAATAATTTTGTTGCTGGGATCAAAATTTTACAAAAAAAGAACAGGAAAAACGTGTATTTTTTTTTAAATTTTCCGTTAAAATTTAAATTTGATTTGCACCAATAAAATTCTTGCTTCAGTGCCTTAATGCAAAATAAATAAAAAATAAAAAATAAAAAAACAAAATAAATAAATAAATTATTGTGCTGCATTAAATACAAATTTTTGAGACAAAAAAATATTAAGAAAAAATAAAAAATAAAATAATGAAATTAAAACAAAAAAGCAACAAAAAATAATTACTTTAATTAATAATTTAGTAATTAAACAAAATATATGTAATAATTATAAAATAAAATTATAAATAAATACAAAAAATCAAATATTTTAAGCCAATATATACTTATTATATTTTAGCTTATACACTGAGAAAAATAAAATAAAACAAAACAAAAATAAATTATTAAAAACAAAACATTAAAACAAACAACAAACAAACAAAGCATATATTAGAATTAATATAAAACCGAAAAAGAAAATACAAATTAAAAGTCGTATAAAAACTTATAAGAAACCTAAGGCGAATTGAATTCAATTCGCCTTCGAAGAAAATCAGAATAAGGCATATTCCACGTATATTAATTGTAAAATATACATAAAAATTAATAAATAATTAAAAAAAACAGAAATAGTTTTAACAGTGTTTTTAATTTATATTGATTACTAGCTGAGAACCGGTGCGCTTTGCTGCTTATAAATTCTTCTCACTCCTTGATTTCGAAAAATATTTTCATAAATCGCAACGATGTGTAACAAATGTGGTTTGGTAAATGCTTATCTCAGCGAAATCCACAACTTCTTCACTGCACGAAACTTAAAACTTTCACCAGCGAAATCAACTGCAACACTCTTCACCACCTCGACAAAAGAGGGGAATATTGAATTTAGGCATCACAGTAGATGGAATGCAAATTCCGACAATTAACCACCCAAAAATTTTGGTAGTTACATTTGATAGCCTTCTTCAGCACATGCTACTACAATCACTCACAAGAAGCGAAGTAGAAATAAGGTACTCAAACCATTATCCGGCAGAAACCTTATTGACTACCTATTAAACGATTTGTCGACCAGTGGCGAATTATGTTGCTCCAGTTTGGTTACCATTGCTAAATGATACTCAGTGCAAAAATATCCCAAAAGCTGTCAAAATGCAGCCTTAAGAACCATAAAGGGTTGTATACAAATGTCCTTAATTCACCATCTACATGAGGAAACAAAGATCCTTCCAATAAAGGAACATAATGAAATACTAAATAAGCAGTTCCTTCTAGGATGTCATCGGAGAAAACATCTTAAATTTAATATTACAAAGTTGGAGTTATCGCAGAGGCATGTAAGAAAGGGTATTCGTATATACGAATATAGCATATATAGATATGTGCAAGATCCTTTGGATCAGAATTCGCATATGACAGATTTGAACGACATTCACAGAGACGTCTCAAATTCCGCGGTTTTAAGTTACCGTATGAATGTCGTGTATGCCGCGGTCAATAAGAGTAGTTCTGGAACAACTGAGATCAGGATGGAGCAACAGTCTCAATGTCTTTTGGTCACGAATTGACCGTGCCATCCCAAAACTATGTCCTGGAAAACTATGTCAACTTCACTTTGTCCTGAAGATCTATGGAGCCGAGGTTGCCAGAATCCTTGGCCTTGAACTGATCAATAACATGAACCAAAATTGATAAATGTTACAGCTCTTACAACAACAACAACAACGTGTAATAAAAAAAATTGGAAGATATTGGCCTTAATCGTTCTTCAGATATTCGATTAATATTTGCTCAGAATAGAGGGTACATCTCCCCTCTGGCCATGTCTGTTCTAATTTTTTTAATATTTTCTATCTATGGGGGCTACGTTTTTCCCTAATCCTATCTGTTCTACATTTCACCAGTAAAAGTGTTCCTTAGTCCTAGATTTTATTCAGTAAAACCATACCTTAAGTAAGTAAACATTAAATCTTAATACTCTCACATCAGTACTTCTTTATATATTTAATATCTGCAGTAAATCGGGACTATCTCTCTCTCCCTGATCCTAACCATTCTATATTTTGGAAAATAAGTTCCTTAAGAAAATAATTCTCTCTTCCTCAGGTCCTATACGTCCTACATTTGGTCCCGTAAAACTGTTCCATAAAAAGAAATTGAGATGAAATCGTAATACTTTAATTCCATTATTAGTATTTGAATTATAAAGGGGCTACACCTTATCTCCCCTGCTATACTATACATCATAGTATAGTATAGCAGTCCAGTAAAACTATTCCTTGAGGAAGTAATTTAAATGAAATCTAAATACTTTTACTTAAATAGTTCTTTAGATATTCGATAATTAATTAATATTGGCTTTGTATGTGGGCTACTTTCCTTGATCCTGCCCATCCTACATTATGGCCGCTATTCTTGCTTAAGACTTTATTATTTCATATATTATTTTGATACTATTTGCGTCTTCGCATGTAAGATAGGAAGTGGTTTGATGTTGTTATTAAAGTACAGGTTCGAATCCAAATTCAGTTAAAAATTGTCCACACGATTCATCGATTTATTGGGTATTTGCTTGGGACAGGCTCATTTGATGGCTCTACTGCTAAGAGATTGATAAGTACAGGTCCACAGAGAGAGTGTCTTCTGTCAGATGTTGCTGTGAAGTATCTTGGCAATCCCTTGGAAACCATTTCCCACCTAGTGGAATAAGCCCTGCGTGTTCTAAGCAAATAGAGTGTCACATTTGATCTAGGTGTTAATTCGGCGAATAGTGTTCTCTTCATCAGGAGGTACATGGTTAAAAGCTTCACTCTCACACGTTCAGTTGTGGGATTTCATTAGGATTATCTTATAGCGCGAAATATCCGGGCATTGGTTAACGGTTGTGGAGCGAAACTATATAAATATATAGAGGAACAATGGCATTGTTGCTTAGGTGATTGTGATCGTTGGCTAAACCAATGTTAAGTGCATTACGCAGGACTCCTACGTAGGAGTCAGCAAGCTGCCTTCAACTATGCTGTTAGACTATTTGTTGGTGGTCATTGAAAAAGAGGGTATTGCAGTTACTCCCATATACTAAAACACTACGCACTTGAGGTGGAAAACCTGTTTAAAACTGGATTTTCTATGAATATACCCGATGCGACGGAAACCACATGGTTGTCATGACCAACTACAGTAGGAAACAGTTTTTCATCTGTTTTGTCATTATCCAGCATTTAGTGAACTTAGTATTTGGAATCTTAACTCTTGATCAAGGTATAATGTAAATCTGAGTTCGCTACTTTCTTTCCTTTCAGGTACTGGTTGGTTTGAAGAAGCTACCATGCAGACCACTGAATAGTAGTCGAATCAGTTGACTGTTCTTTTTGTTTTGGTAACCCAACAGCTTCTCAGTTTTATATAGACGAAATTATTATATTGTAGTTTCGTTATCCGCTAGGCTAAAATTGGACTAAATGGTTGGTCCGTATGAAGAATTGGCTTGGTAAAGAATAAACTATGTTTTCATCTAATCGAACATAAAACCATTCGCAGAAATCTATTGAATTTTAAGAATCAAAATTGAATAAAACCAAATTAATCAATTCGCCTTAGAATAGAAAAACTTTTACTAATTCGATCACTAATTCTAAAACCCTAAAACCCCAGCGATTTCATACAAAATTTATAAAAAAAATTCCCTTTAAAAAGTTGTCAAAACGTCTTTTCAAATACAAAAAAAACGTTAAAGAAGAGAAAATTTTAATTAAAATAGAAAAAATTTTCAACAATTTAATTTAAATCAAAAAAAATATATTTATTTAATTTAAAATCAAAATTTAAGTTTTATATATGAACTATAATGAATCCTGCTGAATACGATTATTGTGGTAATTGTGAGCGGCCTTCATTACCACAATGTTCTTCGGTGCCTTTAGAGAAGTAAGATTAACGATTTGATGAACAGAATATTTGATATTATTTTTTTCTTAATTTTCAAAATTTATTTTCAAGACTCAAATCCGTACAAGCCCAAAAACCTATAAAAGTTTGTAGCGTTAAAAATTGTAACATTTTTGGTACTCATGATTATAATCGCTTAAGGGAGGAATATCAATGTCAAAGGAAATGTAAGTAAATAAAATTGAATTTTATAGAACTCAATTATTTTAAACTTTTAAAGTTTTGAGAGATTTTTATATATAAATGAATCTGTATTTGGGACCTACAGGCAGCTAAACTAATGGACCAAATTTACTGAAATTATCGAACAACTTTAACGAGAATTTACAAATTTGGTCCCCATAAATTTTTTCAAGGAACTATTTTACAAGACAAAATGTGAGACTGATAGGATCAGGGGAAGAGGTAGCCCTCATACATAGCAAATATTGATCATGGAATATTTAAAAAACTATAGCAGTGAGATTTTTCGAATTTCATTTCCAACCACTTTATCAAGGAACTGTTTTACTTAACAAAATAGAAGACGGATAGGATCAGGGGGAGAAGAAGCCTCCATACAAAGAAAATGAAATGAACCGCTACATCGAGAATTTTTAAATATGTTGTCAATAAATTTTTCAAGTAACTGTTTTACTGCATAGAATGAAGGGCGGTTAGGATCATAGGGGAGATGTCTTCCATACAAAGAAAATGTTTTTTTATCGAATATCTAAAGAACTATAACAGCAAATTCGACTCCAATCACTTTCTCAAAATTATGTTTAACTGATCAAAATATATAACGGGTTGGATCAAGGGGAAAGATACTCCCACACAAAGCAAATATTAATTATCGAATTTATAAAGAATTGTTATAGTGGGAGTATTCAAATTGATTTCAATTACTTTCCCAAGGATCTATTTTACCCACCTTATAAGGGCAGCAAAGCACACCGGGTCTTAGCTAGTATATTATAAAAGGTGAATTGTTTAGATGAAATTATCGAACACATTTTTCATTTTTTATAGACAAAAAATCGTTTACATTCTGAGCTTTATTTACTTAAAAATGCTGATCACCTTGTAGAGATCTATTGTTCCAATTGTCTGGAATTAAATTTCGAGTCGTAGATTCGAAGACATTGAATTATTTTTACTACTCTCGGATAGACTGTAATCGGAAGAAAAAATTCTCACCGAACTCAAAATCGAAATATTTATAGAGAATCACTTCCACGTTTATGTCAAGACTGGGGAGCAGTAATTCTCATAGATCGTAGCCATGTCTAAGAAGATGAACTCGGCATTTTTAAGATTTCGCAATTTGATTAACAATTAGGAATTTAACTTATGTTAGCGGGTGAACTATTTTCATGGTTCTATCGTAGTCTAGGACTTATTAGAAGCACATCTAGCAATATGGCAATTGAATTGGAGTGATTTCATTGGACTCTTCTTATGGTCCAAATGATAAAGCAATTTGTCCAAAGCAGCAAAGGGAGTAGATGTAAACAAATTATAATTGCAGTTGGATGAACTGGTGAAGCTCCTGATCTATAGGACAATTCATTAACCGGGATTATTACTATATAACAAATCACTTAAAACTCTGTGTAATCTGATCCTTCAAAAACAATTTATTGGGATTTAAATTTACATCCGTTATCTGGGGAGTAGAGGAATTGTACTGATATCTGGAGAGGTCTTTTAATTTGATATATTTCTGAAAATTTTCTTTACGTTCGGCTCTGGTGAGAAATATAAATACAATTGATATTGCATTTCATCTCCACAGTCATGGCCTGATACTACAATAAAAATCCACTGGAATTTGTATTTACGTTCTGTAATCGGAGAGCAGAAGAATCATAGTGGTGTCCAAGTATCCACAAACTTAGAAATCATTAACTTTTCCAGATCTGAGAAGGATGTAAAAACCAGTCTCAAGGGAAATGTCTGTAGTTGAATGTCCAAGCAACAGCTAAACACACTAGAAAGCGCAGGTACGACTTTAATATGATAACTGTGGGACAAAAGTAAAATCAATGGATGGTTCTAATAGTTAAGATGGTTCGTCTACTCCGCTATTTATGGAAAGATTCTGGCATTAACTCTTATGCGGAGTAGAATTTTCCCTCGAGAGTTACTTAACTTAACAAACTTAAAGCGATACTTGAAAATATTCTATGGCGGCAACTTACTTAGAACAAAAAGTAGATGGTGATAAGCTAACTGACAGTTCCAATGACAATTGTATCTCCGTTCCGAAACGACCCGACTCACAGTCGACCAAAGATTGTAAATCCAATGACAGCTGTATCAATCAGAAGGATTTCCCAAGGAAAAACAATCTGATACAGAAGAACTGTAAGCAAACTGTCAGATATCATTATCTCCCGATTAGATTCCTATAGGGAAATACATTTACTGCATGGGAACCTTAATCGAAAGTCACTAAGGGATGTAAATACCAATCTGATCGTTAGTTAGATTAGAGTTTGAAAACCTCTATAAGATGGACGCTTTTGTATTTAAAAAAAATTTGAACAATACGGCAGTAACAATTATTTGCTATTGTTCTCATGAAATTTTTAAGGGTCATTGAAATGAAGCAACCAGCTACCAGTTGTGATGAAGATCGGTTACACACCATCACACATTATGTTAGATTCTTCAAGCGTTACTTACATTCAATTCTGATTCAGATCGTTGATCCATAGGACAGACTATCCATTGCATTTGCTACTGACTTCCTACAGTGGACGTCAATAACAACTTTTTCTTTTACTTCTCTGAGTTACATAAAGTCACTGGAATGATTTTTGTGAAACAAGCTTTCTGATATCCTTAAAAATAGTTTTAAAAGGACATGTACAGGAGTTTAGCTACCTTTTCCAACTGTTTAAAAAGTCAATCATTATCAAGGAAATTTTGATAAGGGGCCTCAATAAAGGTTTATCTACGTCTCGATGAAGATAATCCCCGAAATTAACTGTCCTCAGGCATCGGAGTCAAAGAAAAAATAGTTTTCAGGATTAGAGTTAGCAGAATCAGGTAAGAGATGAGTTTATAAAACGTTTATAACTTCGACAAGACAGAATACACCATTATCGCCTTTTGAGACCCATTATTAGATGATTGGTTTCCCACTTTTATCACTAAAATACTTTTAATTGTATTCCGGTCAATCTGATTTTCCCATATTCCTTTCGACTTTTTTTCTGAAATAATTATCTTAAGTACTTTTCTCTTCTTTTACTTTTCAGCTTTTAAAGCAAAAGATGAAAATAAAAATTCTCTGGGTTCACCTATTGGTCTTGTTGCCTCGAATGTTAATTTCTCAACCGAGGCGAAAGTTGCCGATATTACACAAGCTAAATTTGCTACCTATTTAAAGGCTTTTGCGCGACTGCATTTGCATGAGGAAATATTATGGAATCCTCTTATGGTCGATGATATAATGAAAGAAGGTCTCAACTTATATACAACATCACAGGAACAAAAAGAAGAAGAAAATAGTTATGAAACCCCAAGCGATATTTATACACTAAATGAAATGAACATCAAAAGAGATTTTCAGTTATCTGGATTCAGTTTTCACGTAGAATTAATGCCAGAATTTAAAATGAAAATGGGGAACACAAAAGAATCAGGAGCTAATGGTGATGCAGTGGCTTTAACTTTGGAAGATTTCAAAAAAGCTATGAGACAATTTTTACGTTCCCGCAAATATGCTTTGATAACAGTGGCAGATTTTTACGCTTTAATATGGCATTCCAGGCAAGCGTATTTTGTATTCGATGTCTGTGGCAGACGAGTTACGGATTTTAAATCGGACAAAGATAAGGGAGTGGCCATGTTAATATGTCTGAGTTGTTTGGAGAATGTAAGACATTTGGTGGTGAATTTAAGTGGTTTACAAGAGACAGATCCCTTAAGCATAAGACAAATTAAGGTGGTAAAAGTTGTTACCCCATCAGGGGGCATTATACAGCAAGATTATGCTAAACGATCACATCAATATCAAGTGGTTAATGATGATTATGCTTATCTAAGATCAGCACTACATTTAACCCTGAACAGAAGAGATTTATTAAGAAATCGTAGTGCTTTACCGGTGGCCATTACCGCCATTGTATGTACCAAAATAGATCATCCTGCCACCTGGAATATGAAAATGTTGGATAAGATTATATGTTTCGGTGTGAACTTTTGTCAATCCGTTTGGGCCAAATATGGAGACAGTGAAATGGTAGATGTGGAAGAATTTCCCACATACTTTTCAATAGGTCAATTCCAGATTACCATAGAAATAATAGCCCGTCAATATGAGGGCCTATGGCATTGTATTCCCGAATTTAAACTTAGCGAACTGGCTGAAAATTGTAAAAGAGCTTTTGATCGGGGCGATCATAAATTGATAATGCAAATCAATTATCAAATGTATGCCATTTGGAAAAAACATGATTTTATTTATCTTTTCGATCCCTTTCGACATCGTATCATGGGCAAACCTTTTGAATCCCAAGTCTATGAACAAATGGAGAAATCAGCCTCCTTAAGAATGTTCCGATCTTTTGATGTATTTCTTAATGTTTTCAATCACATTTTAATGGATTCTAATCGCTCCAGTAGCTTTTCCCTTCACGCCATAAAAGTCCGTAATATACAAAAGAAATTAACTCGTAAAGAATTAAATCTTAAAGCTATTGAAGATTCGAAATTGGATTCGAAAGGTGAAACAATATCACTTAATGATCACATATGCTTTGAAGAGGCCGAAGATATATGCTTTAAAGCTTTAGCTGATATAAGTGATTATGAAGATGAAGATCTAAGATCGGATGTATTTGAAATGGAACTGAGAACATCATCTAGTGAAGCAGAAATAGTGGAAGAAGAGGAAGCTATGGGGGAGGGAGAAGTCGAAGAAATAGAAGGTATTGAAACCTCTTCGAGCGGTGAAGAGGGAGGTGGACATAAAGAGAAATCCGGAAAGTCTGGAAAAGCCAAAGGTAAAGGAGGAAAAGGAGGTAAAGGCAGCAAAAGTAAAAGAGGACCTTCTGGTAAAGGTAAAAAAGGTGGAGGTGCTAGTGATAGTTTAGAGGGAGGAGATAAAAAGTCAAAACAAAAAGCAGATGACATGGAGAGTTCTGAAGATGAAGGTAAAAGTGATAGAAAAAATAAATCTAAAGATAAGATGAATAAAAATATTAAAAATCGAACGAAAATCAAAAAGGAAAAATCGGAAGACGAAGAAGGACATGATGAAAAAGCAGAAAAAGATAAAAAACTAAAAGAGAAAGAACAAAAAGATGAAGAGGGAAACGTTAAGAAAGAAAAAGACAAAAGTAAAGAGCAGTTGGATAAAGATAAGGAGACGAAAGATAAGAATGCGAAAGATAAAGAGCTAAAAGAAAAAGAGTTAAAAGATAAAGATAAGGATCTAAAAGATAAGGAACAAAAAGATAAAGATCTTAAAGATAAGTTGCAGAAAGATAAAGACCAAAAAGGTAAAGATCTAAAAGATAAGGACATCAAAGATAAAGATCTTAAAGATAAGGACCTGAAAGATAAAGACCTCAAAGCTAAGGATGCCAAAGATAAAGAAGAAAATGATAAAGATTCTAAAGACAAGGATCAAAAGGATAAAGATCTTAAGGATAGGGATCAAAGAGATAAAGACCTCAAAGAAAAAGATCTCAAGGACAAAGAATTAAAAGATAAGCAATTTAAAGAAAAGGACCTAAAGGAAAAAGACACCAAAGACATAGATCAAAAGGATAAAGAACTCAAAGATGCAAAAGATAAGGATAAGGATGTCAAATTAGAAAATATGGATGATGATAAGCCTGAAGATCAAAGTAAAATTGCTACTGATAAAGATAAAGAGGGTGTAAAAACAGATGATGAAAAAGACATGGGAAGAAAATCTCGAGAATCTAAGGAAGAGGAAATTTTAAAATCTTCACAAGATGAAGAGGCAGCCAGAAAACTTGAAGAAGCTAAAGCTAGAGAAAAAGAAAATGCTCTAAAACGGGCCACGCAAGAACAAGAACAAACTAAAGCCAAAATAGATTTTGAGCAGAAACCTGATAAATCAAAAACTCCACCCCACCCATACGATGATGGCACCGAAGCTGACGATGAAAATGAGGAAGCCTTTAAAAAGCAGCGCTACTATTGTTCCCTACCAAATCCAAATTGTTATCCGGGTTATCTTAAAAATCCCGTTGATATGGCTGTACTCGGTTCGGCAAATGGCAGTTATAGAAGTATTTGCCAACTTTTGCAATCTGGTTTTCAATTAGCCGATCGTTTATTAACATTGACACCCTGGGGAAATTTTGTTATATTTCGTTGTTCAGGCAAATTGGCCACAGATGAAAAACACTATTATCTTTATGATGGCTGCACATGTAATTTTGAACGTTTTCGTCATTTGGATTTGCGCGTGGGTACTGCGGGTCTATTATGTTTTAAACACATTCATGATATTATTGGATATATCAGACAATTGAGACAGACACGAAGACAAGAAAAGAAGAAGAACAAATATACAGCAGAGGAAATTTGTCAAGAGTATTGTAATAGAAGTTCAAGTAGTTTAAGACTTTAGGAATTAAGTTTTACTAAATTCTAGTGAAAATATATATACTTTGAGATAATTTTTGTATTAAAAGCGAATTTAAAAAATTGATTTTTTTTTAAATAAATAGATTTAGATTCTGAATTTTAGTTATTTCAAATATGTCAGGGGGATTTACGTGAAATGTAACATTCGAAGTTTTATTATTAGAGGATCAACTCTACTAGGTGAAGGCTTTGCAACTTTATTAATGCCCACTCAGGTTGATGCAGTCTCCTCCAATTCGCCGTTCCGCGATACATGATCTTTGATATAAAGTTCACCGACAAGACATCAGAACAAGCAGAATAGATTCAGGTTATGTATTAAATAATAATATCAAACTACATTTGAAGTTCACAAGATTCCTAATTTGATTTTAAAATTGATTTGGATTTGAACTTGATCGCATTTTTAAAAAATATATATAAATAAATTCTTATATAAATTCTTGCTCAGAGTCTAGAGAACGATGGTGTCACAAGTAAAGAACTAATGGAAACAAAATCAGCATCTAAAGGCATTTGAAATGTTACCGAATAATTTCAAATTATTTCCCATCTATTTTAGTTTCATATATCTTCAGTTCTTTCTTTCGGTTTTATGTGTTTAATTCTCGTTCGAAAAGTAAATTCGGAATATATTTATGTTGTTAGACCTCCAAAAAATTAAAATCTATAAAAATCTAATCATTAACTAATGGTTCCTTTAATTTTTGGAGAAAGATTTGTGTAATATATTCAATAATGACACTTTATACATTAATTCCATAATTCGGTATTTCGCTTACAGGCTAAACTCATATTCATATGTGTTAAGAGAATAATCAGCCTCAGTGGCCAGAATTGAGTACAAAGGTATATTGCTCTAATAACTAGATCCAGTACCAAACTTCGGTCATAAGGACCAGATACTCTACAGTAATCTCCCATTTACCATTTGCTTTAAAATCTGTTCAAGGTTTTAACAATTTTCTTCTTGTAGAAAAACCCTCATGGAGGCTTAATATGTTCACGATTGGATGTCAATTCTATCCCCTTTCTACATAAACCTTAGTCCCTTAAGAATACATGAGTGTTATGGCACCGATCATAGTTCTTATTGCCTAAGATCAGATCTGTTGCTCTAAGGATATCATTCTAAGCAGAGAAGATATAATTCAAAGTATCATATAATAGTTGGATCTCAATGAATGTAAGTTATATGATCTACTAAGGTTCCTGAATTGTATCGACTGGTTAGGCGGATTCTTACAAGTGTGATTTTCTCTAAAGGCTTTACATCAGCAGTTACCTATATTTTCTTCACTGCTCTCTTTCGTTCTTCCATATTTGTCTTCTAACTTTTTAATTCGCAGATCTTTAACTTGAAGGTATCACAATGGACAATATGGGACTCCGAGAGGCGTTGTTAAGATGTCCTATTGCACTAGTTAACCTTGCTTTTACAAAGTGTATGGATTTCGATACTATATAAAAAACGACTATACACGATTCGATTACAATGATTGAAACAAGAGTGATCGATCTAAAAATTAAAAAACGATTAAGTGAAAAACAAACTAGAAAAATCACAATAGATACTTAGAATGCAAAATAGCCTCTACTCCTTTCTGCAGCACAGAGGTTTTCTAAATCCTAATTTCTAGTCTTAGTAGATTCATTGAATGTTAACGAAATCCAATATAAAATTTCTTGTTTAATCAGTATTCTATAAATAATTTATATTGAATGACATCATCTTAATTTCAGTCATAAAACATTGAACTCCATAATGTAAAAGTTTCCCTGTTCCTTTTCTCCTCTCTACGATATTTATAAATTCATTATATTTTTTTTTTTTTAACTTAAACAATTTGCACAAAAAATCGTAATTTTGTATTTTTGTTGATTGATTGATTGATTGATTGATTGATTTTACAATAAAGTAAATTACGTACTAAATATTAGATAAATAAAAAAATTATAATAAAGAATTTAACACAAAATATCATTTAACATTAACTTAAAAAGAAAAAGAAAAAAAGAAGAATAATAATTATAGCAATAAAGAAACGATACAATGATTTTAATTGAGACAAGTACATTTAAGAAGAATAAAGCCAACCGATCAATTGAAATATTTTAGGCGGCCAGACCAATATCTTCGTTTTTCGGTACAGTTGTACTCAAAGTTTAACGCATCTCCGGGATATATTTTTAAAATAACAAAAGAAAATTAATTTATTAAAAAAAAATTCATCCCCTGGGAAGATTTCTTTTGTTTTTGTTTGATATTTTTGTTGTTGTTGTATTAGAGGTACAAAAAAACTATAAAAATTGTTCTGCTAAAAGCTAAATCATAAGGATTTTGTTTATTACAAATTAAACCTAACACTCCATGGCTAATGAATTTGAGTTTTCATTTAAGGCAGCCACACCATTCTCTATAGGCATAGCTAGACTATTGTCATCCATTGTAGCTTCCGGCGCATCCATGGAATTATGATTTGTTGTTGAACTAGCTGCCACTGTTGATATAGAGGCTTCACCATTCATATCACCACATTGCATTTCATCATCTAGATGTTCACCATCATGACCATTGCCATTGGT
Source organism: Cochliomyia hominivorax (assembly GCA_004302925.2). NCBI lineage: Eukaryota > Metazoa > Arthropoda > Insecta > Diptera > Calliphoridae > Cochliomyia > Cochliomyia hominivorax. Next base: position 80,802,665 of record PYHX02000413.1, on the reverse strand, counting down.
CAATTCATTGGTGGGTGTATCATCCCAATTTATTTTAAATCTGGTTACACGGGGTTTAGTGGCCAATATATTGCGGGTTAATTTATCGAATAAAGGTTTTGGTGGTGGATTTTCACGCATTTCTGGATCGGCATAATCATTATTCACAAAATAACCCACACGCACAAATTCCTGACCACGATAAGAACACGTTAGCAGCACTATAGTAACACCCACAGCATCTGGTTCAGGTATTTTTGTTACATCTGGTGGATCAGCTTGAAATACAAATATATGTCTACCCTCTGGCACAGGACCCACATAAATGGTATCTAATACTTGATCATATTCTTCTGATTCTGCTGAGCCCACATAAATCATTTTCCATTCTAAATCTTCTTTCAGTTCTTCGATGCACTCAAATGTTAATTCGAATTGAAAGGGATTAAAGAAACTACTGGGATTGTCCAGCACCACAACATTTGTTATGTGCACTTTAGCCATATTAATTTGTTGAACTCAGTTTGGCGGCAGTTGTCTGTGTTTGCTAGCGTGGTCACTTTAGCAAATTTTTGCGCTTTGTTTCCGATACACTTTTTTAACAGGCAGATGGTGTTATTTTTATTTTTTCTTATTTCTTTATTTGTGGAAAAAGATTTAACTTTTTGCTTTATTTTTTGCTAAAAATTATTAAGATTTTTTAAAACTTTTCCTTTTGTTTTTTTTTTTAAGTAATCGGTTAATTACCTTCTTATTTATTGATATTTTTCAGAAATTAATTATTATTGCAAATTTGTATAGATCTCGATTTTTATTTATTTGTTAATTAAAAAAGAACTGTTTGCCAAAAAATGTTGTTTCTTATTATGAGAATGAAATGACATTTCCAGAAATGTTGCCAACTTTCCCGCCAAATTCCAATGCATTTGTGTTTAAATCAATGATGACAGCTTAACATTATTTTCGTGCATTTCAACGATTTCGTAAAAATTTGAAATGTAAAAATAGAGGTTCTATTTTTCAGCGATTTTTTGTGACATTTTTAAACTTTTATTTTTAATTTAAAATTTTTTATTCTACAAGACAAACAGTTTGGAAAGGTGACTCAACCATGTTCATTCAGAAATATATCATTATACCAAACATGCAGAACCATTCCGGTCCATTGTGATTTATTTCCTTTTCAGTTACCTGAAAAGGAAATAAATGAAGGAAGGAGGCAACAGTATTTAACGAAATGAAGATGAAATATAAGATTCTTCAATAATCGACTGCCTTACCACTTCCATCCACAAAATAAGCCCAAGCGTTTACATGAAATACCACGTAGTTTCCATGCATCTTAGGCATGAACAAATATCATAAAAAACTGAGAAGATACCATCATCTATGCATCTAATTGGCATAGTTCTCTACCATCGGAATCAGACCGATCTTTGTTTCTATGCTCCTGTCAATCAGAAGTCTGAGGATCTTCTCCACCCCCAGCTACACCTTATAGCGGCTCGTCACCAGCATTGATTTCTGAGGCTCTTCTCCACCCCCAGCTACACCTTATAGCGGCTCGTCACCAGCATTAATTTCACAAAATGCTTAGCATGTCACCACTCAAATCGCACTTGGTTTGAATCATCAATGACCATTCAAACGTACGATCCTTGTGGAAGTTGAACTGTCAAAAGCCTTTGAGATTGTCAGTCATAAAGTTCTTTTGCAATACATCTTTCAGGCTCCACTATTTAAAATTTGAAGAGATGGATTGTGAATTACTTGAGTGGACGTTAGTCACTGTAGAGTTCGTGACCAAATATCAAAACATCGTAGAGTAAGACAAAGAGTTCCATTTTGAAACTCCCAGTGCCTTCATCAGAAGTTGACGTGATAGCTCGAAACATCATCCTATCTACAAACAAATATGTTACGATGTGAGTGTCGTACATGGAGGCATTGAGGAGAATTTTCAAAGGTTTACAGGGTAGTTCCAGAACTAAGAATGAAGTGGAGCAATAGACTCAATGCCTTCAGTTTTGTATTGACCTTACCATCCCTAACATTTGTCCAGCATTTAGTCAAGAACCACATGATAAATGATATTTGTTTAACTACAAACACCATCCTACACCTTAGTCCAGGATATCTTTTAAGACATCCTATAGAGGTGGCACAATTTTTTGGCCTGGAGATAAACCAGAACATGAATCATAACAATTAACTAATTTGTGTTAATAGCTGATACCACAACAACGGTTTTAAATGTTTGGCTACTGATATAGCACTAACTTTATCTTGAACATTTTCTGTCGCTGAGTCATCAAAAAGAAGACATAAGTACGGAAGCATCCTGTCGCCTAATTTACGGGAATGATGGGAGCTAAGAGCCAATGTTATAGTAAACTCGTGCTTTTTGTGAAAATCTAGAAAAGGTTTCACATTTGTTTATAATGCTTATTTAATCAGAAAACTCTCTGACAGATAAGTAAAGTCATTCTTGGTGTCTTCCTATGATTAAAAACTTGAAAGTATATCGAAAAAGAACTCTATTTTGAATCATATTTTTTGAAATAAAATCTATATTCTATCTCAATGTATAGACGATTATGTAAAAAATAAGCTGCATTTGGAAGAACTTTTACACCAAAAATCGATAACTACAAGTTTCTTTTAATAATTTAAAACCCATTAAAATTCCTAAATTGAAATCGTTTAATATGGCAACACTATTTTGAACTTTCAGCTGTTTTATTCCCTGCAAAGCGAATTCATTTAATTCGCATTCGATGACTTTTGTGTAGAAATTTGTTTTGTTTATTGTTGAGAAGAATTAGTTGTAATTTGTTTAAAATATTTATAAAAATTTACTAAAAATGATACATTTAACGGGTCAAAATTATAATGCACGAGAAATAATACAAAATATCTTCTCACCTTTAATAGGAGTATTGACGAGTCCTTATGCGGATGAGGTGTGTCATCGTAATAATTTGTCGTTTGTGGAAATGTTACAGCCTTTTGCAAAATTGCAAAGTGATGGTAAAGTTATTTAAAAATTACTTAAGTTTTATACATAAAATATGTTTTAATTGAAAAATTAGCTCATTTTCGTGATGTATCGGGAACTAGTGTTTCCATGAAAGGTTTACGTTTAAATTTCTGTGATGTAGACTGGAGGCCACCACAAACTGTTTTAGCCCGTAAAATGCTCAATGAATCGGTGACAAATGCCCATAATGATAAGACCAAAGTGGTCCACATAGGTAAATCATATTTTCTTCTCATTTTGTAAAAAAGTAAAATTTTTGATAATCCTCAGGTGACGTCACTCTGGAGATACCCACCTCAGAGCCTTGGTTTGAAAATTGGCGTGAAACCCTTTTAACCGTTCAATTTCCCGCTGATCATGAATTTACACGTCATTTATTGAGTTGTCTTATCGTTTTATCTAGTGGAGACCCTAATATTGTAGAAACTGCTCATAAACTTTCACAAAATGTTCATCAAATGCAAAGTGTTACGCCCCAAAAATTACCCAAATGGTTTCAATCATCTGATGTTCTCAATAGCTACGTCGTTTTACACGAAGGCAGTCAGGGTGATTTATCGCGGGCCCAACAGGGTTACGAAATGTTAAAGTCCACATTTGGTGATTCTAAATGTTTTCTTATACAAATTAATTCTTTGGATCCAAATGTTACCAGCGAGGTGCCAGATTATTGGGCACCATTTTTGAGAAGACAACCAAAATCTTCGGATAATATGAGTTCCAGTGGTACAGGTGGTGATCAAATGAGTGGTCATAAAACTCCACAGGATAATTTATCGATGGGTGGTTTATCCTCTATGCAAATGTCAGCTTTAAATGATGCTGCATCCAATAGTGATACAAGTGATTTGGCGGGTATTATGCATCCTTTAAGTCCTGTTCAGGAGAATGCCACAGAAGCCATTGTAAGTAGTAAAAGGAATATATGTTGTTATTTCTTTGTTTGAATCAAAGAATAGCTTATTTTGGAAACAAGAAAGTGTTGCCTAATTTTAGGCGAAAATTTTCTGAAATTTGTGTAAACACAAAGAAAACGACAGTAATGCGAAGAAATGAACTATAATTATTCTACTTTTTAATACAATGCCCTCAATTAAGGTGCATCTCAGTTGTTTCATATGAATTTCCGGTTATTCTATTATTATTGTGTTATCAGCAAATTTATGGGAAAGACCATACTTTTGTATGGTCAGCTGCTTCCTCAGAAACTTTTGCGGTATTATCAAAAGAATTGTTCGGAGACCATCATTATTCTAAATTCACTGCAATGATCTTAAATTTAAAGTAACTGAGATAACCTGCCGCCGCTTACTCTAAAATCTAAGTGAAAACATCGATCTTTTTCAGTAATCATATATCTTTTAATCTGAATACCAAAGTCTGATATTTAGAAACCTGTAATATCAAAATTCTGTGCCGGTTGTTGGATCTATTTAGGATGAATTGGGAAATCGTAGAAAATGAAGGTTTTTCCGCTAAGGGAAAATATCATAATGCTAAGTCGTCTTAACTGCAATTTGGAGAGTTAGATACTTTTAAGAAGGATCTTCATGTATGCCAGCAGAACATAGTTTGGAATTTTAAACTGAACGCGTAAGTTTACGGGTAGACGAAATTGTTTTACCTCATTAGATTTTTTGAGGTTGTCAAAAGCAATACCTAATTTAATTAGGAATGATAAAATTTGCTGGAATCCTTGAATTTACTTGCACCTTCCCCAGTTAATTGAGTTGTTCAGAATATCATCACAAAGTAGGATACAGTTTAAGGGACATGTTTTACCATAAAACAGAGATCCTAATAATAATTCTAACAGACTTTTGGACGTGCGTTGGCTTAAGAAATTTGATGCATTATGTAAATATTTATGTTGAAAATTTCATCTTGCTCTTCTTTTAGAATTCCAAATTCTCTGTTAGCAGTGAAAGTATTGCCTCACAAACTATAAATCCCAATGTATGGTCAGGTGACTATGATGCTCCACATGGTCAATGTTTAAATTCTATGGATGTGGAAAATTTAAGACATTTTGTACAAGATTATGCTGTTAGAGCTTTAATACCATATGTTGAACATTTGGTGGGCATATTAAATGAAGCAGTAAGTGTAAACGAAATTCTTTAACAACAAATTATTAAATGTTTTTACTATCTTTAAGGTCACAAATAAAAAAGGTGTTAGTAAGTCATTATTAAGTGCCACAAAACGTTGGTTTGTTACTAGCAAACCCGGAGCCAGTGTTAGTAACCAAAATGCTGTTATGTAAGTGATAATAGTTTTAATAAATTATGATCTAAATATTTATTTTATAAAATCTTAGTTACACCCACGAATCAGCTGAATTGCAGACACGCAAATTGGGTGATTTATATTTTATGTTTGGTCATTATAACATGGCCTTTCAAGCATATCATCAGGCTAAAAGAGATTTCAATGCCGATTCAGCTTGGCAATATTATGCTGGAGCATTAGAAATGGCTGCCCTATCAGCATTTATGTTGGGCACTGCCAATCGTAAGACTTATGATTATATGGAAGATGCCATAGTGTGTTATTTAAACACTTGCAGGTATGTTTAATTACATATTTATGAGAAAAATCAACATATTTTTACTTATTCCAAAGACTCCAACAATTTGCAACCCGAGCTACTTTGTTAAGCATGGAATGCTTAAAGACTGCACGTAATTATGGTGAAGCTGCGAAACAATTAATACGCATGACTAGTGAGGAATCTGATTTACGGTCTGCTTTATTATTAGAACAAGCAGCTTATTGCTTTTTGGCTACCACTCCGGCCATGTATCGTACTTACGCCTTCCAAATAGTTTTATCGGGTAATCGTTATTCTCGGGCTGGTCAACGTAAACATGCCTATCGTTGTTATAGTCAAGCCTATCAAGTATTTAAAAATAAAGGCTGGAGTTTGGCTGAAGATAACATACAACATACTATGGCTAAAAACGCTTATATGTTAAAGAAACTAGAAGAGGCCAGTCGTTCCTTAGCACATCTCTTAAGACCGGGAAGCTTACAGAATGGTCAACAACAAATGAGTTTTCTTAAAGAGTTTATACATACACAAAATGTATGATTTTCTTTCTTGAAACTTAAAATTATAAAGAGATTTAATTAACATTGTTTTAGGAATATATTAAACGACATCCTGAGCTGGGTTTATTGGCTCATGCTTTGCCTCAAGTGGTTCAGGATTCAATAAAAGTTCTTACTTTAACTCCAACACCTATAGCTTCGGCTAATCATATACCTGCCTCTAATATTGATATAAATGTAAGTTTTCCTATATTATATATTTTAAAGTTTAGAGGAATCCTTGTTACATTTTTTATAGACTGATTTAACCGAGGAATCTGTTTGGCATAAAATTGAAGAAATGATAGTTACTACTGCCTCGGCTAATAAGCCATTAGTTTTTAAACCTTATAGAAGTTTATTTACTAAAGAAAATCCTACCACAGATAATCCTTTAGCCGTACAAGGAGGTAAGTTTCCATTTGTTATATTTAGAAATGATTTTAAAAATTATTTTCATATTCGATTTAGAACCAATTGAAGTTGCTGTTACCATTTCAAATACCATACGCTGCAGTATTATTTTAACAAATGTGGAACTTTTATGGCGTTTAAAACTGGACAATGAGGAAGAACTATCAAATATTAGTCTTTTTGAAAATGCCAGTGAAAATCCAAGTAAGTTATTTTGCCAGTTCACGCAACAAAAAAAAACTTGATTTTTATCTTATTTTAATTTCCAGACAAAGCTGCTATTATGGCAGCTATCAAAACAAGTGGCCTACAAACTTTACAACTTGAGGAGAAAGGCAGTAAAACATTATACTTCAAATTGACACCAAAATTAACCGGACGACTTACCATAGTGGGCATGGTGGCCCAGGTGGCTTCAGCATCTGAACCGCATAATACTTTAATGGGTTCTTTACAATTTGAAACTCAAACATTTAGACCACCTGGCAAACAAAGCAAAAAAACTTTATTTGATCAAAAACTTAATATACGTGTTATACCGGCCGTACCCTGGTTGAATGTTAGCTTCTCTACATTGCCCACAGATATAATAGCTGGTGAAATAATGCCAGTGACTATAGTTTTGAGAAATGAGGGTATAAAACCTATAGGAGAAATCTATTTGGGTTGTGATAATCCACGTTGGTTGACATTGCAGGATAAAGAAGCTGATATTCCTTTGTCTATAATAAGTTGTAAGTATTAAACAAGCAGGATATTTACTAATTAATTAAACAATTTGTGTCATGAGAGCTTAAGAAGTTGTGCGAACATCTTAAATTATTTGCTCTACGTGACAATTAAATACTTTGTGACATTTGGGACTTTGAAGGCAGACAAGATATCAATTAGTAGATGAGAAAATTGTTCCAACTGACATTTAACTATTCAGTCGACATAAGATGTTGATTTAGGATTTAATTCCATCTGTAACCATATTGTTGTAATAGCTAAAAGTATTCTGGACTGAGAGATTTAGGATTATAGGAGAGGTAGGTAGGTAGTTTAACAAATGTAGCCTGCCAAGTGGTCCATGGACACATATAAGTCATACGTTTGACACGACATGTTTAATACAAGACCTTTTGATCCATTCAAGCATGACTGCAATGGACGATGGGAGGTCCCCAAATACCAAATTGGACTGAAAGATTATCCCTCTTTCGTGTCTTTATCAGGTTTTTGTACGGGGATGACTATCCATTTTCCGGGCATTAGCTTCTAATTGACAGGTTAAAAACGACAGTCATATATTCAACTCCCTGTTTGCAAAGTTTCTTCAGTATCAGCATTTAAATTCCGTTGGGACTAATCGCTTTCGATGAGTAATCTGCGTTGATGGCCTCTGCAACTTTATATGTACAATTCAATCCGTGACTTAAAAGTTGTTAAGTTTGCGAACAACACTTCGTTTCCCACTAAAGATGCTCAATACATTGTCGTCAAATGCTCGCGAGATTTCCTTAGAATCTGATATTGTGATAACTGTAAACTTAATCGCGATCCTATCATCTTTCTTCTTAGGGTTGAAAATATATCGAATGGTCGATCACAATTTATTTGCTTTTCCTCATTTACGAACCTGCTGATTTTACAGTTAAGCACAGCAATTCTTGGGTCGCTGGGGTTGGCATTTTCACACTCATATATACAAAGAATATACTCTTTTCTAACATGTTCCTTTTTCTTTTCCACTTTTAGCCATTAAAGATTTAAGCAATGAGAAATTAGTGAAAGATAAGGAAATACGAAGACAACATGTATTCCGCTTACTTAAGAATAAATCGGAAAATAATGTGGCTTTAAAGGCACAAGAAGCCACCACGGTTAATGCTTGGTTACAGGCTCCTTTCGATAAGGGCGAATATAATTTACGATTATTATTTTATTATGCTTTACCCTCAACGGATGCAAATCTTAAATATCGTTTGGTACGTCATAATTGGAAATTTAATATACACGAAAGTTTACACAGTGAAGTCAGTTGTGTGGTCAGTAATGCCCTAACTGGTGAATTGGGTTTGAATGTAGAAGTACGCAATGAAAATAAACCTCATCATCCATTGATGTCGGAATTATATATCAATAATTTGGCCCTGTATTGTGAACAATTTAAATTAAATAAGGAGAAATTTTATTGTAAGTATGATAAGTAATCTTTGGAAATACATTTAAAAAGATTTAAATTTCCTTTTGACACTTTGTCTATAGTAATGAACCAAATGGAAATAAATGCTGGTCTTTTGGGTGGTAAGTTTTTGAGTATATTCAAGTCTTTTATAACACTTAAAAAACTGTTATTTCATCTTTATCTTAGAACGTTGTCTAAAATCTACCAAAACAGCCAGTTTTCAATGTCGTCTGCTAAAATCATCTTCATTATCCCCCAGTACTACTCCTGAAGATGTACTTAAGACTCGCCTTTCTTATATGGATATTATGCCTATGAAAACTTCATCATCTCATGCCGAACACAACATTCCTAAAATGTCTGAACTCTATAGTTTCTTGGCCAATCATGAAACTATTTATTTCAATACGAACATTACTACAGAAGAATTCAATAACATTGTTGCCTCCTATGAACCCCATACTACTTTGGCAGTCTGCTGGACAGCTGCTGTTGTACAAAATTCCATACAACGTCTGGCGTATGGTCAACATTTTGTACAATTGAAATATTTATATGAAAAGAAATCATGTCCAGTAAGCGGTGAATTGAAAAAATTTAAAAATCACGATAAAGATCAAGAAAAACTATTAACTATAGCTGAATATTCCGAAAAGAAAACACAAGAAATTAATGATATATTAGTGGATGATAAGGTTAAAGGTGAACAATTGCAAACGTTTGATGATGATGATGATGATTTTTGGGAACCTAATGAAACGTATGTGGGTCAACGATGTCTACTGGAGGATGAAACATTCTTGGTGGCTACAAAAGCTTAGATAGCTTTAATATATTCCATTTGAAAATTAAAAGAATGCAATAATATGTGTGTAATAGAGTTTGGTTTTTATTAAAATTTAATATATTGAAGACAAGGAAAAATAATTGATTAAATGAGGTATCATTTTGAGAAAACTAAACGACAGACTTATCAATGGGAAATTACCTAGTCGAAAATTTAGAAAAAAAAAAAAAAAGATTAAGTAAAGGCGTAGGACCACAAGGCTATTAATACTGGATATAATTCTGATGTCATTGGCCACATACATGATATAAGGAATGAGAAGAAATTTTATTTAACCAAAGTATTATTTGATTTTTTTTATCAAGCTACAGGCCGGTTATCTTAATGCTCAGACCATTTGATTTGAAAATAGCTTATGTAAATTTAAAAATAAACAAGGCTCCTGACAGGAGCAGTTACGTCAAAAGAGACCAATCATTTTTTACTGCTGCTAACATTCATAAGACTTCACAATATGTCCATTAATTTTTGGCAAACAAACCCTTGTGGTAATGTGGTATTTTTACAAATAGAGGACAAATTCCTCCAAACTGTTCTAGCTAAGGCTAGTGGAGAGATATTAGCTCTTGTTAAAAGGAAATTGATGAGCACAAAGGTCTCCAAAATTATAGCAGATTTTAAATGAAGATGGATTTCCTGTTCAAGTAACGTGACAGAAAACACTATAAAATTATTAATGGAGGATTTCCGAAAAAGTTGAAACCATATTTATTTTTTAAATTGTAGCTATTTCAGTCAAAATGTAAAACTGTTGCGTTTTTATAAATATATATGTTAACAACTTTTTGATCTCACTCCTTAGTAGTTCAATAGTAAATCTTATATATTTCTAATTCAGTTCTAATAAAATACTTATTTAGTCTCAGTACAGTTCAGTTCTAGTTAAATTCTATATTCTAAACAGTTCAATTCAAGTTCCGATCATCAACTTTTATATACTTCAGATCCCAAAATTGTTCAACAAATTGTCTATGGCCAATTGTTCCTACAGGGACAGTGACAAACCGCCGCCAATAAGCTTCATTACTGTAAAATTGAGCTTTGGTCATAGAGACCACGTGACCCTACATCTCCATATACGTATGTTTATATGATATATTCGTTACTTCTAAAAAATAACAATTTTAAAAAGGTTTTTTATTCAAATTTTGTATTTTATTTTTGGTAAATGTGACTAGATTAATGCAAAAAATAATCAGAAAATCAGTGTAATTAAATAAAAATCTGCTTTTGTTTAATATTAATGAAAAATTACTATTTTCATTTTCAATTACGTTTTTTGTTCAAATATGCTTTACCCGTAGCATATAAAACACAAGAACAAGCATAAATGTTTACCAAAGCACTGCCTAGTAAAGCACCCACAACATTAGGTATTGGATAGGTTTGCCATTCACGATCCCAATCTAAAGGTGAGACTACCGATCCGGCCCAAGCGCCCAAAATGCCACCTAAAGCATTATATTTAAACAAATCTAAGGCAGTCTCTTCACTTTTTGTTAGAAAATCTGGTTTTTCACAGAAGCACACTTGTAATGCTCCACCGCCTCCTAAGAGAAATACGGTAGGTGATACCGACAATAGAGTCAAAAGTAATGACAGCACAAAGGTTTGCTCATAGTTTTGTAAAACAGGCGCACCCAAAATTATACACACAAATGCATAGAGCAGAGTACACAAAAATTGCAACAACAAACCGCCAGCCAAATCTTTGGGAGTAAAATAAGCTGCCTTCTTTTGTTTTTGTTTCTGCGTCAACACCGGATCATCATGTCGCCCATAGTAACAGCACAATAGAACTTTTAACATTTCACCCGTAAAAACAATGGGTATAATTAGCGAATCCCAAAAGCTGCCTAGGTGCGTCCAATTTCTTCGGTATTGCATGTAGGTCATACAAATCAATATGACCCCCAGGCTGATAGATAAATGGAAGAGTTGATGTTTAGTTTTTTGTGTATCAAATTTAACTACCATTTTGGCGTGTCTTTAGTTATTATTTTTTTAACTTTTTGTTTATTTATAAAAAGGAGTTTAATTACAAAAATGTTTTTTTCTTTATTTTTTTTCTGTAGCTAATTTTATGGCAGTCAGTTTTGGTCAGTGCTGATAATTTAATTAAAATGTAATGACGTTGAAGCGATTTTTTGAATTATGCAGCGTTTTTTTTAATTTAAGCAATTTTTTTAAAAATCGCTTTAATAGAACAATTTTTTTCAGAACTCCTGTGCTATTGGATTTAGAAATTTTTGATTTTCCAGTACAATTTGGGGTAAACAAACTTAGTTTAATAGTTAATTTCTGATAACAATAGGGGTGTCGTGTAAAAATTGTAGGTTCTATTAGGTTGATGTCATACTCCAATAAGGAGAAAAAGGCCATTAAAGACGGGAAAGTAGAAGGAGAACATAAAGGAAAACAAAAAATTTAGGTTAGTGGAGATACCCCAAGATATGAATCGTCTATTACAAAAATCTCCTTATCCAGACGATGCTATTACATTCTCCAACCTATAACCGATCTTTCAGTTCGCAAAAATTATTGATTACACACTACCATCAATGAACTTACAGACAAAAAAAGTGACACAATTTGTAATCGACCGTTTCTTCTACTTCTTGTTCCATACATACTATGTCCAAACGATTCCTTTTGCCCATACTAATAATGCGATCTATTCCCTTATAATTAAGCATTGGCAATAAGGTACTTGCCAACCGGCAGTCAGACCGTCTGTCCCACACATGATTCATCTAATATTCTGCCGTTTCTTTGGTTGCAGTTCTTTGCAATATTACACAAAATTGGCAACTACTGACTTGAGAGATATCTGTGCTTTTATGAGATAACATTTTCTATCTTTACAGGTTTTTGTGATACTGATTATATTTTTATTCCTATAAATTTTCTTTTAAGATTACACAAAGGATCTTTAGGAAGATGCACATTCTGCACCTTCTTGGTGGACATCACTCCTAAAACATTATTTACTGTAATATTTTTAATTAAGACTATATCCAATGAGAAAAATCCGTAAAATTTGTTCCAGAGATATACGATATTAAACTTTACATTTGTAAGGGGGTTGATTCCACCTAACCGTCCCCCATTCAAATATTTTGGAGATTATATAAAAAACATTTTCAGTTCTCGGAGGTTGCTCCAAACATAGGTCTAAAATTTTTTTCATACTGAACCCACTTGCCGATTTTCAATAGAAAACAATAAGAGACAACCAGGAAAAATAATTTTAGAGGAGATCGTACCAACAGCAGACCGTTTGAGATAAATCAGCTCAGATTTTGCTTTAATGCAAGAATATGTATAATTTACTTGTATAATTTCTTCTTGTTGTAATAACACGTAGTAACAAAGTATATTAATTCACCACTTGTGGTGATAGAGGCCATAAGAGAAGACCGATCTCTTATTGCCAATAGAACTGTTCGGAAAATATACAATCTTAAATTATTGTACTGTGAATTTTATACGGAAGATTTAAAGAATTATACCCTACATAAGCCCTAGAGGAACTAGTGGACCAACCATCAATATCTAAAGGTTTCGTTCTCAAAATAAGCATATAAGCAAATTCGTCGTTACCTTTTTAAATTTGTTTGGTATTTATAAAAAATTTTAAGTTTTTGTGAAAAATTAAATATATATCAAGATACAAGTTAATACATCAACGCCATCAACAACAATGTAATAGTGAAAATTGGTTCCGGAACGGCCTGAGTTGGCCAAAAAATGTCAAGCCAATAACAGTTGTACCAATTGAAAGTTTCTCAAAAGAAAAAACAACCTTATACAGCCGAATTGTTACAACAACAATGCAATAGTCGTCGATCTAACCCGACTATATAAGCTCTAAACCTGGATGCAGCGACCCTCGATTAACTTTATTGTATCATTTGGGCTTTATATTAAACTAGTTTTTACCCGTTGTGATTTGCTACAGAAACATTCTCAAATTTTTCACAGATCACAATCTGTATTAAAAAAAAAATTATGCAATGACATTTTGCCAAATGCCCCTAAACCCCGTCAGTTCTAAAATTTTATTTAATATTTGCATCGCATGGAAGCTAGCTACCCCTTCTCTTGATGCTAATCAGTAAAACTCTTTGAAACCAAATTTTAGAAATTTCGCTGTTAGTTGTTTAGATATTTGATAATCACTATCTTAATTGTATGGGGGGTATCCCTCCCCCTGGTGCTATCGGTTCATTTTGTTCACTAAAATAGCTTCTTAAGAAAGTAATTGGGACCAAACTTAAGAACTCTCGCAGTTATAGTTCTTTAGATATTTATTTGAAAAAGCGGTTAGAATAAAATTTGAAAATCAAAAACAAACACAGAAATACTTAAATGTGCTACATTTGATTGAAAATTTTGTTTATCCAAGCTTAAATCCTTATTACGGGATGGATGTCATTTGTATGGGAATTATAATTAAAACAAAAATTAACTTACATAATTTAAAACTTCAGCTTAACAATCTCGATTGTATTTATTTATCCAAGTGTTTGTTACATTTAGAAATTCTAAAAGTTCTGCATTTTTCTTAACGCTGCTGCTCCTATAACAAGCAATCATTATTTCTATCCAAATATCTTGATATTAATTTCTATTCCTAGGATCTTCTTAAATATTCTAAATGCTATTTAAAACTCCTTCCAAAACATTTGAATATCTTATCTTTTCCAAATAATTTGCAAAATAAAATGTTTCTCTTGATGATGTATAATTAATTATTTTTCATATGTTTTATTATTTATTTAATATTTTATTATCACAAAAACGAAAGTATAAAGCTCCTTTCAATTTGTAAATTTTTCTTAGTCTGAAGAAAATCTGAAAATATTAAATAAAGACACAAATTAGACTTTTAATTTGTTTATAGGAAATTGATAACTCTTTCAATAAAATGCTATATATTTATTTTTATCAGTTAGAAAAAGTTAGTTACACGGTTTTCTTCAAATGAACTATACTATAAATGAAACATCACGTTAAAGAAATATATATTTTAGAGGGCAAATAATACAACATTAAGGATTTTATTTAGAAACTAAGACATTTGTCAATACTTTTATTTGCCCCCAACATTTATTAAAGGTTTTCTCTAAACCTACCTTAACGAAATGGTAGGCACCCCATCATCGCATGTTAAAAAGCCAAGAACTTGAATGATTGTTATATTCCAAAACATTTCTAGAAAAAAAAATATACATTATTAAAATTTGTTATAAAAAAATAATTATTTTATAGAAAAATACAAAATTTCAGAATCCTTTTGGTTTAATTTGAATGTGTGATCAGCATAGATTTCATTCAGATTAAAATTATCATCATGCAAAGATTTTGAAATTATGTTCTACAAAAGTTAAAAAAAATACTAACCGTTTTTTACTGAAACAACCAAGATTTTACCAAAGTTTTCTGGCCTAAAAGTAAATAATAAAATTATTAGGATGATTTCTTGTCTAATAATTAGATCTATAGATAAGAAAATAAAAATAATCAGTAAAAATTGAACAGCATGGTTTTTTAAAATTGGGTTCGTCTCAGAAGAGGGATCCTGATTTTAGGATTTATCATCAGAATATAATATTTAATTAAGGCAGCAATACTAAAGAATTTATATACTAACCTTTTTTAAAATCCTTAGGCATTTTGTATAGAATTTTAATAGCCAATTTAAAGAAAAATTCTGTAAAATCAATTGGGAAAAACATATTAGATTTCAAATAACAATTTGAGCGATTATTTAGAATTTTTTTGATATTTTTAAATATGTTCAGAATCCTTTTGGTTTAATTTGAATGTGTGATCAGCATTGATTTTCATTCAGATTAAAATTATCATCAGGATATATAACTATCTAAGTTCTAAAGATCCCTAAAACAGTTTTCTAAATTTTGTTATAAACCAATTTGTTTTGTCCATGCTCGTTGAACATGTAATGCGATCAGCAAGATAAGTTGTTGCACTAACGAGATTAGGATAGAGCAATAAGATCAAATAAAATTTATGTCCTTTGCTTGAGACTAAGGGGACCTCTTGACAGTCGTTTAATCAATGGAAATTTATAGATTCATACAACTGAGGTTGTCCGATTCCTTTACCTGGAACTGAATCAAAATATGTACCAGAGAACGGAAATTAAAGTAATTGATGACGAATTGTACGTATTGTCTAATTTTCCGCTTCTTCTTGATAAAAAATTTTTATGTTGCTGACCGTTCGAGGGAATTTTAATGAAAATTTCTTGGTTTGGTAAGCAATATGCAGTTTACAGCAAAGAAGCCAATAATTTGTTACAAAGGGGCTCAATAAATACTGAAATTTACATCACGAAATGTTTAAAAAAATGGGTTCTTCCTTTAATAATGGCCTGAAAGACCAATAGAGAAATAGTGATTGACTTGCTGTTCGAACAAAATGACACAAAACACTCTAAAAATGTATGTTAAGAATTTTTCGAAATATCTGCACAAACGCATTACTCCCTAACCTTACAAATGATAAGTACTTGCCGCTATTAACTGAATACGAAACCTTATTATGTGTCTAATAGTACCTCTTTAAAAATACAATAAATTATTAAAAATTCTATAGTATAAGGATCTAGATTTGCTCCTCATTCTAATTTAAGAAAACTTACCTTTTTTATTGAAATAATTGCAGCTCTTCAATCGTTGAATTATTCACGATTTCCACGTGTTCACATTTTATCTAAAAATGAAAATACATAAATGAAATTAAAATAAATTCCAATAAATTTAAAAAAAAGGAAGTTATTAAAAATATATATCAGCTAAAAATGAGACAGCATGGTTTTTATAATTTGGGTTCGTCTCAGAAGAGGGATCCTGATTTTAGGATATATCATCAGAATATTAAAGATTTACATGATTTTTATAATAAATTAAGCAATTGCTTAATATACTTAAAAACACACATGAAATTTAAATATTACATTACTAACCTCAAAACGATTAGGTTAGAATTCCCATTTTTTTACATTACTTGATAGCAGCCATTTTATTTAAATTTTGCATCTACAAGATTAAAGAAATAATTATTAGCATTAATCATTTAAATATAACAAATTTGTCTTATGTTATTAAAACTCAGTTGGCCGTTCTTATCTATCCTCAAAAAATTGCTTTAGAAAAAACTTCGTGTTTAAAAAAAACTCTAATTTTCTCTAAATTATTCAGTTCTTGAACAATCATCAATTTTTTTTAAATTAAAAAAAATACATAATTATAATTACCTTTTATCAATATGTTTATTAAAATTATTACAAAATGTAATGTAACAAACCATCCTCAACTAACGCAGATGCTGAAATGAAAGAAATGCAACGGCACGTGTTGTAAATACAACAATTTGAGAAGCGGATATATGAAGTTGGGAGCAGTTTGTTTGTATAGAGTTGTATATGCGGAAAAAACATGATGCCACATATGTGTTTTTTAGGTATTAATATTGAAAGACACTGTCAAAACGAATTTAATTAAATCTAAAAATATTTATAGTAAAGTTGCCGTCTTTTTCGGTCTATTGACACTGTGACAAAATTTATTATTATTATTATTATTATTTATTATCAAATTGATTTGATAAGAGCTTAATTCTAAATATTTTCTTACAATATCATGAATTCATTTCATACCAAAGTAAAACAAAATTGAAATGTTATATCGCTCACCGATATTTTTCAAGATAAAGAGACCTGAAGCTTCATAAGCAAAAAGTTTTTAATACCTCTCAATGATATTAAGAGATAAAAACCTATTGCCACGATGTAGCTTTTTTAACTTTCTTAACTATTGAAGGTAAAATTAAGTACTATACAATTTTTCCATCTTTTAAAAATTTTATGTTATATATTTTTACCCCAAATAGTACTTATGTACGGATTTATTGCGTACGGATCTTGATGTGTTTCGTAAAATCGATGTGTAACTCAAAACGTTGGGAACCTTTTACTCAATAATTATCGGAAAGCGGAATAAAATTTGATGCTACTTATTTTTACCCCAAATAGTTCTTATATTTAAAAGAAAAAGTTAAAAACATAATTGCTATTGAATTGTTCCTAAAGAATTTGGATTTTGTGAAAACTTGTTTCCATGTCTGTTAATTTTGTTTCTCATATCTTTACAACACCCTGTTAAATTCTTATTTACAAATTTCAGCAGCAACGTTATTGTTTTATTGTTTACATTTTTTTAATCAAAATAAATAGAATTATCCTAAAGTTTTTTTATATATTTATTTTATTTATTAACATTTTATATAAAATCTTACAAAAATGAATGAAGTTGTAAGGGGTGAAGCTTCTGAATCAGAAGATGAGACTGTGGGTTTAAATCTCAATAAAAAGGTAAATAAACAGAAACATTCTTGGAAACAATTACCTATATATTTACCCCCTTGGAATACAAACTTCTATTATTGCAGAGAGTATTAGCAGCTGAGATCAATGGAGAAGCATCCGAATCAGATGAAGGTGAGTTTACTTACAATTGTTAAGTAATTACTTTTTGGTTTAATAAATATGTTTAGATGTTTACGATAAAAGTTTGGATGCCAGTATGGAATCAAAAAGTAATGTTGAATCTCTGTATAACAATAATTTATTGCAGCGAAAGTTAAGTATGTTAATAAAAACATATTTAATATTTTGATTTAATTCTTTATTGAAACATATATATTATTACAGTCGAAAATAATATCTCTATTTGGCGTAGTCTAAATATGTTTGCAAAAAATATTGTTACCTCTGCCTCTAAACAATTACTCTCAACCGATCAATTACTTATTAAATCACAGACATCTATGCAATCTGTTTTGGTTATACTCAATCAGACACAAGTAAATATGAAACAATTACATGATAAAACTGATGCGGTTTTTACAACCAATTTTATTCCAAACATAAATGTACAAACGAACTAAACATTTTAATAATAAATATACAAAGAAACACAGAATCTATTGTAAAACTTTCAAAAAAAATTATGTACTATAAACAATTCTTTGTTAAATAAATATAAATTTTTTACTTCTCTATTTTTAATTAAAATCTATAAATTATTCTTCTGTATCAGAATTAGGTACAAAAACTTCACTATTCGGTGAAGGTTCTTTGGGTATATAGGTGGCCTCAAAACACCTGGCAAATATAGTGCGAATTTTTGGTACATACTGTTTTTGTGGAGATTGTGGTATAGTCTCATTTTCATCATCTTCCCCTGAACTTTTACTATCATGGAATGTTAGGTCGGGTGTTTCTAAAGCAGCAGCTGCTAATAGTATATCATTATCTTCAGCCATATCGCAATCTTGTTGTGTAAGATTTCTGGCAGCTTGTATAGAGTTGAGACTGGTATGATTTGCCCCCGTATTGAAATCAAATAAAGTAGTATCATTACTTAAAGTAGTTTCTTCAGATAGTCTTTTCTTGGCTGCACCTGCTGTATTATTAAGATTGCTACTGTTTTTTCTTTTTTGGGTTTTCGAAACGTTACTGCGCCGTGTGGTATTATTTGCTGGCTCCTTAACTTCCTTCTCTAAACATTCTTCATAGAAACTAACATCTTCTGGTAATACTGTGGTCATTACTAAGGTACATTCTATAAAATCGGATTTTTTCATAGTTACAAATAAAGGACAACCTTCTTGACTAAAATTTAAAGTAATATTCTCATTAATGGTTTCAGCAAAAGCTAAAAAAGCACGAAATTCCTTTAAAGAAAATGTGATAGCTGATTCTTCTTCTATGCTATAGGTTTCAAAATCGCTAGAACTAATCAAATAATTAAAAAATCATTAATATTTTTCTTATTTCCTCTGCAAAAATATTTACCTCAATTTTAATTGGGATCTCATGAATTTATCATTAACCCTGGCACCTTCTATATAATTTTTCGCTGTTAAACCATTACCCATAGCTTCCAAAGTAATTTCCGATTCGGTGGCATTAAAATTACCCGATATATCACTAAAAATCTTATAAGAACCTATAATACTTTATGCAAACAAATCTATTTAGTTTTTTCCTTTGGTTTTTCTATGTTAAAATACTTACACATTTGAGGCATCATCCATGGATACATTTGTGGTCAGAATTTCATCATCTACCACTGATATTAAAGCATTTTTCATTGTTTCCAAACTACATTTAAACTGTATCTGTAACTTGAGCTGTTCGCTTAATAGACGTATTTCACAACGCTCTACATGCCGCATATTTTTAAAAGCCGCCAAAATTGCTTTCATACACACTTTACAATAGTTCACATCTGAGCCCTCAATACTATAGGTCTCAAAGAATATGCGATTAAATCGAATGGTGGCCATGGCCGATTTAGTGGGATTAAAAGTACGAAATTGTAAACCATTCTCATCTGCTTCTACACATAAATCACTACCAATTTTCGATAAGGATTGTATTGATTTTGCAACAGCTATTAAATACATAATTAAGGGTTTTTTAATTAATTTTGTGATGTTTAAATCTTAAACTAACCTTTAGCATTAATTCCTTCTAAAGTGCACTTCATATTTGTGAAATTTTTTACAATTTTGTAAAATGTAAACAAACAAAATAAATTTAAAATATGAATTTTTATTTACTTTTACACAAGGATGCCATATTATTACAAGCGGTATGCGAAAAAAGCCGGCTTACCATATAATTTTTGATTTTGGAAAAGTTGTCACATATAAGCGTTATATAAGAATAAATATTAAGACACAGTGGGGGTAGAATGATATATATCTAGTAACAATTTAAGATCAGAGCGCTTTCGATTTTAAACTTTTTTCTTTTACACATAAGACATTGGATGAGAAATATTAATCTCGAATCCGAAACTCTGGCATACTATAACATGGAAACTATCAGAGAACGTAAAAAAATTAATAGGTGTTTTTTGTGTGAACTGGATCATAATTTAAGCCACACCTTATTGAGGGGGGAACTCCATCTTTGTCACCTTTGGTACCAAGTAGATTACAGAGGGAAAATCGTTTCTTTCTCCTTTTCGTTCATATAGCTCCTCCAAAAATCATTCGAAGGATGCTGTTTTTCGATGTATGTGTTCCAAAGCGAAAGTTTCCAGATACTGCAGCAACTATGACTCTCAAGAGAGGCATGCGATAAGGGTATAATAAGGGTACCAAATGAGTGCTTGAAGTCTTGTCCATAAGTTGTGACATATTTGAGAATAACATTAAATCTATGCATATTCAAAATGCCTTTCAGGAAAGTATTAGCTTATTATTATTCAACAACTGTATATAGACAGCATTGTTTTCTTTGAAATTTTAATATGGCATCTCTGCTATAACAACTCTGTTAATGTGCAAAAAAATTATTCATTTTTTAGCCAGATTGTTGTGCCACATCAGTTTTTTACAATTTATAGAAAATTTAGAAAATTGTAAGTAATAATTATATAAAAAATTATATTTACAACAATTAATTAACATCACAAAATCAAACTTAAATAGTTAAATTATGTTCTAAATCTTGGGGGAGATAAATTTGTGAATTGCAACAAAGAGCGCAGCAATGACGATACTAAACCATAAAACAAAAAGCCAATTTTGGAAGGCAACATTATTGGCATTTTTAACATTATTTGCATTAAATGGTGTGACCAAAAGTCAAGAAGTAGTCGCAAGTAAAAGTTTTCCCATAACTACACTGATAAATGCCAAATGGGAACAAACACCTTTACATTTGGAAATCGCCGAATATTTGGCGGATGAGAATGCAAATCTGTATTGGGATTTTCTAAAGGATATAACAGATTTGGAAACGCCGTTAAGTAGTTATGGTAAATTGAATGGAAAAAATATAAAGAATGGCAAAATTAATCATTTATGTTTCTGTTTTAGATACGGCCTCTCAAAGTTATAATGCGGCCATAAATGTGGTGCGTAGACGTTTGACGGATTTGCAAATGCCTCTAATGAAATTAATCGTTTCTATGCATAGTTTAACCCCACGCATACAAACCCATTTTCAAATAGCGTCAGAAGTTTTATCTCAAGGTGCTTGCCCAGCTACTGCCAGCACTTTTGCCCAAGTGGGCAGTGAATTAGCCTGCAGCCTCGAAGAGTTGAGACAAAAATTGAAACTACCGCAACAATCTACTTTGGATGCTAAAGTGGATTCATATTCCTTTGATCATATTTATCCTGGCTCTGAGAATAATACACGTACTGTAGTTTTATATGGTGATATTGGTTGTAAAACATTTGCCCAATATCATTATGTCCTAACAGATAAAGCTTTAGCTGGTAAAATACGTTATATTACCAGACATTATTTACCTGCGAAAAAACAAAAATCTCAAAAACGTGTACGTTTATCTGGATATGGTGTGGAACTACATTTAAAATCTACAGAATACAAATCACAGGATGATGCTCCCAAGCCAGCAGAAGAAACCGAAAATACTGAAGATTCCACTGCTGAAATGGAAGTTCAAGGCTTCGATTTTAAAGTATTGAAAGAAAGATTCCCCACTTTATCACATTCTTTGGATAAATTGCGACAAAACTTACTGCAGGGAAATGAGGAAATTGCTCAATTAAAAGCCTGGGAATTTCAAGATTTAGGTTTACAAGCTGCCCAAGCTATAGCCGAAATAGATGGTGAGGAAGCTTTGAAAATATTACAATTTACAGCTCATAATTTCCCCATGCAAGCTAAAGCTTTATTGAGTCATAAAGTCAGCGAACAGCTAAAGAATGAAGTAAAACATAACAGTGAATCCTTTGGGCGTAGCCTTAATATTATACCTCCAGATGGGGCCTTATTTATTAATGGCCTATTCTTTGATGCTGATACCATGGATTTGAATTCTTTGGTGGAGACCTTAAGATCTGAAGTAAGGGTTTTGGAGAGTTTACACAACAGTCAGGTTAGGGGTTCTTTGGCTTCTTCCTTATTGGCTTTGGATTTTGCTGGTTCTGGCTCCAAGGAATTTGCTATTGATATACGTGACACGTCGATATTATGGATTAATGATATTGAAACTGATCCTCAATATCGCCGGTGGCCCTCTAGTGTAATGGATTTATTGAGACCCACTTTTCCTGGCATGCTGAGAAATATACGTAAAAATGTTTTCAACCTGGTATTGGTAGTGGATCCTTTAAAGCCCAGCAGTCGCAGTTTAATTAAATTGGCGGAAAGTTTTGTGGTACATTCAGCTCCCGTAAGATTAGGTTTAGTATTCGATACCAGCAAATCAACAGAGGAAACCCAAGAAGATTATAGGTCTTTAGTATGTGCCTTTAACTATGTAACACAGAAAAGGGATGCCCGATCAGCATTAGGTTTCCTTACGGATGTTTTTACGGCTGTAGATGCCAAACAAGAAATAACCAGGAAACATATAAAAATGCAATTGAAGAAAACATTCGATAAACTTTCCGGTTCCGCAGTAGATGAAATTTTAGATGAAGATTCTGATTTTGATTATGGGCGCCAATTGGCTTTGGAGTTTGTAGAACGTTTAGGTTTCACCGACTCACCACAAGCTCTCTTAAATGGTGTTCCCATGCCTCAGAACATTTTATCATCGGACAGTGATTTTGAAGAAGCTATTTTCTCGGAAATTATACAACAAACTACTTCCTTACAAAAAGCAGTTTATAAAGGAGATTTAACGGATTCCGATGTTTTGCTAGATTATCTTATGAATCAGCCGCATGTTATGCCACGCTTAAATCAACGTGTTTTGGGTAATAATGAAAATGCTAAATTCCTTGATTTATCAGGAGAGCCTCACAAAGATCTCAATAATGTTAAAGCTTTGGCTCAACTGTCCAATCGTGATATGACGGCTACTCTTTTGAATAACATTAAATATTTTGAAGGCAAACATTCCTATGAAACTATAGGAGAAGCTAATTTACATTTCCTCACCATTTGGCTGGTGGCTAATGTGGAGAATGTAGAGGGTAAAGATTTACTAACAAATGCTTTGAAATATGCCAAGGCAGGATCTAGTGTACGCATAGCTTTTATACCCAATGCTGAGGGTGGAGATTTATCAAGAAAAAATAATCTAAATCGTTTAGTTTGGGCTGCTCAACAGGTTTTGAAACCACAACAAGCCACCGATGTTGTATTGAAATGGTTAAAACAGCCAGCAGACAAATGGGAAATACCTGAACAAGTTAAGGAATTTTTACCCTCCACTGAATTGCATATGAAAATATTAAGAGTTTATGCCCAAAGAGTATTAAATATAAAAGCAAATGAACGTTTGCTCGTAGGAAATGGTAAAATCATAGGACCAATTGGCGAAAAAGAACAATTTGGTATAGAAGACTTTGGTTTAATTGATCGTTTCAATGCCATACAATATGGTGATAAATTGCGTAAAGTTCTAAAATCAAAATCTTTAGAAATAGAAGAATCGGTAGAGTTTGATAGTGATACCTTGCTAAAACTCTATGCTTGTCTTATACCCCGACAATCGAAGACTAGATTTAAAATCCCCGATGATATAAAAGAAGCTCATTCAGTGGTTAAGCTTAAACCTAAACATAATAATTTGCCTCATTTTGAAATAAATGCTGTAGTAGATCCTGCCTCTAGAAGTGCCCAAAAATTGGCACCCATATTGATTTTATTGCGCAACACTGTAAATTGTAATATGAAAGTATATTTGACTCCTGTCAATCAGCATAGTGATATGCCGGTTAAGAATTTCTATCGATATGTCGTAGAGCCAGAAATACAATTCCTGCCAAATGGTGATTTAGCCGAAGGTCCCATAGCCAAATTTACTGGAGTTCCTGCTAATCCCTTGTTGACACAGAATCTTCAAGTTCCCGAAAATTGGTTAGTAGAAGCTGTACGATCTGTATATGATTTGGATAATATAAAACTCAGTGAAATCGGAGGTCCTGTACACAGTGAATTTGAATTGGAATATTTACTATTGGAAGGCCATTGTTTTGATGCCTCTACAGGAGCGCCACCTAGAGGTTTACAAGTGACTTTGGGTACTCAAGATAATCCCACAATGGTGGATACGATAGTTATGGCCAATTTGGGTTATTTCCAATTAAAAGCTAATCCCGGTGTTTGGACTTTGCGTTTAAGAGAAGGAAAATCGGCTGATATTTATGATATTACTTACGCCGAAGGACCCAATACCCTACACCAAGAGGGTAATACACAAGTGGTTATCAGTTCTCTACGATCTCATGTTATTAAATTGAGAGTAACCAAAAAACCGGGCATGCAACAAGCTGATCTTTTAGGTGATGATGATAGTCAACAACAAAGTGGTATTTGGAATTCGATAGCCAGTTCTTTTGGGGGCGGTAGTTCGACTAATGAAGGTGAAACCGAAACTATTAATATTTTCTCAGTAGCCTCAGGTCATCTCTATGAAAGACTTTTGCGTATTATGATGTTATCTGTAATGAAACATACAAAATCTCCGGTAAAGTTTTGGTTTTTGAAAAACTATCTTTCACCTCAATTTACCGACTTTTTACCTCATATGGCCAAAGAATATGGTTTCCAATATGAATTGGTACAATACAAATGGCCTAGATGGTTACATCAACAAACCGAAAAACAACGTACTATTTGGGGTTATAAAATTCTATTCCTTGATGTTTTATTTCCTCTTAATGTACGTAAAATCATATTCGTTGATGCCGATGCTATAGTAAGAGCAAATTTGAAAGAACTTTATGATATGGATTTAGGTGGCGCTCCCTACGCATACACCCCCTTCTGTGATTCACGCAAGGAAATGGAGGGCTTCCGTTTCTGGAAACAAGGTTATTGGAAATCTCATCTCATGGGTAGACGTTATCATATTTCAGCCTTGTATGTAGTAGATCTTAAACGATTCCGTAAAATTGCCGCCGGCGATCGTTTAAGAGGACAATATCAGGCTCTTAGCCAAGATCCTAACAGTTTATCGAATTTAGATCAAGATTTACCCAATAATATGATACATCAGGTGGCCATTAAATCTCTGCCCGATGAATGGTTATGGTGCCAGACTTGGTGTAGTGATAATGCTTTCAAAAATGCCAAAGTTATTGATTTGTGTAATAATCCCATGACCAAAGAAGCTAAACTAACTGCGGCACAACGTATTGTACCCGAATGGAAAGATTATGATGCGGAAATTAAATCTTTAATGGCCCGTATAGAGGATCATGAAAATTCCGAACACGGTGAACAATTGTTGGAAGAAAATGGCAGTGCAGAGAAAACTGTAGACCAACAACAAACATTGCAAATCCAAGATGACGATTCAGTTAAACACAGTGAACTGTGATTTTTCTTATATAATTAGAATTGACTTAAACATTAAACCTTAAAACATACAAACAAACATACAAATTATGTGGCATCCACTATTTTATTAATTTATTGTTTATTTGTTTTAATATGTTTTCTTTAATACGTTTTTCCTAAATTTCTACATTTCCATTTTTTGAAATCATTTTCCATGTTTAATATTTTTTTTCCAAAAATTATTATTATTATTTTTTAAATAAAAATTGGATGTTATTGTGTTTTATTAGTCCTTGAAATAGGCAAAAATTTAAAGGACTAAAAAAGAATTCAACATTCCTTAAGTTAATGTGTCAAAAATAAAGTATATATTTTATTCGTTACAGGTATTTGGTACAATTCTTATAATTAATTTAATTAAAAAAAACAAATAGTAATAAATTTTGCCATTTCATAAATAAAACAATTTAATAAAACAATTTAGGTATTAAAAAAACGAAATTCTTGTATTTATGGAGAAGAAAAATGGTGGTTTGTTTGGCAGAGATCGTGTCGTACAAAAGTCGTATCATCAGGATCTACTGATTTTTCAAGTTATTCTGCAGGAGTTATTGACAAAAAAACTACAATCCACAGATGTGGAAATGGCTCAGAAAACAATTTTCGGTTCGAACTATACTTTATTCCATAGTCCAGATTATAGTTTGCGTTATTGTGCAGACTATAGTTTTTAATTTGCCCAGACTATAGAGTATTCTGTAGTCCAGGCTTTATTTTATTTCATAGTCTGAGGAGTAAGATGGAAAAATTCTTAACATACATATCTATATAAGATGTACGTATGTATGTATGTATGTATGTATGTATGTATGTATGTATGTATGTAACGTATGTATTATGTGTGCCAATATTCCCGAAAGAAACATAGGCTAAAAAAATTCCAATAGATCAAGGGGAAGGATACCCCTATACGAAACAATTATTTATAGAACATATAAAGAACTACTACAGAAGAATTTTCGAATTTGGTTCCAGTTACTTTCTCCTAAAACTGTTTTACTGGACAAAAAAGGATCAAGCAAATAGAAATTAATGAATATTTAAAGTAGTAATCCTGCTGTGAGATACCATCTCTTGAAAAAATAGGACGGATAGATTCAGACGAAGATGTACCCTTCATATAATTACTTTCAATTACTTATAATCTATTTAAATTGCTTGATAATTTAGCACTAATGTTTGCTTGTAGCCAGCAACGCCTTAATTTTTTTTGGCAAAATGAAATTCACGATTCTGCTAAATTAATATTACAATTTACAAAGAAACATATATACATATATCCTTATAGTTTTAATCACTTTTAATCAGATTTTGAAAATTTTCTGGAAACCCTTCCATTAACGTTTTTATAGTGCTTTTGGTTACTTTGCTCGAACAGATCCTTTTTCTTGTACTATGCAGTTCTCTTTCGACAAGAGCCCACTATCTATCCACTGGCCTTATCCACGGACAGTTTGTAGGATTTGCCTTTCTTAGAACCAAATTATTGTGATTGTACCATGTTTACTCTAAAGAAATAAGTGTACACATTATGTGAAGTCTTATGAATTTAAGCAGCTTTTTTTGGAAACATTTCTTGATGTAAATTTATAGAGCCCTTTGTTACAAATCATTGGCTTCTTTTGCCGCAACTACATATTGCTGGCCATAGCAAAAACTTTTTTTACCCCAAATAGTATTTATGTTTTGAAAATTCAATTAAAATGATTTTGGCGCTAAATTTTTAATCAATTGACAGCATTTTTACTTTTTGTTTACATTGACTCTCATGGTAAAATAAATCCACGATATGAAGCGCTTTTTTTAAGCTTTATTAACATTTAATAAATTTGGCAACATTGTTTTAGTAGTGATAGACAACAAATATTTATAAACAGTTTGCAAAAAAAGGTTTAAATTTTTATTAAGTAGATCAAATTAAAATAATGTCAGAAAAACTTGTAAGAGGACGCAGGTCCATACATGACCGTGATTCTAATTCCGCTCAACGTGAAAAGTCACCACTTGCAGAACAAGTGATCCTCAATAATAGTGAAGATAATTTAAATTTTAGTGAAAGTCATGATCAATATAACACTGAATCTGGTTCTGATTTGGAAGGTGTCGAAGAAAATGAATCATATGTTGAGGAGAAGTATAAAAGAAGAAATAATCTAAATATTTCACGTAGTCCACCAATGACACCACAACGTCGAAAATTAAGTCCAGTAAGGGATTCTCCAATACCTGGTTATGCTGCAAGAAAAGCCAGAAAACCGTCATTGGAAGAAATCGAAAATGAAGAAGAAAAAAGTTATGTAGTGCATTTAGCTTTGTTCTTGGGAATTTTAGCTATAGGGGCCTACCTTGCCTGGCCAGACAATGTGCCACAAATAAAAAGTTGTTCCTTTGATAGTTTACAAAAATCGTATCCCCAACAAGAGCCTAGACTGTGGCGTAGTTTAAAGGTGGGCATTGAAATGATTTTAAATAAACGTACACCAAAACCAGTTATTTACTTATTTGCTCATCATGGTGACGAGTTAGATTTCCAATTAATTAAAAATATTGCGCTTCGTTCCTCCAGCTGTTTTGGTAGCTATTAAACATTGTTGCTTTATATAAGTTTTATGCTTATTTGAGTATTCTTTTCATTATGTAATAAAAAGGTCAACAAATGATTCCGGTAAAAATAGAAAATAATGATTTTATTTCTGCTCCTGGCAGAGAAGATGATTATGGTCATGTTATTGAAAAGTATAAGGCGAAAATCAAACAGGGTAATGTTATACTAATCGCAAATCTTAATGAGGTAAGTTTTAGTAGTACAAAAAACACACACACACAAATGTCTAAATATCCCTAAACCAAAATTTTTCAGATACCCGCCAAAGCAGCCCGTGCCTTGCACTCTATATGTGATACCCACAGTCCCATAGCAAAGGATGTGGTTATATTTTTAACGCTCACTATAAATGAAAATAAAGAGGGTAATGTTGTGAATTTAAAAAAAAAATAATAATAATTTTTTACATTATTTAGGCTCTGCCGTGAAAAAAGCTGAGGATACCCTTAAAGAACTATGGGAATCCGAATTGGCTTATAATGAATTAGATGCCTTAATAACCCGCGTCACCGATCAAGTGTTTGTCTTAAAAAGTTGAACTTAAGAATTTCGGATTTTTGTTATATTTATTTTAAAAATTTAAAATTATTTTTGTTTAAAAATTTTATATTTTTGTAATATTTTTTTTAATAAAAGCTGTTTTTACAGGATCTGAGTGCAAGAATTTCATCATAATTTAATTCATTGAAAACGCATTTTTTTATAAATAAAATTACAAAACTTTGTTATCAGTTGGTGGAACCACGAACAAAAGCTTTTTGATTAAGCTTTTATGTAACAAAAGAAATTACTTGATAAAAATTAACGAACAAAAAAAGTAACGAAAGATTTTGTTTAAATAATGGAGCTAACGATTATGGATTATAGAAACGAAAACTTAAGTCAGAGCTATATAATAAACCTATTATGGACTATAAAAGTTTTCAATTCTGCCAATTCTTCTATATCCAAGTTTTTGGTTTTTTACCAGTGGAGGATAAAAATTCTTTAACTTGTTCGGGTATTTCCCATTTACCAGCTGGCTGTTTTAACCATTTCAATACAACGTCGGTGGCTTGTTGTGGTTTTAAAACCACCAGAAAAAAGGTGAAGACATGTTATTTAGCTTCTCCAATAGTTCCATAGGAAACTTTGCCTTTGCAATGGGACAGTTGAGCTTAAGCTTTAACATTATTGAGATCTTTGTGAGGTTCTCCTGATAAATCAAGGAAAACACGTCGATTTTAACTTGGCATAACATGAGGCTGATTTATCAGATAATCCAGTTAAACAACGGAGTCGGTTAAAAGAAATCCTGGATCAGTTAGAAGGAATGGTCCACATGATGTTTCTAAAGCAAAAAAAAAAAACGAAAAAAAAATATAAACCATTTTCAGCTAATGCAGGCTTACAAATATTTGGATCTAAAAAAGTTCCCGGCAGAAATGCTGCTTCAGAGGTCAAAAACAGAGTTTTCTAAAAATTATTCTTGCTGTATATTGGATGACGAAATGTATGTCTGAAACGCGACCGTAAGCCCAAGAGCAGTGGCAAAAAAACATTCCGACAACCTTTGCAAAATTCGTTGAAAGGAAGTTTCGAGTTTAGACAAAAACAAAAGATTATCTGTAAAATTATTTATTTATTAAAATTATATTTTTAAATATCTTCAACATTTGTTCATTTCTTCAGATTTTTCAAAAGGATGATGAGGATGACCATAAGCTCTAAATATAAACAATTTAATGTATTTAATACATTTTTTTAAACCAATTGAATTTGGACGTACCCCGAAAATTTGAAATAACGCACATTGTGATTTAAATTTTCAATATTTAACATATCTTCAGAACTCAATTCAAAATCGAATATATTAATGTTATCCTCAATATGTTTTTTATTTGTAGATTTCGGAATAACAGCATGACCACATTGAACTTGATAGCGCAGCAATATTTGGCCCGGTGAACGTTTATGTTTTTCCGCTATTTGCAAAATCTTGAAATAGAAAAAAAAAACAATTCAAAAACTCTTTTTATAACCTCCAACACCACAAGTTGTGAAGAAGTAGTAGGTCGTGCTTTTCACGAAGAAGGTCCGGTATGTAGTTGCCCTGCAATTAATTGTATAAACATTGTCATTCCGTTTGAAACGCTAACAAGGAAACATCTTTGACCTCTAAATGCATAAATATATTCTTCTTCTTATATCCGTCTGTCTGTCAGTCTTTCTGTCTGTTGTTGGCATACTCACATCTACAATAATTGAATGAATTACTGTAGATGTGAAATTTGGTCTAAGTATTTGTTATAGTTCTGAGAAGTTTTCTATTTTTAACCAGCAAAATCGGTTCGAAATATTAAAAGATATAGTCAGATATCAGAGACCTCTAAGTTCAAACGAAAAACTTTCGTAAAATTGTCAATTATGAATCGATAAATTAGAATGAAATATTACGATAACTATAAAGCTAAATGTACTTCATTACCATTCCTAAAAATTTTCAAAATCGGTTCAGTTGAAAAAGTTATAGGCGAAAATATAACTAATTTTATGGCTTATTAAGTGATCCGTGTTATATTTAACGAAAACTTTTATGTATATTGTATAAGTCTGTGCGTGTATGTGTACAAAACATAACGTATTTACTTCACACGCATTTGTATTGGAGGATATTGAAAATTCGTCTTAGCCGAGTATAACATTCTTTTATTTGTTTTAAAATATTAAATAAATAAATACCTTATAATCGCTTAAAAGCGTTCTCTCTTCCTTTTCAGCGATAGCCCAGGGTCTTTTTGGTGAACCAATGGGTGCATAAGCTGTTATACATATATCATGATATTTGGCAAATTTAATTAAATCCTTTTGTGTCATATAAGGATGTAATTCAATCTGTAAAGTTTGTGGTATTATGTGAGAATTTTTAATTAAACGTTTTATTTGCATTTGATTAAAATTGGAGATGCCTATATTTTTACACATATCATTTGCCACCAATTCTTCCATAGCCTGCCAAGTATTTAGATAATCATCATCAGTGGTCAGTAATTTACCATCACACATGGGAAATGCTTCATCACCATATTGAAAACCCATGGGGGAATGCATTAGATACATATCTAAATATTCGAGATCTAAATCAGCTAATGTCTTTTGACAAGCCGAGCAAACATTGTCGGGATCATGAAATGTATTCCATAGTTTACTGGTTATAAAAAGATCTTCTCTGAAAGTGATTTGGTTGATAAGAAATATTTTTTTCTTGTGGTGAATTGAATTCCAAAAACCTTTTAACTATTCCTGCTTCAATTTTCTTTTTCAAAATTTCACCAATTTCTCGCTGATTTTGATAAAGATGAGCACAGTCGATATGACGATAGCCGGCATCTATAGCCCAGCCAACAGCCTTTGCAACTTTTTGTGCAGCAATCTGAAAAGATTTTTTTGTAGGTTTTGAAAGGACTTTAAATGACGAATCATTATCTTACCTCAGGATTTTCATTGTCACTTGGTTTCTTAATTTGTTTAATTAAAAAAATATAATAAATTAAATTAATTAAATCGTTAAAATATATTCAAATGGTAATTAAGTACCTGCACTTTGTTTTCAACATTTTCCAAGGATATGAAATCACTGGTACCCTAATTAAAATAAATTCAACTGATTAATTTTGTTTTAGTATCAATAATTAAGGATCAGACTAAGGTCTGTTATATAGATCAGTCTAAGGTCTGCTCTTATAGCTTCAGAGTCGATGTCTAAGCGAATTGAAAAAATTAGTGAATTTTGAAGTTCATTTTCCTAAAAGATAAATCTTATGCTTTTCTAAAATGATGTGACAAATTATACGAGGATTGGTTAATTATTTCTCATAGGTCTCATAGAACTTCCTTTCAAATATTATTTTCAAATGCATAAATCTCACACATACATGGGTATTATAATAATATTGGTTTAAATTAATATAAATATAAGCAATATAATGGTTATGCATAATTATACGAGGGTTGGTTCATAATTTTTTCTAGCTTCCATATAAACCTTCAGAAAGAAATTCGTTGCATACAGAATCCTTTATAAATTTTTCGAATCTGTTCGACTAATTTTTAATGAAGACAAATTTCGATTCGTATCAATTTAAAATCCTTTAAAAAGTTTGAATTAAATGTTTTGAATATTTTTCCTACTTACACTCCAGGTTCCAAAACCTAAAATAGGCATTTCATTGCCATTATTCATAACAATTGATGGTAATTCACACTGATGACGTTTTCTAACACTTGAAAAGATATTCAGAATCAAATTCTGTTTAATCACTTTCAATATTTCTTTAAAACTTACAATATTTGCCAAATATTTAAAATATTTTTATGGAAATTTAATTTTAAAAAAGTTTTTAGCATTTCGTGGCAAATTGTTTTATCGATAAAATCTTTGATATTTCAAAAAAAAAAAAGCTTTATTTTTTCTAAAAACAACAACATTTTGAAAATAATTTCATTTCCATTTAATAATTATTTTCCAAATTATATATATTTTTTGTCACACAATTACGCTTTTTTCCTTACATTATATATTGAGTGCGCTAAAGAACTTTTTTCTTTCAAAAAAGCTTTTGTCCCTCAAAAGCTCTAAAGACTATATTGCACACTCTTCGAAAGAATTATAACAATAAAAAATTAGTGCATTTCTATCCTCTATAAAGAAAAGTTATAATTTTTATTTGAAAATTTTGCCACAAATAAAAATTTTTATTATGAGTTTGGAAACCAAATCAATTTCAGTGCCTTATGTTACCTTAATAAGGAGTGGTAGTAAAATGCCTATGATAGGTTTGGGTACTTGGAGGGTAAGTGATATTTTGTATTCTATTTTTTTTTATTTATTCCGGCAAACTTGACCGTCAAACTATAAGACAGTGCAAGGTCATTAAGAATAGTGTTTACTTGTTGCTGTTGTTGTTGTTATTTCAAAAGCTATTTTCCTGTAGTTTGCCGTGCGTAAAATTTGCTAATAAGATTTTAGAAGTAATAGTGGCCAATATGTTAAAATTAAGTCATCTAACTATTTTTATTATATATAACAAGCAGAACCGGCAAACTTTGTTTTGCCAAAAAAAAAAGAAAAAATGTTGCTTTGTATGGACGATACCTCTCGCCCTGATCTTATCCGTCCTACATTTTCTTCAGTAAAGTAGTTCCTTGAGAAAGTTGTTGGGACCAAATTTTATAGTTATAGTTCTTTAGATATTCGACAATCAATATTAGCTTTGTGTGGGCGATAACCCTCGCCCTGGTCTTACCAGTCCTACGTTATATCCAGTAAAACAGTTCCTTGAGAAAGTTGTTGGGACCAAATTTGAGAACTCTCATTGTTATAGTTCATTAGATATTCGATAATCAATATAAGCTTTGTGTGGGCGTTACCCCTCCCCCTGGTCTTATCCGTCCTACATTTTCTTCAGTAAAGTAGTTCCTTAAGAAAGTTGTTGGGAACTCTCGCTGTTATAGCTCTTAAGATATTCGATAGTCAATATTTGCTTTGTATTAGGGGTACTTCTCCCCTGGTCCTATTGGAATTTTGTATAGCCTATGTTATACATACATACATACATACATACATACATACCTACATACATTCATACATACATACATACATACATACATACATACATACATACATACATACATACATACATACCTACATACATTCATACATACATACATACATACATACATACATACCTACATACATTCATACATTTATACACATGTACAATTATTTTACAAAAAGATATTGACTCAAATTTTGAAATAGAGCACCGTGTGTCCAAATCGATTTCTTTTTTTTTTTTTTTTGAAAAACCGTTACAGATATCTTAATGAAAAGCTGATTTTGAGTTGATTTGGATTAACGCAGGCCCAATATGATCTGGGGCATAGTCAGCGACCCTCTATTCAACATACCTTGGGTATGTTGATTTTTGAAAAAAATTCGCCAAAAATCCATTTACGAATTAAAAAGGAAAATTTGTATATAATTTCTAAGTCGATGCCTAAGGCGAATTTAAAAAATTAGTGAATTTTAAAGTTTTTTTTTCCAAAAGAGAATAACAATTTTGACTCAAATCTTTTTTGTAATTAAACGAGAAAAATCTTTGCTTAAAATTCAATTTTATTCGTAATAACAGATATTTAAAACTGTATTTTTATCTAAGCCGAATTGAAAGCTCTGCTAATGGCATTGAATTGAAAAATTTTGTTAAAATAAGATGGGCAACTTCCAAATATAATATTCATTCGGTAACTTGAAATTTTAGAATTTTTAGCTTCTCTGTGAAAATCGCTCAAATTTAATAAAAAGGATCTTACACATGCTCTTAGCTTAACTGGATATGGACGAAATTATTGGTACTCAAAAATAGTATCCATGATATGAACATTTGTCAATGTCATATAAAGTGTTGGTTACTTACCCAATTCCAATATTGTTTGTCACCTTCTTATAACTCGCGGTTCCCTTTGTCTCTTATGGTTTTTGAGTTTCATGTATTTGAATTCTAAACATTCTGAATTTAGCAAAATCTTCAGTTCCAGTTCATTTCTAGATCAGTTCTAGTTTAGTTCTAGTTCAGTTCGAGTTTAGTTCTAGTTCAGTTCTAGTTCAGTCCAAGTTTAGTTCTAGTTCAGTTCTAGATCAGTTCTAGGTCAGTTCTAGTTCAGTTCTAGTTCATTTCTAGATGAGATCCAGTTCAGTTCTAATTCAGTTCTAGTTCAGTTATGTTTTAGATCAGTTACGTTCTAATTCAGATCGACTTCAGTTCTATATCAGTTCTAGTTCTGTTCTCTTTCAGTTCTATTTCAGTTTTGATTTTTAAATTGAAAATTTTGTATACGAAAACCGATTTGATTTTATCAATTAAAGTTGTTTTCTTTTTCAGTTACAACGCAATGCTGGTGATGTTGTTCGTGATGCTTTTGAGGTGGGATATCGCCATTTTGATTGTGCTCATATTTATAAAAATGAAAGTGAAATTGGTGTAGCATTTAAGGAACTTCTTGAAAAGGGCACTATAAAAAGGTAAGAAAAATATTAACACAAATTCAATTTGCCTTTACAATCTTCTTCTATTTGTTCCACCACAGAAGTGATATATTTGTTACCAGTAAACTTTGGAATACATTTCATCATCCCTCTATGGTTCGTAAGGCTTGTGAAACTTCATTAAAAAATTTAAATCTTTCATATCTCGATAACTATTTAATACATTGGCCTATGGCCTATAAAGATGGCGAAGAGCTGTATCCAAGAGATGAAAATAATAAAGCAATTTTTTCAAATGTTGATTATGTGGATACTTGGCGGGCAATGGAAGATTTAGTTGATGCTGGCCTCTGTCTTAATATAGGATTTTCAAATTTTAATATTTCTCAGATAGAGCGTATTTTGAAAATTGCTCGTATACCCCCCGCCAATATACAATTTGAGTGTCATCCCTATTTGGTGCAACAGAAATTACAAGATTTTTGTAAATCTCATAATATAGCAGTAACATCTTATAGTTCCTTGGGATCACCTAGTTCACCTTATGCCAAGCCAGGTGAATATCCCATATTACAACATCCTAAAGTTTTATCTTTGGCGGAGAAGTACAAAAGAACACCAGCCCAATTGTTATTACGTTATCAATTGGATCGTGGTAATATTGTATTACCAAGATCGGCCAATAAAGATCATATGTCGGAGAATTTAAATATATTGGACTTTAAATTAAGCCAAGAAGATGTTAAGGAATTGGATGGTTTAGACTTTGGTGGTCGTTTTATGATAATGGCAGAGTAAGTTTAAAAATAAAGAGAAATCAACAATATTTTTTTGAGATTTAAATTGAATTTTTTGTTTACAGTGCCGAAGGGCATCCTGATCATCCATTTAAAGATGAAGGAATTTTTAAATAATTTAATTTAATAATTAAATTTTTACATGTACCTGTAGTTTATGAAAATCCATTAAAGAATTTAATTAATTGTAGAAATTAATTGGAAAATAAATGAGAAATTGGGCTGTGTGAAAAAATACTTTTGTATTTTAATTGAAAAGTTCCAATGTGATGATATCCACAATACCAATCGTAGCGGGACTATTCGCTTACACCGCTGACTGCGCTCCAGACACCTGTGGTGTTTGCAGTTGAACTGTCGTTTCCACGACAATTGGATTTCCCTTCCGGAACGTAACGAGTCACACTCGATCAAAGCTTATCAACCCAATAACAGCTGTATCAAACAAAAGTTTTTTTTCCCAAGAAAGAGCTATCGGTTACAATCAAACTGTTCCAGTAATTTCGATTAGAGTTCAACTTAAATGGTCTCTAGCGTAAAGTAGCTGAGAACCTGATTTATCAAACAGACCACAATTATAGTCACTGCTGTTCAGGAGACAAAACTGACAAACAATTTCAGTCCGCATAGTTATAACGAACTCAACTTTATCCGAAAAGACCGCAACAGGAGTTAAGGCAGACACATCGCCTTCATAATACACAAATCAGCGCAGTATAGAACTCTATCGCTATATCTGACATTCTTAAATCAATATCTTGCAGTCAGATCGGGAGATGTTTATGTCTTTGTTCCGCCAACAGACATTTGTTTAACAGGCTACCATCCTGATATTAGGACTATATTGAATGGCAAGATGAAACATCTTTTGCACATTGAATGACAATGTCCCCACATGGATTGTGCTAGTTCGGCAGACATTACATTAGCGAGTGCTGGTCTTTGAATGCCGCATAAACCATAAGTAAGCAGTGTGGTGCGGCTACAAAAATTTAATAATCTGGCAATTCCCTCTGAGAGAAAATTCCCCGAAACTATCATAGCAACGGTCATTCGCTTCGTGCCAGCTAGAAGAATATTCGTAATTCGTTCGCATTTTCCTGCCATCGCAGAAAGACTCCCAGACGATTGTGATGTGATCCGATATACCAACCCCAGCGACCCAAAAATCGATGTTCTGAACTGTGAAATCAGCAGGATAGTAAAATTTAAACAACTATAGTGAATATATTGTGGTCTCCAACCCTAAGAAGAAAAATGTTAGGATCGCGATTAAGTTTGTAGATACTAAAATATCTGATCCAAAGAATTGCTCGCGAGAATATTGTAGGCAATTTATTAAGCAAAATGAGAGGGATAAGGCGAAACGAGTTTGTTGTTTACAAATTTCATAATCCTCCAATCATGGATACACTACAATCGTTCACTCCACGTAAAGTTAGATAAATCATAAATAAGGAAACTTAATCATCGAAAGCGATTGGCTTCGACGAATTTCAATGCTGATGCTGAAGAACATTGGCGAGTGGAGAGTTAAGCATTTGTTTTTAACCTGTCAATCGGAAGTCTGGAAAATAAAGAGATGGATTCTGAACTATCTGAGTCGACGTCAGTCATACGTTTTGAGACAGAAAATGCAACTAATGACAGATTTCAGACAGATCATTGCTAAATTTGTATAAATTTTAATGAAATATCACAAAACTATTTCATTTTTCGAGGAAACTGGGCAGAAAATTTTAAGGGAAGTAAGCAACAGTCGTATTAATTAGCTCCACAATATAGTTTATAAATCGATTTAGAAAAAGTCAGTTCTTTCTTTTTTCATTAAATTTATTGTCCATCACTCTTCATATGCTCCCTCACCATTTTCATCATTTTCATAATCATTATTATCCTCTTCTTCCTCTTCACCACCCGCCTCATCACCTTCCTGTTGTTGTTGATCCCACCAGGACAGTACACCCAAACCAGATTCATTTATGGCAGCCTGAACAATAAAAATGAAAAAGAAATTATTTAATAAATAAAAAACCCTTTCTTTTACTTTCATTACATACGATTATACGATATGGTGTTTTAGCTTCTGTATTTTGACCACTTGCTGCCGCCGAAGTACTTGGCGCCGTTGAACCAGGATTCATATTATCATTTTTTGGCGGTCCTATCGGTGAACTTTCTTCGAATATTTCTCGTGATACACGAAATTTAATCGGTTCTCCTATATCCATGAATAAATCATGTTTGCCACCATCTTCTAAAGGATACTCCCATACCCAGGCTTGTTCGGTTTCATCAAATCGTGAAGGATGTTGCAAAGCCGTAGGAGGTATTAAGATATCATCAAAAAATCCCAAAGTAACATGAACACCCTCATGACTACAACTGCGTATTTTACCGGTTAAAACATTCCCTATGGAAGGTCTGAAAACTATATAACGAAATATAACTTCTGTATGGGAAGCACCATCGCCGGGCAGAATAATGGAATCTTTTAAAGAAACGATATCCTTTAAAGCTATACATAGGCCCACATTTAATAAAACCTTTTAAATATAAAATTTTCATTAATATTTTAATTTTTTGTTCTTTTTCACATTATTCTTACCTTATTAGCCAATTTCCTATTAATTTCATCTCTTATGGCTTCTACAAGTTTTAGATTAAATTGTTCTGGCGCTATCCGTATAGTGTCCTTAAGTTCAGCTAAAGAAAACATTTGTTTTTGATTTTTTGCGGGTTTTTTAAAATTATTTCAATATTTTATTATCCTTTGCAATTTTTTTTCTTCCATAAAAGACCAATTTCATTTCATTTGGCGTTAACTGTTTCTTTGTTTTGTTTCTAGTTTCGTAAACATGTGCTTAATATGAAAGTAGTGTTGGTAAACGTTAAGTATTTTTACGAAAAGTGTTGTAAAACGTTAGATTATGGAATTTTATATGAAATTATATATAAATCAAAAAGTATAACGATATTGTCACTCATGCAACTTGTAGACAACACTTCAAGCATTTATTTGACATCCACCTAATAATAAAAAATACATGGGACTAGAAAAGTAAATTTCTTAACACACGTTTTTCAGTAAAAATTTTAACCCAAGATCAAGTTAACTTTGTAAAGCATGACATTTATTACGTTTAATGACATACGAATGAGCATAGCATTTAAAGGTCTACCGTCAACTGTTTTCAATGTTATTAAACTGGACCGGGAAAACATGTCCGATCAGGTAGAAGAAATGATTCACATGATATTTCTAAACCCCTTAAACAAGAAAGCCACCAAACCATCCGGTGGTATTGAAAGCAGCACAGTTAGCTGCTAGCCCAGCTAGCAAAGTAACGGAGAACAATAAAAAACGTTAATGGAAGGATTTCCAAAAATAGTTTAAAACTTTATCGTTATCAATCAAATCAGATAATAAATCTCCAAGTTTAGTGGTGACGTTTTGTTGAAAAATATGCACGTTCATAATTTTACGATCTCGCTACTTATTTGTATAAGTGATTTATACCTTGGCTGAAAAACCAACCTAGACTAAGCTAAAGGAAGCCTGGTAATGTAGAAAAATAAGTAATTTTGACTAGTCAGCATTTAATTTTTTAGTTTCAGAATTTTTTCGAAGATAATGCTTTGGAAACAATGTACTCAGTTATGTTAATTTTTTTTAAAACTCTCCAAAAAAGACAATTTTTGTAAGGGTATTATAACAGTGCAAAATGAAAGCTAGAAATGATGTCAATAGTTTTTGAAAATAATAAGAATACCATAATATCGATAAACTTTTGAGAAAGCGGGTCTTTTGCGAAAAAAGTCATAGTAAAAATCATAGAAATGTCTTTTATCTTTTATGGGTTAATAATATAAAATATTTTGTATCACATTAAAGATTCCTGTTTAGGACCTATCAAACGACATCCATATTGTTGTCACATACGAACTATGAAACTGGACAAATTAATTGATTTAACAAAACTTCAGAAAATTTTCTCTCCACCATAATTTTTCCTGAAGGACTGCAAAATTTAAAATTTAACAATTAACTAAAGTATTGACTTCATAACAGATATCATCATCGTTCTTATGCCATCACTATTATCGATAATCGCTTATTCTGTTTTCATCTATATTTTATTACTCAGCTGCTCGATTTGGTACTCGTTCAAACAATAACAACAATACACAGTGATGTAAAATATTTGTATTTTATTTGGTATTTGCTGTTAATCCATATTTGCCTTCATTATTTCTTCGTCTTCATCGGAAGTGAAAAGTTAAAATAAAAGTGGAATAAAACACCCTAAAAGTAGAATATTAGAAGAATCATATATCTAGTAAATTTTGGAGAAGAAAATAATTGTTGTTTATTAATAATAAGAAAAAATAATAAAACAAAGAATTTTATTTTTTTTGCCATAAAAATTGTGATGCATTGAAGCAAAAGTAAAAAGTGTAATAAAAGAATTGTGAAATTTAAGTTTCACTTCAAAACGAAAAAAGAAGGAAATATTATTAAAAATTATACAAAGAGGAAAAAATTTATAAAAAGTATTTGCAAAATTAAGAAGAGTTAAAGAAAAAGAAAATATAAAAATTTAAGCTTAAAATTTATAAGAAAAAGTATTAGAAAAAGTGTTTCAAAAAGAGGAGCAGCAAAAAAGTGTAAATTTTCTTTTGCCGAAGAAAAACCCTTGAAAATTGATTTTCCCCAAAAAGCGTACGAAGCATAAAAGAAAAACAAAAAGCTAAAAAAGAAATATTTTGTATTTGTAAGTTGCACTAACTCAAGTGCAGAAAATAATTATCCACATAGTTTTTTATTATTGTGTTGCGTGGTTAGAAAAATTTAGTGGTGTGTGTTTGTAACTCGTTGTTGTGTCGCGTAAAAAATAAAACGCCAATAATAAAAATTCCACTTTAAGTTAAACAAATTAGACATCAAGACTCCAAATTATTTGCTCCTGCTGTCTGCCTGTCATTTTCTTTTATAAGTGTTGTTTTTGTTTTTTGTATAAGAAAATCTTATGACATTTTTATAGTGTTTTTGTAAATAGTAAAAATAACAACAAACCAACAATTAAAAAAATATATTTTATAACTGTTAATTATTCAATTTCTTAACATATATAGCAAAAACAACAACAATCATATCCATTATATTTTGAGCACATAAATAAGCGTAACACATCTGTTATCTGTCACTGTCAATTTATATTTCCATATGCAACAATGAATATTGTTGGCGATTATGAATATAGTTCCAAGGATATGTTGGGCCATGGCGCCTTTGCCGTAGTT
This sequence comes from Cochliomyia hominivorax, assembly GCA_004302925.2. Classification (NCBI taxonomy): domain Eukaryota; kingdom Metazoa; phylum Arthropoda; class Insecta; order Diptera; family Calliphoridae; genus Cochliomyia; species Cochliomyia hominivorax. The sequence continues at coordinate 80,761,014 of PYHX02000413.1, read as the reverse complement.
TATAAAGGACGTCATCGCAAGGTAATGTAAACAAATAAAATTTTATTTTTTATGCAGGAAAACAATTTTATAAAAAATAACAGTAAATTATTGTTTTTTCTTTATGACAAATTAGGTTGCCATATTTTTGTGTGAGGAAAACGTTGCTAATTTACATAAAGTTTTAAATTGAATACAGATATTTTTTGGAATATTATGAAAACCCTTCAAACCAAAAATGGGAAAGAGTATTATTTTCGTTCTTTCCCTTTAGTTTTGAAGATAGAAGGACCCTGGAGTTAGCTATTTCCTCGTTTCATAGTAAATGGTCGGTAACAATATGGTTATCGTTTAAGACGTCTTAAAGGGAGCATTTCTATATTATATTATTAATCCATTAATAAACAAACGACTTATATGACTTTTACCATGACTTTTAATACTAAAATTACGATATCTCAAAAATACATTGATATAACTGTACGACATTTACAACATTCCCTCGAGCGTAAACAACACAAAATTTTTTCCCAGCAAGTTGCAAACAATCTGGCGACCATATTTCCGTTATCCATTGTTCAGCAGGAATGTTTTAGAAAGTTTAACTTAAATTTCCGTACTCTGTTTTTGGACTCTAAATTTTTTGCAGCGTTTCTGTCAGGGGCATTTTGAGCCTTGTATGTTTGAGGATGTGCATTAGCAGAGCTAATGGGGGAGGTTTACTACCGGATATGTAAGAAGTTTTTTAAAAAGATTTCTATTTTTTGGAAGAAGGAAACAATTAAGAATTTATTATCGATGTCGAATATTCTATACCACATTATTAGTTTAAATTGAGTGAAATTTATTTGTTTTGAAAAAGGATTATCTTGCACGTAGAAATTTAAAGCCCTTCAGAGTAATATTTGGAAGATGGGTTATATGGGATTTTTAGGAAATCAAATTTCATTAAAATCAGTTTTTATTAAGAACAATTATAAGCTTCAATTTTAGGGGTGTATCATTACCAATTGCTATAGACATCTTTGGAACAAAATATTAATACATGGCAAATTTCAATAGGATACAAGATATTTCAACAAGATATCTTTAAATATTTTGATCCACTGTTTCCTCTGAATCAACGTATAGCACACAGTAGTCAGAGGCATCTCTATAACACATTAAATGCCCATGCCCTAAGAGAAATTCGAAAGTACCGTTAAGCTTTGGTCATAAAGGCATTGCGTTCTTTGGATGTAGTCACAGTTCACATGACTCTCGACTCTTCTATTAATTTCACTAAGGAAGTATCTTATAGGTGACCTTATCATCTTGCTTACTAAAAACATCTCTGACCTCGATCTAATAAATTCGTACTCTATCTCTTACCATAACGTCACAGGAACCTGAAGTACAGCTTTATATATTCCCAGGCACGATGTGTTCTCATAAAATCACCTTTCAATGACATACCCACCAGAAACACTGCCATTCAAAATCCTATGTACATTCACCAAAGATTCCCTTTCCGATATTTCCACACTAGAAGATCAGCGAAATAATGATCTAGGAATCGTGTAATACGTTACAAACTGAATACCATGTTCCTTGAACTTAAGCACAGTATAATCTACTCTAAAGTAATTCACAAAGTTTAAAATTCACCTTGCAGTTACATTCTCCATTCGGTAGAAAGTGCAGGATGACATCGAGGGCTTCTTGTGACGTGCTATTTTTCCTAACAGTCAATGCGATCTAACATACACCTTATCCATAAATCAGAACTTGTATCAGAGAGGTGTAAAGCCAACTTATTATTGTTGGTTATTAAAAATTCCTTTAAGAATTGTCCTTTGAAAACCACTGGCTTAGCTATTTAGTAGTTTTATAAAAATGCTTTAAAAGTTTTATTGGCAACACTTTGCTTATGACAGTAAATGTAAACGATTTACCGTTATTATTTTCTTCTTATTTGTTTACAATACACAATTGTTATAAAGCCTAAAGTTGCCAGATTATTTATTGTTTAACATACAAAAACTTTATATTTTTTATTAATTTTATAATTAGTTAACAATTAATAATAAGATTATTTATTTTTACTTAGCAAATATTATTTAAATTATATTTTTAATGGCCCCGAGTGTAAATCAAATATTGTCTCTTCAGGTTAAAATAATTTATTATAATTTGTTTTTGTTTTGTATGTAAATTTTGTTTGTTTCACTGATTTTGCTTTAACATTCAGTTTCTAAATATGCAAAAAAAATGTTAAATAAAACGAATATGCAAATAGTAAATAATGAAAAAAAAAAAAAAAAACGCGATCAGAATTATTATCATTGATAAAATATCTAAAGCAAAAAATAAAAGTATTAAAAATATACTTTTATATAGAAATATATATATAGAAAGATATATACAATAACAACATAATGTATAATGTATAGTAATTTAACACAAAAAATACTTAATGAAATAAACAAAGGTAGGTAGGGTATAGAATTTGTAAATTATATGATAAAATATGTGGGAGCTGTTAAATCGTAACCATATGGTATCGTAAAAGGAGGATTTTGTTTAGATAATACAATTTGATATTAATTTGAGAAAATAGAATATTTGTTTTAGAGAAAAGAAATAAATAATCCAAAAAATAATAATTAAATAATTTTTTATTGGTTCTACTAGTTAATAATAATTTAAACGGAACTAGAATTGAACTAGAAATAAAACTGAAATAGAAATGAAATAGAAATGAACTAGAACTGCATTAGAACAGAACTAGAACTGAACGGGAGTTCAGTTAGAACTGAACTAGAACCATAAAAGAACCATACTAGAATTGAACTAGAACTAAAACTGAAATAGAAATGAAATAGAAATCAACTAGATATCAACTAGAACTGCATTAGAAAAGAACTAGAAATGAACTGCAATTCAATTAGAACAGAACTAGAACTGAACGGGAGTTCAGTTAGAACTGAACTAGAACTGAAATGGAGTTCAATTAGAACTGAACTAGAACTCAACTAGAACAGAACTAGAACTGAACTAGAAATGAACTAGAACTAAAAGTTAACATAAATGAGTAAGTAGAGATCATTGTAGGATTTCAAAAGCGAAAATTTAGATTATGGCAGTATATATCTACTTTTTAATGTGAGGAGGATTCCTAACAGGATATAGTTAATATGACAAGTCAAGAGAGGAGAGAGATTGGATAATCCGTTTTGTCATTTAATTTAATTTATTTTATATTCATTTCGCTAAAATTAGTTTTTCTGTATAACAAATTTGAAATGTAAGCAAATCTGGCTTTTAAATCATAAGGAAGAGTCCATAAAAATACGCTCGATTTGATTTAAAATGAAATAATACACAATTGAAATCAAAAGGATGTTTGGGATAAAGAAAATATTAAGAAGTTTTTCATGTCCCTGTTCCAAAAAGTGGTCTATTTTGGCAAATAAATCAAAAGCCAAAACTTTCCACCAACCGATTTCAAATAGTTTTTTTTTTCAATGATTTTGTAACATGCAGTCGAGTATTGTTTTATATATATATTATGGGAAAACTGGTCTATGTAGATTTTCGTATGGTTTCCTTTAATTGTTTCTTCAAAACAAATCATTTGTCCTCGATTTTGTTTCTAATGCAACATCTCTTAAAGAAATTTTAACAAATACAAAGTATTATTTTGGATTCTCAACTATAAGATTTGTGCTTCTCTTTTAAAGCTCTATTTTATAAAAAGAACTTTCGTTGAGTTTCTAATAGAAATCAATTTATTTAAGAATTCTGTTATTTTTTATAAGTTTGAAAGAATTATCTCAATAACTAGTAAATTTCATAGTTAAATGAATGAACTCCTCTAATTGTTAAGTGGGTTTTCATCTTTAGTTACTTAAAAAAAATTCATTTAAAGTTCATATTAATTTTAAAATATTTAAACTATAAAATGTAAATCATACATTTTTAGTTTTGTATTAAGTCAATGAACTATTAACTATTAAAGTAAAAGGGAAATAAATGAATGTATGTTTGTATGTATGTATGTATGTATGTATGTATGTATGTATGTATGTATGTATGTATGTATGTATGCATGTAATTTCCATAAACTGTAATTTACTTAAAATTTAGTAGTATTTAAATGACTTTCAGATATTTTCTAATATACAATAATTGTTAGCAACTACTGAATTCAAAACCATTCGTTTATCAGTTTTGTCCCACGATTTTTCCCCTCCACCACAAATCTATTGTAGGCTATTTTAGATTAAAGCTATAGAACATAACTAGAATTAGAAAAGAATAGAACTAAACTAAAACTGAACTGGAACTGAAACTGAACTAGAACTGAATATAAAAATTGAACTAGAACTGCATTAGAACAGAACTAGAACTTGAACTTGAACTAGAACTGAACTAGTATTGCACTTTAACTGAACTAGAATTGAACTGGAACTGGAACTGGAACTGAACTAGAACTGAACTTGAACTGAACTAGAACGAAACTAGAATTGAAATAGTATTAAAATAGAACTGAACTAAAAATGAACTAGAACTGAACTAGAACTGAATTAGAAATGAACGAGAACTGAATTAGAAATGAACGAGAACTGAACATGAACTGTAATTAAATTAAACTTGAATTGAAATAGAATTAAAATAGAACTGAACTAAAACTGAACTAGAACTGAAGTGGAATTGAAGTAAAACTGAACTAACACTGAATTAGAACTGAACTAGAACTGAAACTAGAACTGAATTGTAACTAGAACTTGAACTAGAACTGCACTTTAACTGAATTAAATCTATTTTCAGATTTGTGCCGTCTAATGGGACAGTTTACAGTTATGAGTTGTTGTTTTTCAATTTGTCCCAGTTAGGATTCCAACAAAAACCTCTCTTTGACTTATGGCATTATGTTTTGTTCCTTAGTAGTTTTTATTCCAGCGTCCTTTTAGATTAGAGGTTTTTCCTTAAAGGATCTCGATTTTTACTCTATATTCCACTGAGTTCTACTCATTGTCATCCTCCCATTTATTTTTTTTTTACTTTTGTATTATTTTCCTTTTCGTTTAGAGTTCAATTTGGAATCCTACTCTTCAATGTCCTAGTATCTGTCTTTGTGGATCCTTTTTTTAATCACTTTTCTTTGTTAGAAGAATTTTAATATTTTTTTAATTTTTGTCTTGTGACGGATGGAACCATTGGATTTGCCAGAAACTCAATCCCTTTTTGTAAAATAAGCAAAAGTTTCTTTCTATGTCTTAGCACACTGAGATCATCTCTTGACGCCCCTATTTGCAATGTAAGTGATCATTATCATAATAATTTTGTTGGATAGCTGGGTTAAGAACCTTCTTAGCCTTCTTATTCTTGAGAGCCATTTCTAAAAAATATCGGCTGTAATGTACCGTAAAGTAAATTTAATCAAAACCATTATATCCAAAACGTGAGTGAATTTATGCAGATATAAATGTGTCCATTATTTTAGTAGGGTTTTACATAGTTGGTCTTGTCGGACTTATTTTTTTTAATACAATTAAACTACTTTACTTTTAGGAATTATTATTCGTTTTTTTTGTTCTCAAATTTCTAAAATTTCATGAAAATTTGTCTAATTTCCTCGAAAACATTAAAAACAATGAACAAACAAAAGTCAACAATTCAAATTTTGTAGTACAAGGCAAATTGAATTCGCCTTGTTGTCAAAATATTTGTTTGTTTATTCAAAATTCATATTTAAATAAATTTTATTTTCTGTTTATTTTCTCATTTAAAGAAGTTCGAAATAAACAAAAGAAAAAAAGCTTCCTTTTATAAATGACCTTAATTACAATATTTTTTTTTCATTTTCGCTTTTTTTTGCGTTTAAACAATTAATTAACAAATTTAAACAAGACACTAAAATAAGAAACTGAATGAGAGAAAAAAAGTTTATTTATAAAATTATTGTAAAAAAAAGAAACGTTTCGCCATTTATTTTTGTTTACATTGATTTTAGTTTTATTATAAAATTTTATGCTAAAATTTCATCAGCTGTTATAATTTTATAATTTTTTTTATACACATATTTCGTTTGTTTGTTTGTTATACCCTACACCACGGATAGTGGTTTGTGCTAATCTTTGTAAGATATAGAGAGAAGTGTGTTACACTCACCTTAAGTATACCGATCGATCCAGAATCACACTCTGAGTTGATTTAAAGATGTCCGTCCATCTGTCTATCCGGCTTCCATGTAAATCTTGTGAAAAGTCTACAGTTCGTAATTTTTGAAATATTGCGATGAAATTTGGTTCATTTTAATATTTTGAACTAAGTATGAAGCCTATTGAAATTGATCATAATCGGTTTTATTATATCAAGTACCTCCCATACTAATGCTCTTCTCTTAATGGGGTTTTAGGTTATAAAAGTTCTAAATACAAGTGATTTAAATGAAATTTGGCCCAAGTGTGTCTAAAGTTTGGTTCATTATTTTTCATAGGTTCCATACAAACTACTTTCCATATACCAAAAATCGTTGTGAAAAATTGAACGAGTGTTGGTTCATATTTTCTATAATTCCCATCTCCCCGAAAAATTTCATTTAAAAATGTTCTGTGAGTCTCGTTTTTATAGCCGTCATCACCACAAGTGTTGATAAGGGCATATGAATTTTATCATTCCCTATGTAACGTCAAGAAGGAATTATTTTAGAACCAAAATTTGAGTCGATTTAGCTATGACAGTCTCAGAATTTAATGAAATTCATGGTTTCATATTTAAAATCAGCTATATTGGTCCATTAGAACGATATCTGAATCAGCCTCTAAATTTAAACAAAATTATGTACTTCATAATCCTACAAAAATCGTCAAAATCTGAGCAATAGAAAAAGTATATAGACAAAAATTTTGATACACCTCAAAATTAGATTGTCTTATATGTCGCAATTTTTCAGATAATTTTCTGAAATTTATCATATTTTTTAGTAGAATATAATGAACCCAAAGAAACTAGTTTGTGTAGGTGTTATTATTTGACTTAGCTCCCATTTAAGTTTCCTTCCCAGAATATGATTTATACCTTAATAAACTTTTAAATATGAACCGACTAGACACAATTGATTTCCTAACCATTTTGAATATATTCTATTAATTTTATTAATATCGGTTCACATATTGCTATAGCTCTCATAAAAGGCCACTTTCTGGAAAAAAAACAGATTAAGCCGGACCAGTTTTAGTAAAATTCGGTATAATGATTTTTCGAGCTCCTTTTAATATTATTAATTTAAACGATCTCAGTCCATATTTTTCTGTTGCTCCCACATAAGTCCTCTTTCTTGGAAAACTGTTTTGAGCCATTGAAATAATATCAATTCGGACAATATCGGTATATATTTTGCTATTGTTCCATATAGCAAACGGATTAGAGCTTAAAACAAAAGATCAGTTCGATTGAAATTCGGCATAATGATTTTTCTAACTATTTTTAATTAATTTGGCCAAACTTGGTCCATGTTTTGCTAAAGCTTCCATATGACGCCATTTTCCGCAAAACAGTTTTGAACTTTTAAAACATATATTTTTCTTACTGTCTTAAATTTATATTATTAATCTGACCCTTCTCGGTCACTATTTTGCTATAACTTCCTATATAACGCTCTTTACATCCATTTTTTTTAACTTTCTTTAGTATGTGAAACTAGTTTGACTATAATCGAGCCATTTTGGTTATTAGTCATTTAAAAATCCTACTTCCCGGAAATTCAGACATTTCATTGTCTGACTAGATCGTTGCCTTCAATATACTCATCTGAGTTCTTGAATATTGTCTCCCATCTGGTGGTGGAGGGTATCAAATATTCGTCACATTCTTATTTGTTACTCTTTAAAATGATCTCTTAGTCTCGTTTGTTTTTTGTTTTCATTTCTCCTGTCTTCTTCTTCAAGTTCATCAGCTGTTTTGTTTAGTTTTTTTCATTTTCTTATTTCTTGTTTATTTTATTTTTATTTTAAAATTTCAATTTAAATTAAAACACGCATATAACTAATGTCCATTTATTTTAATGATTTATAGCTCTCTTTTGGTCTTTCTCTTTCTCTCCCTCTCCCACTCTCTTTGCTTTTAAAATATTTCAACAATAATTCATTATTTATAACTGATCTTTGACAATAAGCGATTGCCAAGCGATTGTCTTTTTTATTTCTATGTTTTCAGTTTTGTAATATAAAATTTATGTTCAATAATTTACCAGAAAGAAGAATCCAGTTTTTTATTCGCTAAAATACCTGTAAATAGAGTTTTAAACGCGCGTTTAAGAAAAAAGTTGAAAATCAGCTGGTTTTTTTTCTAAAACAGTTTATGTATGTTTTGCGATCTGGTTGGTAATTTCTTTGTATTAAAACTTGTTTTAATACAAATAAAATGTAAATATGTTTTATAATTTAGTTTTTTATTATTATTTATTTTTTTTTTGTAGACAGTTAATTGTCATTGTCTACAGGGTGAGAGAAAATAATTCGTACACATTTTTCGACTTTATTGAAATTGAAGAAATCTGAAGATATTCGATTTTCTTTTAATATAAAACTGATCACAGAAAGTGGGAAGAGGGGAAAGGGCTCCATTTATTTAAGGAGCCCTTTCGTTATTCCCGTAAATAGTTAAGTCTTTTAAAACCTCAGAAAGACACTCACTCATCACGCTATCTATGTCTACGTAGAAATATTTCTATTTTTAACTTACCTCATTATAATGGGGCTTCGGTTAAGATGTGTTCGGAACTACTCATGTCCGTTTGGAAGACATCTTGAAAATGTCTGGAGTTTTTTCTAGGACTCTAGGACTTTGGTTTAAAGGCTGCAAATATGTGTTATGTCATTCTGGATATCAAGAAGTCTAGTATGTGTTAAGCTACCTCCTCATCCACTAAATAAATGCACTGTGCCATGGGGGTTTTGAAGATAGTTAGGGTATCAGTTTATTTTGAAAACTCCCAGTTGATAATACTGTTATCTAGGCTATAAACTTTGGTCTTCCAGTAATTCTTTTCTACTTCATCCGTTTGAAAGACATTTGGCTTCAAAATCGTAATTCGAGTTTTTCTAGGACTCTAGGAGTTTGGTTTGAGAGACTGCAATTATTTCTGTGCGTTCATTACAGTCAAACTATCGATGTCAGTTCGGATGTCTGATAAAGCGGAAGTCTAATATAATGTGTGAAGCTGCCATCTTATCCACTAAATAAATGCAATGTGCCATGAGGGTTTTGAAGATAGTTAGGGTATCAGTTAAGTATGTTTGAAACAACTCCCAGTTGATAATACTGTTATCTACGACCCTAAACTGTTCAAAAGTGTTTTGGTCTTCCAGGGTGATTGTTATTCTAGGATTTTGGCTTCAGAAATCGCAATACGTTCAAACTATTCATGTCCGTTTGGAAGACATCTTGGATGTCTGCAGTATAAACTCGGAAATTTGATCGAATGTTTCGAGGGAATTTTTTACATCATAATTGTAGATGACTTGGGATATATTCTATAGGTTCTTTCTCAAAGTTCTTAAACATCAGCATTGAGATGTCATTAGAGCATTTGAAGGTTTAAACTTGGATTTGGTCGAGGTTTGAAATTTGTTTTAGTTGTACGGTAGATCCTGATTCAAGTGCAAATCAAATCAACTAAACGTATTAAAACGGTCCAATTTCGATGTCTCAGTTTAGCTAATAAAGTGATGATAATTTCTCATTAAAGCTTTATTGAAATAGTTACCTGACTACAGCTCACTTGAGATTTCAAAAGTTTCCACTGCGTTTTTTGATTGTGAATCTAATTAATTACAGTAGATCCTCATTTAGTATCATAAATACCTACCAAACTTTGTAAAATAATCACTAAGTTAGGGTACAGAGACTTCTTTTTAAGAGGCCCAAAAAGAAATGTTTGATTATTTGTGCTTCGCTGCTGAGCAGGTATAGTCATTTGATATTAGTTTGTGAAAAATCTATAGCTTCGTACCGGAAGCGAAATTTTTTGTTTGGATTCGCTGGAGAGTGAAAACAGATTAATTCAGAGATTCTTAAACTTTAGCAAAATGTGCAGTATGATAATTCAAGTATAGCAGTATTATAATTAGAATAATTTGCGGAACATTATATCAGAAGTCGGCCTGTAGGAGCTCAAGTCAACCGAGATTTGAGATGTGGATCAATCTTAGTAATTAATAGTTTAACGCGTGTCAGTGCTGATTTGGGAAACTCTTTATCGGGTATATGATAGATTGGTTCATCTAGAATTCTCAACATTCTTCATACCAATAAGGAGTAACGAGGTTAATTAGCTCCCATGATTTTCCTATTATTTTTCTTCACATGTTCAATGTTTTTATCGCAGTTTTCGGCCACCATGAGGTACTTCGTTCTTTATAAAATGTTTTTCAGATGCCACAACTTTCATATGGTTTGATACTGTTCAGGTAACAAGTTCCAAGTATATCAAATTTATGATGATATTCCAAAGTTACAGAAAAGTTATACCTCCCTGTGGAATGTTCCATTTTGTAGCTCTGTATATGGTTGAAGTAGAAATGATTAGGAAGTATTGTACACAAAAGTATAACGGATCGTTAAAAATTAAATTCCATAGCTTCAATTTTAATTTGCCAAAGGATTTCCCTATGGCTTTCCAGTACATGTGGCCACGAGCTACTGTTATCTTAGTGTTCTAATGCCTTCAACATTTGAAGTTCAGAATAATTCTTAAATATTTAGAATTTTTCTGAAATATTTTTTTTCATACAGCAATCGCCATATTATCGGCATATATCACTGTTTTAAAAATCAGAGGAACTAGTTTTCTATATATTAAATTTAAAACAAGATTCTAAAAGAAGAAGAAAATATACCTCCTTTGTTTTGAAGGATCAAAATAGAAAAATTATGATTCTGTTGGTTAGAAGCTTATAACGGATAGATCTACCTCCAGTCTATGAAATTAAATTTAAGAAAAGAATATACTTTAGAAACATGTGTTCAGCTGTCTCGATAGATCTATTGAGGATAGTTCTGCGTGATAGTTCTGCTGGATAGTTCTGCATGATAGATGTGTGGCATATGAAGACGCTCTTTGATTCTGTTGGTTAGAAGCTTATAAAGGATAGATCTACCTCCAGTCTATGGAATTAAATAGAAGAAACGAATAAACTTAGAAACATGTGTACAGCTGCCTCGATAGATCATTTAAGGATAGTTCTGCAAGATAGTTCTGCGTGATCTGATAAATGTGTGTCATGTGAAGACGCTCTCTGATCTACGTTCAGTCTATGGAATTAAATTGAAGAAACGAATATACTTTAGAAACATGTGTACAGCTGCCTCGGTAGATCTATTAAAGATAGTTCTGCATGATCTGATAGATGTGTGGTATGTGAAGAGGCTCTCTAATTCTGTTGGTTAGAAGCTTATAACGGATAGATCTACATTCAGTCTAAGGAATTTAATTGAAGAAACGAATATACTTTAGAAACATGTGTACAGCTGCCTCGATAGGTCTATTAAGGATAGTTCTGCTTGATAGTTCTGCAAGATAGTTCTGCATGATCTGATAGATGTGTGGCATATTAAGACGCTCTCTAATTCTGTTGGTTAGAAACTTATAACGGATAGATATACGTTCAGTCTATGGAATTAAATTGAAGAAACGAATACATGTGTACAGCTGCCTCAATAAAATATAATTTTGCAACTTTCATATAAACAATTATAATTAAATTTTTTTATTCTAATATTTTATTTTTTCTTTTCTTTGAATTACAATAATTAAAATACAAAAACAACAACAACAGCTGAACAAAGAAGTTGCATTAAAAATTTAACATTTAAAAATTTATACAGAAAAAAACCAACACTTTTTTTACTCTTTTTAGCTTCGCAATCATCCATAGAATTAAAATTGAAAAAACAACAACAATAACAATAACAACAAACGTTATTATGATATCATTTTGTAAATCGTGTGTATATATGGTATATATATGTACATATATATGTATTATTTTGAAGTTTCTGTTTGTTTGTTTGGTTGAAAAAACTCATTAAATATATGAACGACTACTTAGAGTGTATATAGTGTATAGTATGTGTTTGTATGAATATATTTTTTCTTCTCACTATGAAAAATAATTCCATAAGTTGTATATCTTGCATGATGTGATATGATATTTTGCAGAACCTCTTTTGTGTTTTAATATCCTCCTCTGATACTTGAAGAGATGGAAGTTATATTAAGTTGATCATTCTGTGGGTAACATCGGTATAATATAAAATCGGACCAGCTATAAGCGTTTTTATATCTTCGATAGCGAAACAAACTAATGATCAAATTGTTTGCTATAATTTTTTCTGTATCTATGGAACAGCTACTGTTTCTTCCAGATACAAAAGGAAGCTTCTTTTTGAAGTCAAAATTACGATGAACATAGAATGGATGAATACATCGGATTCTGTGAAATAGAAAGAACTCTGTATACTCTCCGAAGAAGGTACAGCTGCTAGTTCAATTTATGATTTCATACTTTTCATCCATTACACGGCGATCTTCAGACAAAAAAAACTAAGACCTAAGATAAGAGATGGTACTCTTTTAACTACTTCAGAAGAATCGTAAGTCCAATGGCAAGAACATTCTCATGAGTATCTGAAACAACATCATAACGACAAACTTTAACACCCAATATGATGGATTTTTTCCATTAAACTTCTTCATTGTCTTCCATTTAAGATTGCATTGTCCAAGATCTTGTCCAAGATTCTTGACCCTTGAGGATTACACTCAAGTCCCATTCTGGTTATTCTTTCCGGGTATTTTCTAATCGTATGACCGATTTATCTCCATTTTCTACGTTTTATTTGTATTATTATGGGTTCCACGTTTGAAATGTTCCCGAGATCTAAATTCATTAGAGAAGAATGAAATGAAGACACCTGTCGACGGCGTCTTTTCTGATGTGGATAATAGGTTCAATAAATTGAGGGCTTTGTGTCATAAACTGCATAATGTTTGGAGATGGAATGAAGTTTTCAGAAGACTGAAATGACTGCACAGTCAGAGAAATGTGTTGTCCAGAAGTCAGAGAAATGTGCAATCCAGATCATAATAATTTCCAGATAAGATGACAGAAGATAACATGACTGTGTCACATTCCATGGAAACTGCCTGAAATCGGGCTATGCAGAATGAAACCGGTAAATCCTTAAAAGAAAACGATCGATGGTAATTAAAAAGACAATGGAGATTCCATATAAACCATTTTTATTCCTGATGGAAACCTACAATAAATATTATGGAATTTCTGAATAAATTTTAAAGAAATTTCCCACGAACATTCTTGAGAAGTTTTCCAATTGATCTGATAAGGCACAATTTCTTAGGCAGTCCAGAGCAAGAGAGGTGAACCTCCAAATTTGATAACCTCCGACGTGTATATATATTTTTTAAATTGTCAAAATAGCTCCTACAAATGTCGCATAATATCAACAACTAACCCAGCATAGAGAGTTATACACAGAGAGTGTATTTAAAATTCGTTGCTATTGGATCTATGTATTCCTATTTCTCTTCTTTTTCTTGTTTTGAATTCCAAAATAATGTTTTTCGACTAAAATATTCTCTGTGATTTTAAAATGATTTCCACGTAGTTGAGATTTAGGACATGACAAAAAATATGTATGTTATGAGAGTTAAATGCTTCAATGTAGGCAATGAGAACATTGTAGATCGCATGAGATCCTATGATTATACAATTTCTTAGAGTTATTATGATGATTAAAAGAATGTGACCTAAATATTTATGATCTTATTTAGAAAATAACATAAATATGATTTTATGAGAGAGATGATATGAATCTCCCAGAGAATAAGAGAGTTTTCATGGGATAGAACATTCCAAGCTGTCAATTGTAGGTTGATTGTATAAGATTTTGGCAATATGAAATTAATGGTTTAAGAATTTGCTTTCTGTATTGTGACAGCTTTTCACATCGATCACATTATCACCACCAAGTGTAAGGAGAGGGTTAGATGGAGAGCAGTCAAGCTCTACTTCATATGAATACTTTACTATCGCGTATTAGTGCCTCTTTGGGAATAGATTTTAAGTCCATGTCATAGTTACTTAACGGGAGTCGTATGTTTAGTTTTAGTTGGTATCTCTTACCAGGAGAAGAAAATCGATGTCATTCTTTGTCCGATATTTGAGACTAATACAGTGATTTGGTGCAGCCAACAAAATCTGTCAGGCAGGTTATAATTAATATAAACAACTTGACCCAACTCAGTACTCAAGTACTCAGTAAAACTTTTGCGATGATTTGAAAATAAAGCCAAAGAGGTCCCTTTCTTTCCTCTCTTTTCTTTAGTTGTTATCCGATTAAAAGTCCAAAGATCAGGGTGTTTTGGTTTGGCATTTAAAAAACACTTTAAAATTGTGTATCGTTTAACCGAAACTCTTGAACAATTTGATCATCCTCCAAATCGGTCAAATAGAAAAGATATCCAAATAACCTTTCCCGGCAATTTTTTTTCCAAAGTTATTAAAAGTTTTGTTCCGCAATAAAATGCCGAACTCGTGCTTGTTGGTTTCATCTCCTCACCATAAGAACGTCCCTTGCTTAGGGCTGGAGTCATCATGGATCTTCTGCCTTAGTTGTGATGATTTTATATATTGTTTTTATATACCTTCCTTAGGAATTGGTGCTACCAGATCGACTGTCTCACTTTTGGCGACTTTTATTGCAATGCAAGAGTACATTGAAAGTGGCGTATCCATCCACAGATTTCGATTTCTGTTCTCTAGTATTTGATCATTAAAGGTTCTCTTCCTGTTTCGTGTATTCCTGTGTATTTTTTCAGCTTAATTGTATGCCCTCGTTTTGTGCAGATAACGCATATCTAGTCTTTCTTTTGAAGACTTCAGTTGTAATGCAAATTAAAAATAGGACCACCTTCCGCCACTATGGGACCACCTCGATGTTGGTCACTGCTTCACAATAAAGTCGCCGGTTTCAACACAAGTCTTTTTTAGTCCAAATGTATTAAATTAAAAGTAAAATATCCTCCCATTGAGTTTGGAGTACTGGTTTTTGACTCTCGCATTTGCTCTTCGAATGTCCAGTTTTAATATTGAAATGTCTGGTAATTTGTTCGGTCTAACTTTACTACTTGTCCTTCTTTAATATGGTTACGGGAGTTTTCATATTGATTTGAATGTCTGAAGACTGTCAGCTGAAGTTGACTTTAATTCTTGACTGTAATGAATGATTTGGGCCACTGGATGTTAAGCAAAGACTCGTCAACAACTATGGACAAAATCCTGAAATCTTGGAATTTTTCAGTAATTTAATAAGTCCAAAAATTTTCCAAGATTTTCTATTTTAATCCCGGTATTTTGTATTTATTAATGATTTCTATTTCTTAGAGTTTAATCACTGATCTTTGAAGGTTCCTGTTTTGAGATTGGAATGTCTTGTTTTTGGTTTAGTCTAACTGTGCTCAAGGTTTTTAGGAGGATCTTAATTGTGTCTAGTGGGGATTGTTAAACAAACACTCTGACAGTCTTGGATAGCCAACAACTATTCTCGAGGCTGCTGGGTTATGAAAAAAGTTTCCACTAGGGATGCCAAGTAGGATTGTTTCTTATGTCTAATCAGAATTTAATAAATCGAAATACTGGAATCCTAAACTTTTTCGGGATTACAGTTTCTTTGGTAAATTATTAGTGCCGAAAAGTTCCGCGATTGGAAAAATGGTAGGAAACTCTGAAACTTAAATTCTACAATTGTTTTTAAATCTATTTCGTTACCCTTTAAATTAGATTCTTAATCACTTTAAGTGATTTTTAAACGGTATTATTTTGCCTTTGTTATGGTTCATTATTGTCTGTACAGTACATATTTTTCAAAACTTTGCCGTCTCTATTTTATTTATTCTTTGCACAATTGCCATTTTGTTTTTGTTTAAATAATAAAAAAACAGAGAAATAAATTAAATATAATAATTTGCTACCTGCCTCTCTGTCCACACGTTTATCTATAAACTTACACTATGCGGAATATATTGGGACTGACTATCAACAAAACATTATAATGCAACAGCAAATGCGTAATTATAGGAAATTTTCAACAATTTGTCATGATTTTGGTATATAAAAAAATTATAGAATTGAAATTAACTCAATGAGTTCAGAAAGATCTTTCAAATTGGGGAATTTCTTTAAAAGATTAAAGGAATTGGTTTCTAGGGAAAATATTGAATTAGAATCTACATAATCATAACCTCACAATTATTTTTTAACCTTTAAATATATTTTACTTTATGTCACTAATCAAATATAACCTCAAATGTTTTAAAATCGTTTTCCTCAAACAGGGGTTTTTTAATAAATTCTTCTATAATTTTTATTCCTAAAAAATGCAATGAATTTGTTATATTTATTTGTTTGTTTACAAAAATGCAACATTGTATTTTTTTAAAAACCCACTCATGTCAGATTATGACACTTTGACTAATATTTTGTTTTGTTTTTTTTCGTTCGCTTTATTATGTTATAACAATTTTATATATATTTTTTTTGTCTACGAGATTTTGAATAATAAATAATTGTTATCATGTTTTTTTTTTTTTTTTTTTTTTTTTTGCAATATTACAAAATGAAAACATTAACCCTCTGTGCCTTCCACAAAGTATCTCCCATTTATAAGACTTCCATTAAATACTACTTTTTCCCGTGAAGGGCTGTGCTATCCTAGATTTTCTAGTAACGAATGTTCCCACCTCATGTTTCTTGATCAGTCGCGGCTTCTAGAGTCTTAAGAATACCACTGTTATACTACACAGTATAACAGAATCGATATTTTTCAGAAATAAATCTGTAACGGCTTGTTAGATTTATAAGAAATTTCCACGTATTAGAAGCAGAGGATTATAGCTTTATTACTTTATTACAACTGGACCCTCTAAGGGTTCAAAATCCATTCATTTCATTATAATTTTGTTTCATTAACCCTCTGTGGCTTCCACAAAGTATCTCCTATTTAAAAGACTTCCATTAAATACTACTTTTTCCCCTGAAGGGTTGTGCTATCCTAGATTTTCTAGCAAAAAATGTTCCCACCTCATGTTTCTTGATCAGCCGCGGCTTCTTGAATCTTCAGAATATCACTGTTATACTACACAGTATAACAGAATCGATATTTTTCAGAAATAAATCTGTAACTTTTGATCGGCTTGTTGGCTTTATAAGAAATTTCCATGTATTAGAAGCAGAGGATTATAGCTTTATTACTTTATTACAACTGGACCCTATAAGGGTTCAAAATCCATTCATTTCATTATAACTTTGTTTCATTAACCCTCTGTGGCTTCCACAAAGTATCTCCTATTTATAAGACTTCCATTAAATACTACTTTTTCTCGTGAAGGGTTGTGCTATCCTAGATTTTCTAGTAAAGAATGTTCCCACCTCATGTTTCTTGATCAGCCGCGGTTTCTTGGATCTTCAGAATATCACTGTTATACTACACAGTATAACAGAATCGATATTTTTCAGAAATAAATCTGTAACTTTTTATGGGCTTGTTAGATTTATAAGAAATTTCCACGTATTAGAAGCAAAGGATTATAGCTTTATTACTTTATTACAACTGGACCCTCTAAGGGTTCAAAGGTCAGAGTTATGGGTCTTTTTTCAATCACGTGTCTAAGTTTTTTTCCTGTAATTTATCTCTTATAGTTGTTGAGTTATTTTCATTAGAAGTTTCAACATTCCGAATTTGACAATATCTTGGGCCAGATGTTTTTGTTATATTCGAAAATATTTTTATTAGAATTAAACGTATAGAATGCTTTGGACTTTAGACTCTAATATGATTTTCGAATGATATCTTTCGGTTTCAACTTAAGTCTACTTAGGTATTGGTTCATTCTAAATGTACTGCATATTTTTGTGCTGTTAACCACTTGCAATTGTTGACTTATGCTTTAATGCATTAGCACTTCGGAAGTCATACATCCTCCCAACGATTTTGGACCACAGACTTTCACACTTAGTCACTGGTTTTTCCTTTCATATCTTATAAACTTATTATCTTTCTGTTTTTATAGTGAAATCTCTGGTTATTTGTTCCGTGTAACTTTCGTTCATGTCCTACTTGAACATGGTAACTGTTCTTCATTTAAAATTGGAGCAGTATAGACTGTCAGCTGATCTTGAGTGTGACTAAATATTATATTTCTGCAATATCGGACTACTAAATGTTAAGAAAACAAGTTAGTCTTGGGTTGTCTTTCAATGACTTCTCCCGCAACTGCAAGAGTATGGAAAAAGTTTCCACTAGGGATTTCAAATCTCGGGATTGAGGGCTATATTAAGTTAAATCCCGGCATAAATTTCTCATATATATATATGAGTATCATGAAACTAGATATTTTTCATTCAGTCACAGATTATAAAATCACATTTAAGGAGAATCGGTCCATTTTTTATGACGTTGTCATTGTGGCAGCCTAGAATTTAGTCAATCTTGAACAAGTATTACACTCTTACTTATCTTACTACTTCCTTTTCGGACCGCATTTTAATCAAATTTACAACAAATCAATAAGAAGATCATAAAAAATTATGACCAAGTTTTCCAGATATTTGGATTAAAAAAATTTGATCTTTTTTGTCAAATTTTTAGCTTCATAAAATTTTCGTAGCCGTAATCATGATCGTTCAGCAATCCATATGATTCTAAACAATTTGGATATAATTATATAACTCTGGAATCGTTTAAGATATTGAAATACATATGGATAATCTTTACAAAACTCCAAAAATATGTATCAGATTCATTATAAAATGCCAGAAGAAAGTAAATCCTTTAAAAGGAGATACATTAATCTCAAATGAAAATTTTAAACAATTTACTTATTTGGGGATTTTTTTTTTAAAAAGGTGGCAACATTTGGGTATTTCCGGTATTACCATACTAAAAATTTCAAGGTCCTTTTAAATTTTTAAAATAAAATAAAATTTCACAACGTTTTTCTTTACAAATTGCGAAACGCTCTCTAACGGTTTATAGATATCAAATACATTTATAGGAAGTTTATAGCTTTTCCCGAAATCCTGCCTAATTCAGCTATTTTGCATACATTCTTATAACCAGTGATCTCTAATTTCCCAATCTATTTATACAAGCATAAGTCGTGTTTAAATAAAGCAAATGAGCTCGTTGCAAAGATTTGCCCACACCTTTGGGAGATCAGTCTCTGACATCTTCTCTGTAAATCTTCAAATCAACAGTTGAAGCTGCCTCTGCCCTCACCATTGGGAGATGAGTCTTTGACATCTTCACTATAAACCTTCAAATCAACAGTTGAAGCTCAATTAAGTTGTTCTAAAGTTATAGAATTATTTCTAATAAAGTCACTAAGCGATCTTTGTATAACCCTCATCTCTTTAGAGATTTACCTTGACTTTCTCCTTGTTATATTTAATAACGTTACTTATGTCACGATTCTGCTGATATTAACTTTTTCGCCATTTGTAGCGGCGAATAATGAAAGTGTAATCGAACTCATTGAGAGAAGAATAAAACAAAAACAAAAAGCAAAACAACCTTTAGCTGATAAGAATGACAGTTTGATTTGCAGTTTTTTTTATAAAAAAATAAGTAAACAAAACAAAACAAAAAAACAAAACAACGAGTATAATTTAAACTGATAAATGTTTATAAATAATAATAAAAAATTACTTTCTTTTTTTTATAACAATTTATTCTTCAACAAGAAAAAAAGGTAAAAATTATAAAACTTGTTTACATTTTTAATAAAGATTATTTTGTTTAGTGTTATGAGTAAATGAAAGCGTGAGAGAGAGAGAGAGAGGCAGACAGAGAGTTTAGACTTAATAAAAAGTTACCAGATTTTTCTGAGAAAAAATTTTAAATAAATGTCAATTTTGATTATGATAAATCGTGAAATTATCATAAATTATTTAAAATATAAATAATTTTATAATGAATGTTTTATAACAAAAATGATTATTCGATAATAATTTGTTGTAATAATTTGTATAGAAAAAAGAAACTGTTAGAAAATTTGCATAAATAAACTTGTTTAATGGTTCATACTTCGTAATATTAGAAAAAAAATTATATGTGAATTAGAACATGTAGACGCGGCTTGTTTTGACACGGGGGGATTTAAAATAAATGAAACAGAAATATGGAATGTTGTGTTAATTAAGAATAGTGATTTGAAAACGATTTTTTTTGGAAAGAATTCAAGGGCTTAAAGCCAAAAAGGGTATATCACGATGATTCCGGTACTCTAGATCACGACCTATACCTTCGTATAGAAAAGAGGGCTCCTTTAGTTTTTTAGTCTTCACCAGCAGTATTCCAAGTAGAAACAAGTGCATGTAATAAATACGTGAAACCCAGTCAACGGTAAATGAATACCGCTATGCGAAACTTCAACATTAACTAATGCGTAAAAACGAGATGTAAAACTCTCGAATGCAAGAGAACGAAGTACAGCCTGACCGCCTTTAAGAGATAACGGCGATGATGTGATAGGTGTTTACTCACTTAGAGCCACATTACGACTGATAGACAATTACATAAAACAATTACTTCACTTTATTGCAGTGACTCCATTATTCTGAAAACAATTTTTAGCTATTTTGCTGGTATTTTTCCGAGCATTGTCTTGTTGTATAGCCGAAATCAATGGCATTTCTTTAGATACATAAAGTAGCATTACGACCTGTAATATTTTTATATATTCTGACACATTCATAATAGTTTTACTACGATAAATGGGTCTAACATCATCGCACGAAAAGTACCATAACACTAGACCTTTCGTGTTTGAAAGATTTTGTTGCAAATTATTCATTATATTCTTTGTTAAGGGACCGCCTTACAAAAAAAAATAATTTAGACTGAGCGATTCACAGAATATTACTCCCCTTTTTCAATATGTCAAAAAAGTAAGTTTTAGCAAACTCTTAACTATTTTTGATGTGCGGACTTGTCATGATCTTTCAAATCATATTCCCTAAGCCTTTCAATACAGTTTAAGTACTTATTAACAGATTTCATTATTATAAAATCTCGCCATCTTCATTTGACGTAATACACGATGAAACATTAGAGGATGTGACATGTAAGTGGTGCTATTATTTTGACCGCAGCTGTACATTTTTATTGAATCCACATAGATATATGAGTCTTGCACAAAAAATATTTAGAATTCTTAAAAGAATTCGAACAATATTTTAGACAGTTTTTTGGACCAGAATCGGTCCTCCAAGTTCAAGAGGTCCCAATTTGTTTTTATTATAAAATTTTTTGGAATATTCTTGTTACTTCTGTTTTAAATAATGAACTTACAAAATTGTGAATAAAATTATTCATGAATAAAAACACAAAATTAACAACGAAGATGTGACATGTAAGTGGTGCTATTATTTTGACCGCAGCTGTATGTTATTATTGAATCCATATAGGTATATGATTTCTGCACAAAAACTATCTAGAATTCTTAAAAGAATTCAAACAATATTTTAGACATTTTTTGAACTAGAATCGGGCCCGGACTCGGACTCAGTTCAAAAAAAAAAAAATTAAATAAAAAATAATAATAAAAATCTATCCAGCTATAACCATGTTAAATTTTATTTATACAACTCCAACGTTCCCAGTGTCATACACAAGAGTTATATATTCTGTTTCATTTATTTCTTTTCACTCTGTTTTCATTCTTTCTATATTAATAGTTCAATATATGTATTATATTTTAATACACTTTGAATTTAAAGTATTTTTATACTAAAAAATAATATTATGTACATGTGTGTAATGATATTTTTAAAACGCTAAATTGTGATTTGATTTCCTTCATTATTATTATTATTATTTTTTTGTTCAATAAAACACGTGGAAACATAATGGATGGATGTCTTACAATGGAATTGTCATATTATTTATATAGAATATATAGAAACGATTATTGTAGTAATTGTAAACACAATTAGTGATGTGGAAAATTGCATAGCAAAGTGATTCTTAGAGTCTGAGATTTTGAAATAATTTTAAAATTAATTTTTTTTGAAAAGAATTCTATTAGATTTTTAGCTGATATAATTTGTCCAATATAATTTGGTAGAGTTCTGATTCTTAGTGGATATAGGGAACAAAAAAATATACCTCCAAACTTGATCATTTGGATCTGAAAACATACATTTTTGAGAATCATCAAAATTTGTTTTAATTTAAAGTGAATAAATATTATTATTTTAACTTAATGGATCCAATTTTGGTCCAAACATGTTTTCTACATTTCGCCTGGATTCTGAACAAAATGTTATAAACAAATTCATTTCCAATTTTGGTCCAAAATTCATCTGTATTGTGAACGAAAAATTATAAACAAATTTATTTTTAAAAATGATAATTTCAAGATATCTTTTTTGCACTGCCATAATTCGGTCAATGGGGCCTTAATGGCCTCCAAAGTAATAAAATTATAAAACTACATTTCTCAGCTATCGCTATGACAAATGTCATGTATATCGAACCGGGTGATCAAACAAAACAGATCAAATTCTCCAAAAGTTAATTCTGACCCAGATATTCTATTTTGAGAGCCCATAACTCCTTATATGGGCTCTTTATAAGGTCTAAACTTTTGAAGTTATAAAGCTACACTGTTTTGCTATCAGTAAGTCAAATTTCATGTAAATCTTATTAATTTTAGAATTGGATGAATTATAAAACAGTTGCTCTTGCTTAAAAATGTTGATGTCCGAGATATCGTTTTTTGAGGCCCGATCTACTACGATTGTGTCATTCTTATGGGGTCAAAAATTGCAAAGTTATGAAGCTACACTCCTCTGCTATTGGTATGTGTAACTTCATGTAAATCTAATTAATTTTGGAATTGCACGTGGTAAAAAAATATTGATGTGCGAGAAATCCCATTATGAGGACACATAACTCAGTTTATGGATAATTAATGGGTTTCAAACGTTTAATGTTATAAAGCTACTTTACTATATTTATATAGATCTTAAAAACGCATCAGGAGTAAGAGTTTTATTTAAGGAAGTCGAAAATTATTGACTCAATTGCCACTTATTGAATTCGCCCTGGTCACAGTCACATGTTTGTCTTAAATTTCTTTCAAATTTTTTTCTTTGTTTGCCTTCTTCAGCACACATTCTCTTATTTCATTTATGTTTACATTCCTTTTAAGAGTTTTTTTTATTGTTTCCTTATTTTTTTTCTTATTATTTTTTCAAAAGCGAAAACATATGTTTTTCTTCTTTAAATTACACGAGATGTCTGCTTCAGGAATTATTTACAATTTATGGTTTAAAGTATTTTTAGTCATTGTTGGAAATAAAAGATCAACAGATATTTAATGGAAATTTACACATGTTTTTTTTTTAAAGAGAAGAAATCTTCAACAAAACTAAAAATATTTTTAACCGACCGACCGCCCGCCAGAAGTCGGAAATGAAGTATTATAACCCTGACTGTTTTATAGAAATAAATATAAATTTTTATAGTAAATTTTTAAACAGAAAACACGTGCTGCAAATAAATATTTTTATAGGAAAATGAAATATTATTTTATTGCAAAGATGTGAATTAATGTGCAAAAGAACAGATTTTAAGGAATAAATATCTTGAAAAAGTATAAGACAAGGCGAATTGATGGGGTATAAGATCTTGGTATTGGATACTTTAATAGAGAATGCTAAGAAGGGTTTTTTCTTTTGTGGAAAAAACATTTTGCTGATCTGATTATGATCCAATTTCACTAGGATTCCTACTTAAATCTCCGGGTGGAACAGTTAACGAATTAACAGAGATCGAGATTTGTCGTTGCATTTTCTACGACCTAAAATTTATTAAAAGTACCTTTCTTGGCTGAGGATTTGGTTGAGGAACTAACCTTGTCCACCCACTTGCTACCTAAGAATTTTTATATCTCTTGTTTTTCTTCAAATTCCAGGATTTGATTGATTGATTGATTAGCATTGCCCAACCCCAATAGGATTCTGAAATGAGTCTTCTATGCCTGAATTATTTTCAATTCATACTCACTACGAATTGACAGAGATCTTGTACTTCTTAAGGAGTTTTCTAGAGAGTTTCCCGGCACATCGTTACTTTCTTTGGGATTTCCAGATGTCGGCGCATCTTCATTTGAAGTACTTTTTTCACTTCAGGTGTTGGTCTAATGTAATGTATAATGGGTCTTCAATATCTCTGAAACTATAAATTTTGGCGAAAAAATACTATTCTCGGGATGAAAAAATTTGAAAGGACAACCTTTATTAAAACCAGAGGCACACAACCATCGAAATCAACTCGATATTGTTCAAAATATCTGAAATGGTTCAAAAGTTACAGAATTATTTACAAAAAAAGAAAATTGCTATAAAACCACTTGGCATATACGAGATAGTCTACTTAAATTGGTTACCCACTAGTACCCAGAAAAGCTGGGGTCTGAAATTCTCTTAATCATCTCGAAAACTCTTCAACTAGAACCATGTTAATTTTTTTTTAAGATTTTTTAACGGTCGTGGGGACATTTTGGGATCGAATAATAACAAAGCTAAAACTAGATTAAAAAATGTTCGAATCTCTAAAACTATAAATATGATAACCAAATCTTGTATTTAAATATTCTGTCTATGTAAAGGATTCATAAAGGGCCACCACTTTCTTCCACTCACCAACTTCTTTCACGAACCTTATTTCCACTAAACAATCAGACCTTAGCTAAAGCCATGTTCAAATTTATTTAGAAAATTACATAAATATATAAAAAATGGCAACACTGGACATATCCGAGATGGCCAATTTTGAAGTTATATAACTTACATCCCCATTCATTTAGTTGGCCTATAAGTCTCCAATCAATCATGTTAAATTCTCAAATTTCTTTAACATCACAAGTGGTGGAGGGGGTCATTCTGTATGTAACGCTTAGAAGGAATCATCTGAGAACCCTTAATGTATATATATTTTCTTGTGTGAAATGAAATCTGAATCGATTTAGTTATGTTCATCTGTCTGTTGTTGGCATGCTTACAGCCACAAAAATTAACAGAGCTCAATGGTCGAAGTATTCACTACAGGCCAGAGAAGTTTTCTATATAAAACCGGCAAAAGACATATTCAGTATATTCAATGATATAGACCAATATCTGATGTAATCTCTAAGTTCAAGCGATGAACTTGCGTAAAATTTTCTACTATAAATCGCTAAATTGGAATGAAGTTGTCATTATATTAAGTCATGATCAAAATAGGTTCAATATAGTCCAAAATATAACTAATTTCATAACTCATTCAGTGTTTCCGTGTTGTATTTGGGAAACCCATTTTTATAACGTATACCTTTGCGAGTGTATGTGTGGGTGTATGCATATCTATGGAAACTCTCGTATGAACTTTACACGAATTTGTGATGGAGGGTATTGAAAATTCGGCTAAGCCGAATAAAGCATTTGTACTTGTTTTACATTTTAAACGATTAAATTAATTAGTTTATTGTTTTATATTAACGATTAAATTAGTTATTGTTCTCATAATTTCATTCGTAATCGATTAAATAATAAAAATAATAAATATTTTTAATTTTTTTATATATAAAATATCAAAATCTAATTTACTTCTCAAACATGCCACATTTATAATAATTTTAATTTAATTAATAATTTTTCTTTTTTCATTGTTTCATTTCATTTATTACACTTGACCCACAAATACTGCAATAAAATGCAAAATTTTATATAAATTAAATAAAAATAAAAATAAAAATAAGAAAATCAAATACAAAATGAAATTCAAACAGATTAAAGTGTTTAATTTGGCGTGTCGAATTTTCAATACCCTTCAATTTTGCTTATATGGAATTTGTTTTTTTGAGCAACGTTAAGTCACTGTTTCATCCCCTGTAGAAGAAGGAGAATATGACAGTCATTACTTAGGCCTTTATAGGAGTCAACATAGATTCTCTTAGAGAACTCAATATGCATGCAAAATTTTATTCAGATCATGCGAAGTTTTCGCTTTCACTAAAACAACACTTGTATACATAAAAAAGATTAATGAATAACTCATCTATTTATGGACCGAATTCGAAAATTTAAAACACCAAAATTTAGGAGAAAAATTAACTATTTTTCTACATCAAAATTTAGTCCATATATCGCATAGGAAGTTCAAAATATCGTTAAATGCATTTTTGCCTATAACTTCGGAAACTTGTGAACCAATAACTGTGATGTTTTCAACTTAAAAATTCTCTTAATTATTTCCGATCTTCTAGTACAAAAATTATGTCTCTGGGTTAAACAGAAGCATCAAAAAGTCGAAAACAATTATTTTGCATTGAAATTGTTTTTGTTTTCCATACTTCTATCCAACAACAACAACAACCACAAGACAAATAGAGAATTGTTAATATCTCGGTTATTTATGAAGCGATTTGAAAATTTTTAAAAATCAAAATTCGAGGAAAAAATTAGTGATTTTTCTGCATGGCAACTAGGTCCGTAGCTGGTCCAGGAACGTCAGTATAAGTTTTCGCCCATATCTCGGAAACTAATGACCCAATCTAGTTTATAGCTTCAAATGAAAAATTCACAAAAATATTTCTGATCCATTTGTAAAAAAAATTCGGTTTCTAGCATTAACAGAATGACCAAAATCTCAAAAACATTATTTTTATTTATTGTTGTTGTAAACAACAACCACATGGACTAAATTTTTAAAGAATGAATTGACCATATCTCGGTGGTTTAAGAACCGATTTTGAAAAATGGAAAAGATTAAATTCGGAAAAAATTGTAATCAATCAGTGTCGTAACCAAATCCATAGGTCTCATAGGGAGTTCAAAATAAAGCCAAATATGTTTTTGCCTCTAACTCAGGAACTAATGATCCGATTCATTTCATGTCTTCAGAGCATAAATTGGCTAAATTAATTGAAATTTATCTGTGAAATCTATCTTAAGTCTCTAACTCTTTTAAATTCTTCAAAAAGTAGTAAAAAACCCGAAAAAAGTTTGAGGTACCTTCAGTTTTTTGCAAATATCTGCGCCATTTATAAACCAATTTTCCCTGGATTTCAATAGAAAAATTCTCGAAAATATTTCCAATTGTTTGATATGCATATCATATATGTTAACTAAAGGTCGGCTTCATAAACTTGATTTCAACCGACACACGAACAGACGGACATAACTCAATCAATTTCTTTATTCATATCGATCCTGAATTTATATACTTTTGGGAGTCTACGTCCAAAATTGTGGAAATTACAAATGGAATGAAAAATCTGTATATAATCTTCTGATTTAGTTAGGTGAAGGGTATAAAAACAGTTTGTCTTCCAAGAAATGAATCCACAATCCAATTCCCCGGGTCATCTGAATTTTTTCACTCTGAGATTATATAGAATATATTTCGAATATCGCACTGTTTCGTTAAGTTTTGAATATTTTGCCGTGGAAGTGATTAAGTAAAAAATGTATTTAATTATTAAACGCTCTTTAAATCTAAATCAATTGGATTTGGATGGTTTGTGTACCCTTTTAACAGCATGGGTTGTGATATAAGCAGAGTGAATTTCCTTTAGCCCCTCGAACTTCACCTAATATATCTTCTTGGATTCAATTTGGATGACAGTTCTTTATTTGACACACAATTTGCTGGAGGTACTAACATTATCCGTATTAATTTCTATACTCTTTTTATTTGGCATAGGACGACAGCTGTTTATCACCGCTTTTCCCGGAAGTATTATTGTTGATCAGAGTTCTTTTCATAGCAGACAGTTTATGTGTTTGTGCTCTTGTTATTGTAAAAAGTTTCCTTGTCGGGCGCAAGAACTTGGCTGAGAATTTGGATGATTTTGACTTGCATGGAATCTAATCTTGGTTAGGACTGCTTACAAATTGACGAATCTCTTGTTATTCATTAATGGTTTTCCATAGAGCTACTCGGAGACTGTAAACTCTAATTTAATAGTCGATACTTCTCTAATTTCGTTTACTGGGCGATTATTTTATGACCTCATTCTAGTGATTTTCTATTTTTTATTGAGTATTCTTTAGATCCAATTTGAAATCGGTTCGGTTTTGATTTTTTTCTTGCTCCTTGTTTTAGGAATTTACTGTAGTTTGTAAGGAACTCCTTACCCTTGGGAGGAGGTCGCGATTAGGTCATTACCCTGTACCATAACTTCTCCCGCTTTTGGATTTTTGTCTAAGTTATTCAGCCCAGTGCACTGCGTCCATTCTATGTTTGCTGTGATTCTTTGCTTGTCAAAAACCTTTAGACCTTCTCAGGTTTTTGAATCAGTTCGACGACTTCTCAACAAATCAGATCTTTTCTTTAAACGAATCATTTTAACGAAAACTCCGAGTTTGAGGATTTCCGAACCTGAATGTAATGCAATCTGATATTCCTTAAAAACTTTCTAGAACTAAAAGAGTTACTCTAATTACTCTAATCGCTATAATTACAGTAGTTCTAATTACATTTATTCCCTGACAGACATGACAGCTGGTTCTGTAACTTTCTCTATTCGCTTGATGTGGTCTTAGGTTTTTGGATATTAACTGAATTATTTCAATATTAAAGGGATCAAAACCTTTGACGTCATCCACATTTATGGCATTTACAGATCTTGGTTTGGGAACTGTTATTCCATTTCTTAATTTTGATTTGGATTATTGGTCGAGGTAGGACTTAAGCCCTTTTTTTAAATTCTAGTGTCTTAAAAAAAGGAAAAAGTTTACTACTAATTTTGGAAGAAAATGGACTTGTAAATGTAGTACAAAATGTGAAGGACTGTTCAGTGATCATTATAATTAATAGTTTTGAAATTGGATGGTGCCTTGAACCCTAAACATTTGAAATTAAGTGTTAGTTACACTGATATGAAATCCTTAAGGGGTTTTACGAAGCCGATATGATTGCTGGAAGATGTATCAAGCTTTTTTATGACATTAATCTTGGTGTTGGAACTTCTATTCAATTTCTTAACTTTGATTTAGAATTTTAGTATAAAATTCTTAAGGGGGGCCGATATGATTGCTGGAAAAAGTATTAGGCTTTTAGGAGGGCTGATTCTCAAACACTTAAACGTTGCTTTTCTTTTGCTGCGATTTGATCAGAATATACTATTACCTATTTAAGGAAACTAATTCTGGGGAACTATTCATCAGGTATAACCAAACTGATACCGAAAGTTTGTAAAAATATCGTTAAACCTTAAAATTTCTTTCAGTGTATTTTAATTAATTTTATTAATCTTTTCCTCTCTCCCTTACAGAAACATTTTCCCGTTGCCATAAAATGTATCACCAAAAAAGGTCTTATTAAAACACAAAATTTACTGGGAAAAGAAATTAAAATTCTTAAAGAATTGACAGAGTTACATCATGAAAATGTGGTGGCCCTATTGGATTGTAAAGAGTCCCAAGATTGTGTTAATTTAGTAATGGAGGTAAGTGAAAATAACTATTTTTTGTTCCTCAAAAAAAAAAAAAAGAAATTATTAAATATTAAACTTATTGGGGAGAGAGAGAAAGAGAGTGAGTGGAATTATATATTTATTGACTTTAGAAATAATTACTGATTAAAGGTGAGGTTATGTTATGAATCATTGTTTATTTCCTGGTGAATTTTTTGTTGTTTTTGTTGTTGTTTACAAATGTGAATATATAAATTGAATATAATGACGTTTATGACGTCTGTTTTGTTTTGTGAGTGGAAAATACACTCTTAACAAGAAAAAAAAAAACAATAACAAAAACGTACTAAAAGAAAACATGATGTTTTTTTTTTCCTACATTTTCTTATTGTTTTCTTTTTCTTCTTTTTTTGTTAATTTTTATCAATTTGTTTTGTTATTGTTAAAATATTTAGCACAGTTTTTGTTTTTGGTGGTCGGGGGAAATCATTGAGAAGCATTATATTCGGTCATAACGAATTTTGAATACCCTCTTTTTTTTGGATAAGAATGTCGGGTTAATAAAATTTCACTTATAAGGTTTTTAGACCTTCTGCTCCTGCAACCTTTTTTATACCCTTCAGCTGACTAGATGAGAAGGTTAAATTTGTCATTCCGTTTGTAATTTCCACAATTTTGGACGTAGACTCCCAAAAGTATATACATACTGGATCGATATGAATAAAGAAATTGATTGAGTTATGTCCGTCCGTTCGTGTGTCGGTTAAAATCAAAAGAAGTCGACCTTTAGTTAACATATATGATATGCATATCAAACAATTGAAAATGTTTTCGAGAATTTTTCTATTGAAATCCAGGGAAAATTGGTTCATAAATGGCGCAGATATTTGCAAAAAAACTGAAGGTACCTCAAACTTTTTTCGGGTTTTTTTACAATTTTTTGAAGAATTTACAACAGTTAGAGACTTAAGATAGATTTCACAGATAAATTTTAATTAATTTAGCCAATTTATGCTCTGAAGACATGAAATGAATCGAATCATTAGTTCCTGAGTTATAGGCAAAAACATATTTGGCTTTATTTTGAACTCCCTATGAGACCTGTGGACTTGGTTACGACACTGATTGATTACAATTTTTTCCGAATTTAAACTTTTTCATTTTTCAAAATCGGTTCTTAAATCACCAAGATATGGTCCATTCATTCTTTTAAAATTTAGTCCATGTGGTTGTTGTTTACAACAACAACAAATAAAAATAATGTTTTTGCGATTTTGGCCATTCTGTTAATGGTAGAAACCTAATTTTTTTTACTAATGGATCAGAAATATTTTTGTGAATTTTTCATTTGAAGACATAAACACGATTGGGTTATAAGTTTCCGAGATATGGGCGAAAACTTATACTGACGCTCCTGGACCAGCTACGGACCTAGTTGCCATGCAGAAAAATCACTAATTTTTTCCTCGAATTTTGATTTTTAAAAATTTTCAAATCGCTTCATAAATAACCGAGATATTAACAATTCTTTATTTGTCTTGTGGTTGTTGTTGGATAGAAGTATTGAAAACAAAAACAATGTCAAGGCAAAATAATGTTTTCAACTTCTATTTAACCCAGAGACATAATTTTTGTACAAGCAGATTGGAAATAATTAAGAGAATTTTTAAGTTGAAAACATCACAGTTATTGGTTCACTAGTTTTCGAGTTATAGGCAAAAATGCATTTTCCGATATTTTGAACTTCCTACGCGATTTATGGACAAAATTTTGATGTAGAAAAATAGTTAATTTTTTTCCTGAATTTTGGTATTTTAAATTTTCGAAATCGGTCCTTAAATAGATGAGTTATTAATTGATCTTTTTTATGTATACAAGTGTTGTATTAGTGAAAGCGAAAACTTCGCGTGATCTAAATAAAATTTTGCATTCATATTGAGTTCTCTAAGAGAATCTATTTTGACTCCTATAAGGGCTTTAGTAATGGCTGTCATATTCTCCTTCTTCTACAGGTGATGATATTATGAAAGCTTTTTTTAACAGGAACTTAATGTTAAATGTTAAGCAGAGGTGAAGGGTATATACAATTCGGCCTTGCTTAACACTTTAACTTGCTTCTTTTTTAATTTCCTTTTTAATCAAATTTAAAGAGATTCAATGGAGTCTTTTAAGAGGAATCTAATTTAATCCAACCAAATTTAAAGAAATATGGTGGAACCATTTAATCGGTTCCAACGACATCTCCACAGAAATTGGATGATTTGAAGAATAATTCATATTTTCGCAGATATTTTTCAACGTTCCTTAACTATTTTAAATAGTAATCGAAATGGACATAAGATGGACCTCCAACCAGTGCGTATTGGGAGATAACTTCTGTTTTAAATATTTCTGTATTTTTAGATCAACTGATATAATCTCGAAAGTTTGGTCTACATAAGAAATTGAAGAAAGTAGTTGTAGGGCCTCAAAAAAGGGACATCTTTAACGGCTTAACAAATTCTTTTTTGAACATTATTTCACATTTATATAATAATTTCAGAACAGCTGATAGATTTAATGAGGGGTTTTGTTCTGTCTGTTTCTCGAAAATATTTTTCTAGACCTCCAATTAAAGTGAACTCTGTAGATCAAAATCTAATAGATCCCATTTTTCGGGAACAATTTTAAAATTGAAAAAGAGTGTCTGCGCTTATTCTAATTTATATATTTTATCTAAAAGTCCTATAGGGCCAAGTAGTACAGACCTTCCTAAAAGTGAATATTTTTCAATCAAATATTAAATTTGATCTGTATTTTCTCATAACGATCGCAATGACAGTTTTTTTAAATAGGATACAATTTTGGCACCTACAATGTGTTCTTAATTATCTGGTAATAACTTTTTCTAGACCTCCAGTAAATGTGGACTCTATAGACCAAAATTTAAAAATCGATTTTTGTTATTTTTGTACTCTACACCACCATAAGTGGATGGGGTATAATGCATTTGTGCTTAAGTTTGTAACGCACCACTTTTAAGTATACCTTTCGACTTAGAATCGCTTTCTGAGTCGATTTAACGATTTATGTCTGTCCGTTTGGCCGGTTGGCTGGCTGTCCATGTAAATCTTATGGATAAAATGCAGGCGGCATTTTTAAGATATCATAATGAAATTTGGCATTATTTTGCCTCAAGGATGATGCCTATTGAAATTGGTAATGATGGGTCCATTATTTCACCTAGATCTCATACAAATGTTCATCCTGGAATGGATATTTAATGTCACAAAAGCCTAAACATTAATTTTATCATATATTAAACGATGTGTTAAATTATATGTGGATCGGTCCATTATTTCTTATAGGTCCCATACAAAACCCCTTTAAATATCACTTTGAACACCTTTAACCTCACAAATACGTTGGTATTTTAATAAGATTAGGTGAAATCAAGACAAGTATAAGCAAAAAACAATGTGCGAAATTTTACGAGGGTCGGTGTATAATTTCATCTAGCTCCCATGTAACGACCAGGGGGAAGCAAATAATGATTTAACAAATATCTAAAGAACTATAACAGTGAGAGTTTCAAGGAACTAATTTAGTGAACAAAATGAAGAACCGATAGGACCAGGGAGGAGGTATACCCCCCTCCCCATACAAAGTAAATAAAAATTATCGAATATCTAGACAACAATAACGGCGAAATTTCTTAAGTTTGGTTCGAAACTGTTTTTCTGAACAAAATGTAGGACGTTTTAGGATCAAGGGAAGAGGTAGCTCCCATGCAATGCAAATATTAAATTTAATTTTAGAATGGACAGGGCCAGGGGCATTTGGCAAAATGTTCATTACATCAATTTTGTTTAATACACGTTGTGCATTGTGAAATTTCTTTCGAGATCTTGGACTGTGGAGAATGTTTGTGCCGCAAAGCGCAACGGGTAAGAGCTTGTTATGTATAAGATTTTAATGGATTTCAACTTAATGTATCTTATAGACATTAATGTACCTCACTGACCTCTTTTGGTGATGAAGTTTAAAAAAAAAAATAAAATAAAAATTGGAATACAAAAGTGCACTCACTCAATCGTTCCTTTTAGATCCATTTAAATATTTATTGAAATTCATATTCATTGTGTTAAATCTGTTAAGTTCAATGACTTGATATTTTCTTTTTTCCATCTTCCAACGAAGGCAAAAGCAGAGTTCATTCTTTTAAAGGAATTTAATTTTCAAAATTTTTATTTTATTATTTTTTTTTGGAAGAAAAATTTTCAAATTTCTTCAAATTTTATTTCTTTATCTCTGTCGCAATTGGGAGCTTAAATTTAAAAAAGAAATTCTTTGTGTTTAAAATAATTAATTAAGTTTTTTTTTACTTTTTTAATTGCGTAATTTTATTTTGGAAATTTGTTGTTTTTGTGCGCATGAGAAAATTAAATGACATAAAATGTTAGAAAAATGCAGGGATGGAAAATTGTATAGTATTCAAAATTTGTATTACTACTATAAACGAAGTCTTCTCTAGTATAAACAGGGGGTATCCAATCTTCAGTTCAATTGTGGGTTCTAGTCTGTGATTTTGTTCACGTCATTTGCCAAAAAAATTTTTAGAAAATAGATTAATTTGGTTAGAGGAGACCTGGTTTGGGTTGAATTTTAGGCAAGATTAGAACAATTTTTATACATGTATTTGGTATCATAGAAAACACTCACACACATTCTGCTAAATTTTAATGGAATTTATCTTTGTTTAAATTTCTTATGGACTCAAACCCGTTTTCCGGGAAAGCCCGTACTAAGGAAGCTATAGGAAAATTTGGACCGATATAGGGCAAATTAATATAATATTTTCAGAATAGTTAGCAAAATAATTGTGTCGAATTTCAATAGAATTGGTCTTTATTTACTCGTTTTATAAGCTAAAAACTGTTTTCGGTGAAGGGCCTGATATGGGAGCTACATCAAAATATGGACCGAGATTGTACTAATAAAAAAAAGTTAAAAAGATAATTTTACCGAGTTCCAATGGAATTGGTCTTTATGTAATTGTTTTATAAACTCAAACCCGTTTTCCGGAAAAGCTCGTACTAAGGGAGCTATAGGAAAATTTGGACCAATATAGGGCAAATTAGTATAATATCTTTAGAACAGTAAGCAAAATAATTGTGTTGGATTTTTAATAGAATTGGTCTTTATTTACTTGTTTTATAAGCTGAAAACTGTTTTCGGTGAGGTGCGTGATATGGGAGCTACATGAAAATATGGACCGAGATTATTCTAATTAAAAATATACATTAAAAAATAGTTAGAAATATTATTTTACCGAGTTCCAATGAAATTAGTCTTTATTTAATTGTTTTATAAACTCCGGGAAGGGGCCTTATATGGGAGCTATATCAAAATATGGACCTATGTTAATTAAATTTATAAAATATATTTCAAATAGTTTAAAAATTAATTGTGCCAAATTTCAAAAGAATTAGTTCAAATTTAAGAGTTTTATAAGCTATAAATCATATTTCGGGAAGGGGCCGTATATGGGAGTTACATCAAAATATGGAGCCATGTTAATAAAATTTATAAAACATGTTTAAAATAATTAAAAAATTAATTGTGCCAAATTTCAAAAGAATTAGTTCAAATTTAAAAGTTTTATAAACTATAAATCATATTCCGGGAAGAGGCCTTATATGGGAGCTGGGTCAATTAATGATCCCAGAACAATATGACTTATTTGGATTTATTATTGTATCAAAATAAGTATATGTGATAAATTTCAGAAATTGTCTTAAAAATCGCGGCCCATATGACACACAGAATTTGGGGTGTATCAAAATTTTGCATATTATAGCCAATAAATTTTGTTTCTGTTAATCAGATTTTGATGATCTTTTGCACGATGATGGAGCACGTACAATTGTTTGCTAAAATTAATTTTTTGTTTAAGTCCAATTACATTTTTTAGACGAAATTAGAAGAGTTCTTTTTCGAAATTTTGAGGTTGTTTCAGATATTGGTCTATAACTTCCTTGCTTATAAACCGATATAGCTGATTTTAAATAGCAAACTACTTAGGACAATAACAAACGATGTGGGCAAATTTTATTGAATTCAGACAATTATTCTAGACGTGAGAATGTTTGTTTGTTGTCAGGCGCTAATCAGCTGGGGGCCTATAATCATCCAAACCAACTCGAAAAGACTTCAACTATAATCATGTTAAATTTTGTTTAAATATCTAAACAGTTTAAAAGTTATAGTAAATGTTTTGAAACCGCCAACATTGGAGGGCCACACTTTATCCCCCTTCTAATTTTTCCAACCAACTCAAAAGCTCTGTTCAGATATAACATGTTTATTAAAATATCTCAATCGGTTCAAAAGTTATAGAATTAAAAAAAAATCGTGTGGAACCAATATCCGACTCAGCTGTAACTAAATTAAATTTTATTTAAATACCTCTAACGGTTCATGAGTTACAGACTGATTTCCAAATGAAAATGTTTTGAAACCGTTAAGCAGGTGTGGGATTACCAAATTTGGAGAGGCAAACACTTTATGCCCCTGTTCGGCTGAAGGCCTAAAATTCCCAAATAAAAATTGGAAACACCTCAGCTTTAACTATTTTAAATTTTGCTGAAATATCGCAAACGGTTTTAAAGTTACAGAGTTATTTCCAAAAAATCGTGCATATCCGAGTAGAGCCAATTTAGAAGGCTACACTTTAGTCCCCTGTTCATGTGAAGGCTTCTAATCTTCCAAATCAAAAACATCTTAGCTGTAAATATATGAGATTTCATTCGGATACCTCTAATGTTCGTTTTGAAATCGAGATGGAAACTACACTTTATCTCCCTGTACCTATAATCTTATATGGTTCAAAAGTTGCAGACTTATCTCAAGAAAAATCCTTTTGAAATCTCTATAAGATGTTTGTTGTTGTAATAGTTCAATCACATCCAGTAGTTCATTTTTGACAACTTTTAGCGGAATATGATTTTGTTTATTTCGCTAAGGAGATCCAATTTTCGCGGAAAGAAATATATATCATGTGAAATGATATATAATTTTTTAACAAACTGTTTTTTCTTTGTCTGATCATAATAGATTCTTCTCCTTTCGGGAATAATCATTCAACTATTTAAAAAAACTCGATATTTCAAATTAATTTCTAATATTTCCATCCCTGCTTTCTTTCTTTTGTTGATTATTCGAATTTCTCCAGATTTAGTTATGGAATCAATTGTGAGGGACTGTTCACTTAACTACTTCCAAATTGTTTGCCCTAAATTAGTCGCCAATTCAAATTAATTTAGAATATTTCCCATCCCTGCATTTTATGCATATTGAACTTTGTGTTCTAATTTATTTCAAATTTTCATGATTGAATTTTTTTTGTGGTGACACAAAATATTCCAAATTTTCTAATTTCTTCTACAAGAGGAGTGAGATCGAGTTCTTCTTAACACAGGTTTTTCAATAAAACTTTTAAATATGTTTAAATATATTGTTAATCCAATTTAAAAAAAGCTTTAAAAACTGAAAAGACTCAAAATGTTCTAGAGAGGAGCGCTGCCGAAATGTATTTTTCTCAACTTCCTGATCAAAAATTTAATGTTGCTGATGATCAAAGGAATATTGAAGAAAAGTTTCAGACCCAACATTAATCAAAATTTCCCAAAAAAGTTCTTTGTGTGACAAGCTATATTCAGTCACGGCAAAATAATCCAATCATTTGGTACAACAGACTCTATAAATACCGAAATTTACATCAAGGATATTTTCCTGTTCCCATTTATAAGACTTCACTATATGCCACCTCTTATGGTGGGATGCCAAGTCAGGCCACAAATATGAACAATAATGTGGTATTTGAAACAAGAGAGTCAAATCATCCTCCAAACCTCCCGGAGCTAAAACGAGTGAAGAGAACTTTTTTTGTTATCCTGTGTATTTTTTTTTTATTTATGTTTATATGTCTCTATATTTTTTCCCCTGGAACACATTTTATTTACATTTTGTTTGTCACAAAAAGTCTTTGACCGATATTTGTTTAACGATTATTTACCTCAAATAATGTTAATATATCGTTGTTGTTGTTGTTGCTTTTGTATTTTTTTATTGACCAGTTGTTGGTGTCAAGGCTAAAAATTATTATAATGATTTATATTATAAATTCTTATCGTTTATATAATTTTTAACACAATTTTTTCAATTTTTACACCCTCCACCACCACAAGTGGTGAGGGTATATTAAGTTTGTCATTCTGTATGTAACGCCAAGAAGGAATCCTCTCAGACCCAACAATGTATATATATATTATTGCATCAAATCAAAAACTGAGTCGATTTAGCTATGTCCGTCTGTCTGTCTGTTGGAAACATTCTCACGCCTAGAATAATTGACCGAATTCAATAAAACTTGGCCGGCCACATTGTTTGTTATTGTCTTAAGCAGTTTGCTATTTAAAACCAGCTATATCGGTTTATAAGCAAGGAAGTTATAGACCAATATCTGAAACAACCTCAAAATTTCGAAAATGAACTCTTCTAATTTCTTCTAAAAAATGTAATTGGACTTAAACTAAAAATTTTAGCATACAATTGTACATACTCCATTATCGTGCAAAAAATTATCAAAATCTGATTTAACCGGAAAAAAGTTATAGGCTATAATTGCAAAATTTTGATACACCCCAAACTCTTTGTGCCATATGGGCCGCAATTTTTAAGATAATTTACTAAAATTTGTCACAACTAATTTTTTAACCATTCTTAATATACGTTATAAATTTTATTAACATTGGTCCATATTTTGATATAGCTCCCGTATAAGGCCCCTTCCCGGAATATAATTTATGACTTATAACACTTTTAGATTTGAACCAATTCTTTTGAAATTTGGCACAATTATTGTTTTAACTATATATATTATGAATTTTATTAACATGGATCCATATTTTGATATAGCTCCATTATAACGCCCCTTCCCGAGTAAAAAAAGACCAATTCTATTGAATGTCGACACAATTATTTTGCTAACTGTTCTGAAGATATTATATTAATTTGCCCTATATCGGTCCAAATTCTCCTATAGCTCGCTTATAACGGGATTTCCCGGAAAACGGATTACAGATTATAAAACATTTAAATAAAGATCAATTCCATTAAAATTTAGCACAATGATTTTTCTAACTATAATCAAAGTAGATTATAAATATGAACAATCTTGTTCCAAATTTTGCTGTAGCTCCCATATAAGACCCCTTCCCGGAAAATAGTTTTGAGCTTATAACAAGCATATTTTTTGTTTTTATACGCTCCACATTACAAGTGGTAGAGAGAGAATATTAACTTTGTCATTCTGTGTGTAACGCTAAGAATGAATTATTTCAGACCCCATAATGTATATATTCTTGCATCAAGTCAAAATATAAAAAATTTTATAGCCTAAATTGTAACTAATTTTATGACTGATTAAGTATTTCTGTGTTAATATACATTTGTGAGTGGATGTGTATCTATGGAACCTAACGTATTAATTTTACACGAATTTGTGGTGGAGGGTATTTAAGATTCGGCATAGCCGAATATAGCATTCTTACTTGTTTTTATTTATAAAAATTGTGAGTTTTTTTTTCAATATTTAAAATCTCTAAAATTAACTACAAACACACACACAGTGTGTCCAAATCGATATTTTTGGAAATGGAGAGATATATTAATGAAATTTCACACAGTCAGAGCTGAAGTGTTTTTGAGATGATCTGGTCCTGTATGGTCAGGGGCGTAGTTAGTGACTCTCAAAAGTTGACCAACTCGGATATGTCGATTTTATAGATATAAAATAAAATATGTTTGAATGTATGTATGTATGTATGTATGTATGTATGTATGTATGTATGAATGTGTGTATGTCTGTATGTATGTACGTACGTATGTATGTATGTATGTATGTATGTATGTATGTTTGTATGTATGTTTGTATGTAACGTATTGACTCTAAAACAGCTGGGCCAAATTTGATAAAACTTTCACAGAATGATCCCAATAAACCCGAAAGTAACCTAAAATTACAGTAGGGCCAGGAGAAGAGGTACTCCCCGTACAAAGAAAATATTGTTCACCTCATGCGTAATTCACCCGGATCTCAAACGTCCTGTCAATCTTAGAAATTTAATTTTCCCTTAAAGTCTTAAGTGTTGCTTGACTATCAATATAGGCTGGCACGCTAGAATTCCTCGGAAAGTGGGACGCATAAGACCATACAATATGTGTCAGAATTTTCCAGCTAAAACTATATAAATATATGAGTCCGTTAAAAAGTCATATTAATCTGAAGTTGAAACTTTGAAAAATGTATTTAACTAAATTCGGATAAGATTGGAAGAGGGACATATTCACAAATTTGGTCAACTTTGAAAAAACTTTCACTTTGAATCATCTTTTTATTATACTTAATTTATAGCAACTAGAGATAAGCGATACTGTGATTTTTGAATAACTGCGTTACCCGAAAAAGTGATTTTAAAATCACTGTGCAACAGTGAAAGTGATCGCAATATTTCAAAGGATAAGAAAAATATTTTTATTAAAAAAAATTTAAAATTACAATAAACAAAAAGGATTCAATTAAAGACGACAGAGGATAATGTTTTCTTTGAATATTAGAGTCTCTATTAGAGTTCACACTGTGCACCGTAGGAAATGGATAATTTTCTTTCTAGATGAATCGCTGAGTATGCAACGAAGGAAGAGAGAGAGAACGATATTTTAAGTAAATGTTATTTCATAATCTCAGTCACTGTTGTTGTTACCAGTGATTAACCAGTCACAGTGATTAAATCACAGTGGTGAAAATATCACCCATCTCTATTAGCTATAATATCAAAAAGGCCGGACGACCGTTGTAAAGACAGGGCGATCATTTAAGTGAAAAAAGTCACATTTTTTCAACATGATTTCTACGGATTGAGATTTTGGGCATTTTGGTATGGAAAAATGGGAATCTTTTTAATTTCCCAGAATTAGGGTTATGTTCATATACGTCATATTAAATAAATAACGGTATTGATTTTTATTTTATGGAAATTTAAATATGAAATTTTATTTTTCGACAAAAAAATCGAAATTTTAACTCTTTTGGTCCCACTGTGCCATATTTGACAAGATAATTTGTCTCTTTTATTAAAAAGATAACATTTTTAAAATTATTAAATTTCTTAAAATGTCACTCATTTTTAATCACTTATTAAGTTTAAAAACAATTAACTATTTTATGACTTAATTCCCATAAGAAAAAATTTAGTTGCTCTTTGGTCATTTTAATTTTCAGTTAATTTAATTAAAAATATCAAGAACAAAATTTTGTAATTATTTTATTTTTAATATAAAAAAAAAACAAGTTTTCAAAACTTCAACATTTTAATAATGAAAATATTTAATTGTCGTTTTAATAATTTTAGAACGTTTAACAGAGATAATTTACGTTTACGTTCTCAGATTTATTTATCGCAAACTTTTGTCTTGTTTTTTTGAAAATTCTAACCTTAAATATTTCGCCATTTTTTTTGTTAAAATACAGTAATCGATCAGTTCAATTTTAAATATTTCATTCTGAACTTTCTTTTTTTTTTTTAATTGAACGACAGACTGTGGTTCCAAAGCGATTTTTTTAAAAAGTTCTATAACTTTTAAATCCTTGGATTTTTGAGGTTATGAAGGGCAGACGGTCATGTTAAAAATAGTAGAAAACAAGTAAAACTTATAGTCGGTCAAATCCGACTGTTTAATATCCAACTCCACATTAATGGCAGCTATGAAAAGTTAATGATCGACCCTCGTATAAATAATTTTTTTCTAATTTGTGCTTAAAAGTGCAGAGCTACATGAAATTATATACCGACCCTCGTAAAATTTCTTACATCGATTTTTGCTTATCTTAATGTGAGATTTAAGACCTTCAAAATGTTGGATTTAAGGTTAAGTTATATGGGACTTATGAGAAATAATGGATCACCGATCCTCGTATAATTTGGCTTATCAATTTAGAATATTATTTCGTTAAAATTTTATGACAATTTCCGGGTGTAACATTTGTATAGGGACTAGGTGAAATAATGGACTCATCATAACTTCGTCCTTTGGGGCAAAATAATGACGGACTTACACGGATGGACTTTCTTGATTTTACACACAAAAAAATACATCATTTGTGATGGTGGATAATATAAAAGGAGAACATCATAACACCGCCACTTTTAGACTCTATGGTCCATTGTTATTCCTTCAAAGTAATTACCAGTTTAAAAATTTGAAAGAGAATAAAATTACAGACTTAGAAACATCGAAACTTTAGATATAGGAATCCTAATAGCCAATCGATATTGTTTTCCGAATCTTATTGAATCCTCCAACATGTTGGCAGGTAATTCCAAAGTTTTCAAAAGTATCGACTGTCCAACCCAAGTAAAATATGACTTGGCCAACTATATTTTTCATCTCCTCACATAATCTGCTGAAGAGATATTACTATTTCATATGTGTATCATATGCCTAAAGGGTCCATGGCCCGCTAAGACTCCTAACATAGCCTACATACTAATGATGTAATCTGTAGCCTACGGCTAAAACCGTAACCGCAAAGTTATTGACAACTTGCAGACAAACTGTTCACTCATCCATAATTCACCTGGGTCCCAAGTATGCTTCCAATCTCTGAAAAGTTAAGCTTGATTATCAGAATAGATTGGCACGTTAGAATTCCTCAGAATGTGTTCGCGACAAGCTCTGTCGCACTAAAGACTCGTAAGATATTCACGCCTCACTCTTCTGGCGGAAGAGGAAGACTCTACACTTGATTTATCCATTTCCATCGATTGACGGAAACATTTAATTCTAGTTAGTTAGTTCCAAGGTCCGGTTTCTACCCTATTTAGCGGCCTACATGACAGTTAAACTAAATAAGCCAGTTCCTCAGACTTGCAATACCAAATTCTGCTTTAAAATGCAGACAGTTAGTGAGAAATTGCTTTTGCGACAAAAGTCGTTGTAAGCAGGGCCCATCCTGCTCATATGGATTGACAAAACCAGTGTCCAGTTTTAATCGACACCACCAATACCAACTTTTTTTTTTGATATCTTAAACTATTTTCTAGGAAAATTAGCACGACAAGTTTAAAGATCGGTTTGGCAAAGTTCTTTAAGTGCTGGACAGTGATATAGTAAGAGAAGCTCTTCAATGCAATTGCGACATAAGTCATTTTAGGCGAGACCCATTCTTCTCACATGATTTCCCAATATGCGGTGTCCCAAAATAAAGCCTATCCGAACATCATTCCTGGGACCAATAGCGCAAAAAGTTCGCTATACTATAAGCCTTTTGGATATCATAATGATAACATAACCTAACTTACAACTTTTTTAAAATTAACCTTAAATGAATTTATAATATTTTTTGAAGCAGAAAATCAGTTAATTATATTTTTTAATATATTTACTTATTTATTTAATAAACAAAATTTGTTTGTTTAGAAGAAAATGTTTAAAAAATGTTTAACAGAAATAGAAATACAAAAGACTAGTTAAAACGACCACAAACACAAAAAATGGAACTTATAGTAAGAATTTGATAACTTAAAATAACAAAAAAATGCTATTTTGCTAAAAAAATGTTTATATTAAAGTTATAAATAATTAAATAACTAAAATTGTTTTAAAAATAAATATTTGGAAAAGATTTTGTAAAGTTAAAGTTTACTTTGTTCAAATTTGGAATATAATTTGCCTTAAATAATATCTGGCAAGATTTTCTTTCTAACCATTTTGTTATCTTTTTTATATTGTTTCTTATTTAATTAATAACAATAATTGGAATAAATATTTACAATTAATATATTTTTTTGTTTAAACTAATGAAATTTGTTTAATTACAAAATTTATTAAAGTTTTTGTGTGTCATCAAAGATGATGTTGTTGTAGGTAATAAACTACAATAATATCTAACTTGATAAATATATATTCAAGATTAAGATGAAATGATGTGTATTTTGTCATTCCGCACAGTGTGACCAAATTCTATAACTTTTGGGAAAACACAAGTTGTTGTAGAAATGTATGGAAAATAGTGAAATTTTATTAGAGGAAGCTTAGATTAGTGTGGATCTTCAGCCAAGTTATATAGTTTTAACACATGTATTTAGTATCCCCGAAAAAGTCACTTTTTTGTAAGAAATCCCAAAATATATATTTTATCGGATACATATATTTATACAGTTATTGCAAAAACCTGATAGATTACCCAAACATGTCAGCATAATTTTTATAGACATTTACAAGGACTTTCCGTACACAAAATTTTATTTTTCTTAATTTAAAAAAATCAACATTGCCGAGGTGGTTAACTTTAGAGGATCACTGACAATATTTCTCACCATATAAGGGCTCGTATTCCATCAAATCCACTTCAAAAACACCTCAGCTCTGAATATGTGAAATTTCAAAAATTATAGAATTATTTCCAAAATAAATCGTTTTAGACACACTGTGGTCCGTTTGGTTTAAAGTGTACTAAGTACTATAAAGTCAACATTTTCTAATTTTTAACGATAACTCTCATTTAAAAGCTTTTTTTTCGAAAATGGTTCAATAGTTAAATTTTGGCTGTAAAATAATTTACATAAGATCGTTTTATTTAATTCCATTTTTTATAAATTCTCTCCATTCAGTGCATAATTGTCCTTAGCTCCTAAAGGTGTAGTAGGATATTATATATAGTCGATCTTGACCGACTTTCTATATTGTGTTTTGTTTTTTCATGGAAAATTTTTTTACTAAAATTAAGTTAACTTGTTAAGGGGTATCTCTTCTCCCGGTGTAGTGGCTTCAGTATTTTTATCATTTAAAGGTTTTTTGGTGCGGCAACATTTTGTCTTAATACCGCCAACATCTTTGCGGCAAATAATGCCTATTAAAATGCCAATAACCGATATCACCATGAGACCTAAGAAAAGATTAAAGAAAAATTAGCTCCACATTTTTATTGGCAAAAGATTGAATATCAAAAACTACCTATTAACATATAATTAATAGCTTCCTGGGATATGGGTACTTGATAA
This sequence comes from Cochliomyia hominivorax, assembly GCA_004302925.2. Lineage (NCBI taxonomy): Eukaryota > Metazoa > Arthropoda > Insecta > Diptera > Calliphoridae > Cochliomyia > Cochliomyia hominivorax. The sequence goes on along the minus strand of PYHX02000413.1, from coordinate 80,716,398 downwards.
GGTTTCTCTGGGTCATCTGGTGGCACTATGCCCGCTTGTACCACTTCTACTGTATTGTTGTTATTATCAGCTATTAAAGTTAAATTAGAAGACATTGTGGAAGTTTCTGCTAAAAAAAGAGTTTTTTCATTAAATTTATTAACTTTTTTTGTAATTATTTCATACTAATTCCCGCACTTACCTTGTTTCTTATTTTGTTTATTTTCCGTTTGTTTATCTTTAGCCGTCGCTGATGTGTCAAGCTCTAGTTCTGTTTTAGTTTTTCGCTTTTTAATTTCTTCTTCCAATTCTAACTCTAATTTGGGTTTTTTAAATGGCGGATCTGTGGCCAAGATTAAACTTTCATTATACGAGGCTCCCAATACCAATTCATAGCAACTAACATCGAAGTGCTTGAAACCAATATTATCGATAAATTTCAATAGATTGCATAGCTCTTCCGTGCTATTGGCATCCAATTCGGGTAGACGAAGTTTTATTAAATTTTTCAGTGGTACAAATGCTTTTGTATTGATTTTCTACCAAGAAATAAAACACAATTTTTTTTATTTTATTATGAATAGAATAAAAGCAAAGAGTAATAAAAAATGTAAACAAATATAATGAAACGCTATAAGAAAGTAAAATGTCAAATAATTCGGGGAGTAAACATTTTGGATAAAAAGCTTTATTCGTATTTTTGTTTATAAAAGCAAAAAAGCAAAAACAAAATAAAAGCTTTTATCATTTTCGCACGTCACAAAAAAAAAACAGAAACAGTATTGCCAACGTTAAATCTAAACAAATATGGCCATATGTAAACAAATAAAAAAGCCGTTATTTATTTATTTTGAAACATACAGAATAACAACAAAATTTGCTCAGTGAAAAAACTATAACTGTTTTTACATATAAACATAATAAACAAAAGAAACCGTTATATATTTTCATAACAAAAGGAAAATACGCTCAGCTAAAAAAATCTCTCTTTTTTTAAATATAAACAAAATATCTGTTATATAAGTATATTTAAGAAAAAAACTGTATTAAGAATAACAGAGTTCTCTCTTTTTTCACTTCATATACAAATTTACAAACACATGTAAAAAGTTCGGTTATTTTTCTACAGTGAAGTTGTTTTTTTTTCTTGAGAGTGTTGTCTTTCAAGTTGTTTTTCTATGCAAAAACACGTTAATTATTTGAAACTTTAGTTATAAAGAAGGAATTTCAATTTTGTTTTGATTTTAACATTACGAAATTATTGATTTAATTAAAAAATGAATAAATGTAAAAAAATTTATAATTTTTTTAACAAATTTAAAAATATAAATAAATAATAAAAAATTCTTATGAATAAAAAAATTAAATATTGAATTATTATGATATTTTCCTTTTCCTTATTTTAATAAAATTTAAAAACTCAATGCAATTTTAATTAATGAAATTAAAAAAAACTATTTTACAGCAAAAAAAATTTGAAATTCCTTAAATTTCAATAAAATTTTCATTGACGATTTAAAATTTTTGAACATTATAAGCATTTATTTAAAGATTTTTCAAAAAATTTTGCTATGCAAAATTGAATTTTGAAACTTAACTTTTTTTTATTAAATTCATTAAAAAATTCATATTAATTTTATAAAAAAAAATTTAGAGTTTGGAATAAAAAAGTAAGGAAAATAAAAAAACCTTTTATTCTCAATAATAAATTTTTAATGGTAGTTATTTCTGGTAATAAATTTTTAAAAAATGGTAACTTCTTATTAAATTTTGTAACTTAACGATATGTTATTTCTTAAATTAACAAGGTTAGAACTAAAATTTTATTATATTCTATGTGAATAAATAACTTATACGACATTTTAAATGAAAATGTAAAATTTTGAACATTTTCAAAACTTAACGAAACTTTGTTTCTTAAAAAAATTTTCTACTGTATTCAGAGGAACAATATGAATTTTCAAAATTATATATTTTTATACCCTCCATAACCAAAAGTGGTGAAGAGGGTATATTTTCTTTGGCAATTCGTTTGTAACGCTCAGAAAGAATCATCTCAGACCTCATAATGTATATACATTCTTGCATCAAATCAAAATCCGAGTCGCTCTAGCTATGTCCATTCGTGCGTCTGTCTGTTTTTGAAACACTAACATCTACAATAATTGGCAGAGCTCAATGAAATTTGGTCTGAGTATTTATTTATTTTATATTAAACCAGCAAAATCGATATCTGTCAATTATAAATCGACAAACTTGAATGAAACATAACGTATTTACTTCACTCGAATTTGTGGTGTTGTTTTAATTAAAATTCTAGTTCGAACAAATAATTGTCTTGCGTGTTAGAAAATGTGGCAATAATTATCTCTGTTAAAATCTTTACGTGAAATTGACAACCGTAATTAGTAAAAATTAAACTAGAAACAGGGTTGGAAATTTCTATACTATTTTAATAAAAAAAATAAATTGAACTTACCTTATTAAAATCGTTTAAATCTATTCTTAAAGCTATTAAGCTTGAAGTATTCTTAAATGTTTCATCATATAACTCAGTCCAAGAACAATTGCGACAATTTAATTCCACTAAAGATGGTTGATTAAGAAACGATTCTCCTTGTTTTAAAACTATAGAATTATTACTTAAATCCAATAAAGATAAATCAGAAGCTCCAGCAAAAGTATCTGGCTGGATTTCCGTTAAAAGATTATTAGACAATTTTAATCGTTGTAAACGAGGTAAATCCAAAAAGACCTTAATTAAAGAAAAAATATATATTAAAAATTATTTTATTTTTTAAGAAAAACAAAATTTTACCTCTTGATCCAATTTCTCTATAGCATTATAATTTAGGTTAATCTCTTGTAATTTTGTACGATGTGAAAAATCATTTTTATTGATTTCCTTAATTTGATTATGACTTAAATCTATAATTGCTGATGTTGTGGGTATATCGCGGGGTATTTGAGTTAGACCAGCATTAGAACATTGTATATATTTATAATCTTCTAAACATAAACAGTCCTTGGGACAAGTAGGTTCTACTATATGATTACTCCGTTGAGGGATGTCTATAGGAAAAAAAGAAAATGATCAGAATTATTTCAAATAATATTTTATTTTAATGGAAAATTTATTTACCAAATAAATTAAATAGGAATGATGGTGATTTTGTTGTAGATGACGATGATGGTAATAGATTAACGAGTGTGGGTTTAATATCAGATGCTGATTTTTTTGAATCTTCTGTATCATCATAATAGTCATCATCATATGAATCACGATAATCATCGTCATATAAAGAAGTTTCATTTGTGACGGGCGCAGCTCTGGTGTGATAAAAACTAAAAAAGAGTATTAAAATATATATATTTAAATATCAAATATTGGGTATACAAGTTAATGAAAAATATTTAATTGGCATAAGTATCACATATGCTTTGACTTAATTATAATATATATTTTATTTTGAAGATTTAATATCTGTCAAAATTCAGTATTCAATGAAGTATAATCACCTTCTATTTATCAAGAAAATGTCTGCTAAAATTTATCGATTAAATGATTCTATTAACATTGAAACCGAGAGTGTTTGATAGTATTTTTCATGGCAGAAACAACTTTGCCTTCTCTTCATTTTTAAACAGTATCTCAGATATCAAAACTTGAGCTAAAGATATTAATAACTTGTATGTCCCTAAGCAGGGTTGTCAACATCGCCAAAAATTAATTTCGCCCAAAGTAGACAAAATCATCGATTTAAATTTAATTTAAAATAGCACCGTCTAGTGCAGACAATGAACAGAATTTGCCGCGATTAACTAGAGTTATTCTGGCATAACTGAGATCGCTAATGAAGCATGTTGTCTCAAACCTATGTCCTGCATGTGGCCAAAGATCACATGATATACGACATTTATCCTATCTCACCTCATTCAGTCCTAAAGATATATAAACTAATCCAATTGAGCTTCTTCGATATCTTCTGAGGTAGATTTTACCTCTTGTTCACTTGATGCCTGTACAAGTTAAGTCGGTCAACACCTTACGAAATTTCATTAATTATTCAAAAATTACAGAATTATTTAAAGAAAATTCGATATGCATGCAAAGCCCATAAGTTAATTTATTTAAAATCACCGAACAAAGTAGTTTGTAAATCGCCATATTGAAAATTGAAAATTTTGCTCTCCAAAGCCTATAGAAAATGGCCTCATTTGGTGAGAAATCGCAACATCTTACAGTTCTGCCCTAAAGTTTCAATTTTATTATTTCTCTCTCTCTCTCTCTCTCTCTCTCTATAAATTAATTTTTCTTTCAAACTTATTTCACTTTTTCAATTCCGTCTTATAAAAATCTGAAATTATCTTTTTTTAATGAATAAAACAAATGTTTCGAAATAATTGTTAAACTATTAAATAAATATTTATATTATTTGCAATTAATTGCTACAAATTATAAATAGAAAAATGTATAAATTCTAAAGTCCAGAAGTTAATAAAAATCAACAATTGGAATACGTCATTTTAAAATGAGTAGAAAAGTACTTTAATAAAAGTACTTATTTAGGGGTTTTAAAATATTGAATTCAACACTTAATATTCGATATTTTCTTTAGATCAAAATATCGAATATATATATAATTTCTAATTTATCTTTTTACATCTGTCCACAACGTATGACAGTTTTGCAAGAAGTTGCACGTTAAACTTACAATCCACAGTATGTCCAAAAACAAATTTTATGGGAAATAATTCTGTAACATTGAAATCTTTGGAGGTGTTTGAAGAAAATCGAAAAATTTTGAATCTTTTTCGAAAACTCTTCCATTAACATTTTAATTTAAATTGGTTACTTTGACTTTGCTCTAAAAGTTAGTTCATCTCCTTTTAAAATCTATCAAACTTTTGGACACATTTCTTTGTGCACTCCAATTTCCTTTTAACTAGAGGCCTTAGCTGCTAGCAGTTTGGAGTATTTTTTGGATTTAGAAACAACATGTGGACTATTCCTTCTATTTGAAAAAGGTTTTCTTTCAAAGGACAAGTTCATCCGATACTGTTTAATAACAATGGTAACCAGCAGAACTTTGAATACTTGGCCAACTTTTTAGACCATGGATCAAGTTGGGTTTTATCGAAAATATTTAATAATTTAAGTACGCACCTTTTTTCTGGTTGTAAATCTTAATCAGATTAACATATTTTCAAAGCTAAATCGATCCGAAAAAATCAAATAATACTTGGGTTAAAGGCTTTCATGTAAAACTGAACTTTTCGATTTTATTCCTTAGTAATTTTCCATACATATTTATGGTAAATATTCTCTTCTAGCACTGAAGTCATTTACTGTAAAATTGTATGGTGCTGGAGGCCTATAATCCTCCCAATAAATTTGAAAACTCTGGAGCTTTAACCAAATAAAATTTTATTTATATATTTACAATTGATTAAAAATTACAGAATTAAAAAAATCCCTTTTGACATCACAATTATTATTTGCACGTGAAACGTACAATCAAAAATGTTGTAAACATAACAAGGAAAACGTAAACATAAGGACTTTTGTAAATAAATAAAATTAGGGGAGAAATAAGATAATTTAATGATTATTTTTTTAAATAAAATTAATACTTTTATGTTGAATTTAATTTATTTTTCTAACTTTAGTCACAAGTGATTTTTTTTTTCGCCAAACAATGACCTAACAAATTTTATAAAAAAAAATAACAACACTCGGTGTGGTAAAGTTATCACCAAATTGAAATATTTACAATTATTTCACATAAAATATTTCTTATGGACTTTGAACTTTCTGGTTTTTTATATAAAATAACTCATGTTTTAAAAGAAATAAGTAATTAATATGATTATTATGATTGACTTTATCATTTTTTTCAAAGCTTATCAATTTTTAAAAATATGAAAATTATTAACAACAAATAAAGCGGTAAAAATTAAAAAAAGAAAACTTTAAGGTTCTTTAGGTTCTTGAAGTAGTTTTTCAAAAAAAAAATTAATAAAATTTCTGATAAAATATTTATTATTACTTAAACATAAAATTAATTAAATTAAAAATTACATAAATTCTCTAGACTTTGAACATTTATTTTTTTTTACAAAAATCTGATAACTTTCCTTGTTGTCTATATTCTATTGGTTATTAACCTTGACCCATTTCTATATAGAAAAATCAAATCATCACCTTAAGGGGGGTTTTTATTTGTTTAAAGTTCTCTATCTGCGTGTTGTTGTTATTGTTTTTTGTTCTTCTTTTAATAACTTCTAGATGTCATTATTAACATTTGTAGTATATAAATTTATTAAAAAGTCACTCTATTAGTTTTTGTTTAAGGTTATGTTTACAGAGGGGAAACTAAAATCTAAACTAGTTTTAAGTTTTTTTGAAACAAGTTTTAAATTTCATAGGGAAACTTGAAAAAAAAAACGTAAACGTAAACAAACTTATATAAATATTTTTAATGAAAAATAATATTGAAAATTTCTTGAAATTATTCAAGCTTTAAAAAAATGTTAGCGGTAAAATTTCAAAGAAAATGATGTTCTAAATTTACCGTAAACGTATATTTGTACGTGAAGTTAGCAGAGGAATATAACATTATAAATCAGTAAGGAATGTCTGAAAACGTGTTAAAATTTTCGCATTAAATCTTTATCTCTTGAAGAGTTCAAGATATTTTAATAAAATTGATTAGATAGATTGATGCAGGCACCCACCTGTTCAAGGGGGTAATGGGTGGCCTTTCAAATTTAGCCAACTCGGGTGTGTAGATACATAATGTATAGAAAATAGCTAAATTTAACAAGAGGAATTAATGTTTAGAATATCTGATGATCTGCTCCTCAGTCTGTTCCATTTACAGCACAACTTGGGCAGGTGGTACGTGAAATTCTGTAACTATTGAAGGTTAGTTTTGGAGTTCATTTTCAAGATTACAGGGCCTTTCGAATTTGGCCACCACGGCTGTGCAAATCAAACCCCCCCTCTTTGACAGGGATATGCGATTTTATGCGAATGATGAAAAGAACACTGCAATAATAGTTAATAAGTATGACTTGGACTTAGGAGTTTTCAATGGGATTTTTGTTTCTCTGCTGGGGGACACTTTGGAAAGATACTATTATAGTTTTGAGGGTCTCTGGAGCCTTATTTTGTCTATATAGATTCGTTGCTATTCCTTGCGAGTAGTTAGTTATCTTTGATTTACAGAAGGCTGGTCACTAAGTATCTTGTTTTTCTCAATGAGAATTTATTTACTATTTATGCTTCTGGAACTGTTAATAACTTGGACGAGACAATTGCAAATGTGGTTGGAGACACAGCTTTTGATTTTTATTGGAGGATGTACGACAATCGGAACATAAGTGATCACAATCTCATTAAGATTATTGTGAACTTTTTGGATTGGACTCGAACTGGAAGATTAACTCGGAGTTAGTTAGGTACCAGGCTACGATTTTGAAACTATAAGAGGTAAAGTACCCATATGTAGATATTTATGAGGACTATAATGAAGATACTTTCTTATGTCTCATTATATAAATGAATTTTTTAAATTTTTTCAAGAAATCGATATGCCTCGAATGGTCAACTTTGGAAGGCCAACCGCTGTTGCTCTGATCTGCTAAGGAACTGTACTGTAAACAGTTAAATTATTTAAGGTTTTCAGAATTATTTTCAAAATATTTTTGGGCATTGTTTACAAGATAATTCAGTTCTTTTTCCAAGATAAGTCAGTATTATATTATCGAAAACTGAATTATAAGGCTGGAATGTTTATCCTTCAAAATATATTATTGTTGACACAAACATAATTGTAAGATTTATGTTATAAATTGTCCAAAAACGACATTGTTTATTTGAATACTCGATATATAAAATTTGACAGATTTATCCTTAAAGAAATCTCTATTCTGACCCACTGTATAATGAATGTAGAAATTGAGTTTAATTTTCAAATTTTAGGAAAGTTTGTTCAATTCAAATATCTCGTTTAATTTGAAAAAGTCCTTATATTTTTAAACAAAAAAAAAAAAACATGTATATCCTATAGGTTTACATATATAATCATATGCTAATGACTATATTTATAGTATTTTCCTCATTTTCTCTTTTTGATTGTATCATTAACACGCTATTTGTTTAAAGAAAACTTAGGAAAAAGATATTAAAATAATATATTTTTTTACATAACAAAATATATTAAAAGGAATTTCTCTATATTTTTAAAGAAATTTAAGGAGTGTCTGAAAAAAAAACAGCTAATAAATCTTGACACAAAAAAATTGTTTGTTAAGGAACAGGCGCCAAAATTTAGTAGACTCAGTTTTTAAAATAGGTTTCCAATTAAAAGTATTTTAGTTTTTAAATTATAATTATTTTTTGTAAATTTAAAACATTTAATTTTCCCTTTCAAAGTATTTCAGTTTTATAGTTTTTTTTTCAATAAGAATTTCAAAATAATTTTCTTTAAATAAACTTAGTTTGAAATGTCTCTTGAATATTAATAAATAAACTGTTTACAAATCTTCTCATTTCAATTTTTCTTAATAAATTCAATGAATCATTTTTTAATTAATATAAAAGTAATCATATTAATTATCTAAGAAATCTGTTATATATATATATATATATATATATATATATATATATATATATATATATATATATATATATATATATATATATATATATATATATATATATATATATATATATATATATATATATATATATATATATATATATATATATATATATATATATATATATATATATATTAATTATTATTAAAAAAAAATACTCTAAATATAATTCGCAATTACATAATTCGTAGTATTTTGAAATCTGATTAAAAAATATATAAAAATCTTAAATTTTAATTGATTTAAATGTTACTCTATTTTTTTATTTATTTATTTATTTATTTATTTATTTATTATTTTTTATAAAGAAGTATTTATGAGAAATTTAAAAGATTTAAAATTTTTATAAAAATCGTAATATTTCTTTATAATTTTTTTATTCAAAATATCATTTTTAATTCTTTATTAACTTTCAGCATTTATTAATATAATTGATTGCCAACAGATATTTAAATGAGCGCTTATGGTTTAACTTGACATTTGACATCATTGTATTGTTATAACGTTAACATTTGCACGTGAAACGTACAATTTTTCATCAATTTTCTCTCGTATTTGATAAATTAATAAAATAACTTTCAAATATTATCCAAAATATTTAAATCAATTCATTCAATATTAAAATTGAATATTAATGTTTAAAATTATATTTTTTAAGAAAAAAAATTATTAAAACCCCTTTCTTTTTTATATTTTACGAGAAAAATATTTCAAGAAAACAATTAAAATTAAATAAAAAATTGTATTTGACAAAATATTAGTTAAAATGAAATATAAAATTACTTTAGTAAACATTTGACAGATAAACAAGAATGTCAGATATTTTTTCAATAAGTTGAAAGAAATGTAAACAAGGATGTCAGAAAATAAAGTTATTTATTAGAAAAAAACATTCAAATAGAAAATGAATCTTGGAAATAAAAGTTAATAATTCTCCCTCACATATGATTTCTTTAAAAAAAATCTGTCATTTTAATTTTCAGTATCTGTTAAACGTCAAATTGTAAATTATACAATATTTCAATCTTTATAATAATGTCAAACTTTGTGCCTAAAAAAGAAGTTTTACGGGGAAGTCTGATAATCCCAAACATTTTTCTTTTTGGACATGATTCAAAAATTATTGATTCTTTCGAGTGTTTTCGAATTGATTTGGAGGACTACAACCAAACTGGGGTAGAGTGATTAGAATTTTCAAAATTAGCTAAAAAATCATAAACGATATAAGACATAAAATTTATTTTTGAAAATAATTCTGTAAACCGTTAAAGATATCTGTTGGAGGCATCAATATAAAGTCCTTGAAATAAATCCCTTTTACTTGTGTTGGTAATATTTTAAAGTTTTAGGGATAATTAAGGGGAAATACATTTTAAAACCCATTTAAGACTTTTCAATTTTTTAGCTTTGGGGCTTCAATATGGAACTTAAAATTAATTAAAAAATATGTTCTAGATTCCCTTTATAAATTTAAATAATTTTTTTTTTGGAAGAACAATAAAAATCCATTAAAAAAATTATAATTTGAATTCTGTACTTTAAAAGGATAAAAAATTTTTAATTTTTGTTCAAAAAATATGACAATTTTTATTCTCTGTTTAAAATACTCTTTTGCACCGAGTTTTTTTTTTAATAGTTGTTATGGTTTTCTGGATAAATCCAGTTCATAACTGCCCACAAGCTTTATCCACAGTTGGTTAATTTTGAAAAATAGTTTAAACTAATTTTCATAAATCTTAAAGTGTGGATACATCACAAAGAAATATGTCCTGCCGGTAGCCCTTACTAACAACAGGGTGATAATGTTAATAAAAAAAATTTTAATTTTTAAACCTGTTTTAGACGGATTAGCATTTGGGGTTTTTCCGTAGGAAAAAGTGGGATATTTTTAAATTTTTACTTCATGGATGAGTTTGTGCACATTCTAATAATAATTTTGAAAATATATCGGTTGAACCATAATTTCTAATAGCTTTTATATTGTAAAGTATATGATTCATTCGATTTTGTTCCCTCTTTTCTTTTGTAAATTTAATTAATTTAAAAATTTATTAAAATTTATTGATGCTAAACACTGTAATAAATTAAATTTTTATGACTTTTAAAAAAATTTTGCATGAACTGTAAGAAATAAATATTGCAATTAACATATAAATATTAAAATATATATTTCTTTCTAAACAATTAAATATTTTTGTTTATTTTATTTTATTATTTTGTTTTGTTTGTTTTGTTTTCTACCCACCTTATGCTTAAAATAAATATTAAAAATAATCCAAATTTATAAGAGACATGCATATTTGCGACTCTGGTTTTATTCAGGCAAAAAGCAATATTGCAAAAATGGCAGGCGAATGGTTTTTGATTTTTTTTTTGCAAAATTTACACTTAAAAAAATACTTCTTTTCTGTTAAATGTTTAATTTTTGGTTATAAAATTATTAGTTTTTATTATTTGCTCATAATGTTAAAACGCTAAAAATTAATTATTTCAAAATTTTTTCGTTTAAAATTATTTTATTTATATTTAATTCATTTATTTATTCCATTTTTTTCCTAAAAAATAAATAAATTTTATTTGAATTATTTTGTTCTTCTTTTTTAAATATTTTCCGTTATGACGTTTTTATGTTTCTTTTAATAATCTCGTTCGTTTGACGTCTAATGCGAAACTAACGGTTTTCAATTTTTCTATTGAGTAATACACCGTTTTTACCACCCAGCTGATGGATGTTTGTATGGTTGACCCAACCAGCATAATGATAACTGAGTATTATTGTTTTTGTTTGTTTGTTTGTTTTTGCGCCTGAGTATTATTTATTTTTGTTTTTAATTCTTTGTTTACAACCCCTTTTGGCTCTCTACATATTGTTGAAATAAAATATAATTATTTTGTTAAAAAATTTATTAGTTCTTTTTTTTTGTCAGAAATTCCCGCATTTAGCCGACCCATTTGCTGATATCTCTATCAAGTGATTAATCAATTATTATCTGTAAACTTCAGTGCTCTTTGTTTTTATTTTACATTCCCTGTCTCTCTCCCTCTCTTTTCAAATTTTGTTGTTAACTTTACTCTTAGGTTCTTTGTTTGATAGATTTCATTCATATTTTCTATAGATTTTATTCACAAATTGATATTGCCAGATTGTTAAATTTTTTCCAGGGGTTTTACGATAACTTTGTGGAAGATGTAGACTGCTTTCAGCAAGCTTTTTGACTAATTATCACCATCTTCATGTAATGAAAGAGTTTTTGTTATATTCTAACAGAAAAGAACTAAATTAAGAGTTTTGTAACTCCATTGTTGTTGGGAACAGATAGTACAAAAGAGTCTAAAGTTTAATGGTTCCTGGAATTAGCATCTTTAGGTTTCTTCAGAAGTATTAGTTTGAAAATTTTAACATGAGAACTTCTATCCCTAAAGGCTAACACCACACATCGATATGTTTAACCAGTTTTGACAACTAAAAGAATTTTGACATTATTGTTGATTCCTTCATACGATGATCAAACAAAGTGGAGTAACCAAGGAAATATTAGGCTTCTTATTGAACTATTATGAAATCGGCTTTACTTGGACCCTGATTTATTTGCCTAACCCCTTGTGCAAAAGTATAACCCATTAGTCTTTCAATTATCATTATTTGTTTTAACGATATAGAATAAAAAAGATGATTCCCAAACTTCTCCATTAAAAATCAACGGCTTTAGAGGATAAATATTTAAGGCGAAACTTGTAGCTTTTCAAAAATAAAACAGCAATTTTTAATTATATTGATTTAATAGATCTAAAACACTATAATTTAGGACAGTAAAGTATTGGGACTCTCTTACCTTAAAGATGAATGGATATTTCACATTTGAATTACTATTAAAGCTCATCTAGCTTAACCTCAAAAGCGCTTATTTCTTGCATATTAATGAACTAATTCTTTTGAAGGCACAAAGATTTCTTTTGCATTAAATTCTTCAATTTCTTCCATTTGAGGACTATGTAATGGGTTAAACAATTAGTAACCTGCTAAGTACAGTATATCCCAGCAAATTTCGCGGGCAGACGAAATTTTTTTCTTTAAGGGAATTGAAATGAATTGAAAAAGACTCTCGAAACAATTATTTACGTTGGGTATGAAAGATATCAACATTAGTTGTTTAGTCTTTCTCTATAAGAAGGTAATGGGATCATCTCGGTAAAATAGACATTGAAACAAAAATTTACCCTTTTTAGAAACGTTGTTAATTTGATGATTTCTAAACGGGTTAAATTATTAGGATCGAAAAGCTAATAAATGAATACATTGAAAGGAGAATGAAGGTACATCCTTGTGCAAATAGTGGTTACGAAAATGGGATTGTTTGTAGATTTCTTAATCCATTTATAGATGCCTTTACAGTCAAACCGCAACAGATGCTGAATTTTTGGGCAAAATACTTGAATCGTTATGGAGCAAGAATCCAATTATTATTACAACATATTAATTGGGTAATAGTGAAGAGTGATATCGACCAACAAAATTCTATCTAAAAGAATGTTTCGAGTCGAAATGGTCTAAAGGTTTTGATTATTTTCATTGCTGTTAACTAACTAGATATCAATCTATGACTTATAATTTTCTTTGAAAATGTTTTAACGGCTCTCGGAAGTAGTTGAAAAACTTTTCCTCTAAGCGGACTTATATTTCACATAATCATTCTTCGACATGATCCAGATCTTTTACATCATCTAGTACTTTCAGCTTACTACCTTCTTAGCCCTAAACAAATCTTTTTGAATGGTTTAATATTAGGAACCGCCTTTCTGATAGAATAATAGCTGTGTCTATTCTAAAGAATTTTGTTTAAAGTCTGAATCTTATCTTGCATTTTATCACAATCTGGCATCACTAAAATTGTTTGCACTCAAACACAAATAAACAATGTTTTTTCTCTCTCATTAGTAATTACTATTTATTCTCTTTATTAAGAACTTTCTCGTACTCTCGCATTCTCTCACTCTCTCTCTCTCTGAAGTGATAATCTTTTTCCGATTGTTTTTTTTTTGTGTTTTGTTTTAATCTTATCAGTAGTTTTGTATTTGAAATCGTAATGATTTGTGTTTTATTATTGTGGTTACTGGGGAATTGTTTTTGTTATATTTGTTATTGTTTTCATGTTGTTTTTCTTTTTGCTTTAATTCTAATACTCTATTGTTTTTGTTGTTCTTTAAGTTTAATCATCAATATTTTTTGTTTTTGTATTATTATTTCCATTGAAATTAAAGTTGTTAATTTATTTTATTTGTGTTTTATTTTTTTTATTATCTGTTAACAATTAACTTGTTACTTGGGAACAAGTGGATAATTTGTTGACTTTTGCAATTTCTTAACACTTTTTATAACCCACTCCACCATCTCACCACTGGTGAAGAGGGTATTTAACATTGTCATTCCGTGCGTAACGCTAAAAAGGAATCGTCTTAGACCCCATAATGTATATATATTCCTGCATCAAATTCTGTTGATGTTGACTGACTCTCACATCCAAATAATTGACAGAGTTGCAAGGAAATTCTGAGTACAAAGTTGCCAGATGAATTTGGACAAAATTCATCAAATTTAAAGGGAAAAAATCATCAAATGAATCATAAATAAAATCGTTTTTTCCAAAAAGAGATTAAATTTTAAAAACTTTTAACGAAAAGTTTTAAATGTTCAGACTTTTGTATATCTGTAAATGCCATCCGGAGATATTTCAGAAATCGTATAAATGCACGTGTCCAAATATTATTAATATTCTCTGTTTACAGTTGAGACCCTTGGAAAAAACGTAATGTTCTGTTCTATGAAATGTAATAAGAACTATTTGAAAGTTTTATGATAATTGGCACGATATTGTTGTTCTTTTCGGAGTTCAGAAACCTTTTTTTCTAGACTCCAAAAAGGAGAACTTTAAAAATTAGAGCCTCTGGATAAATCCCTCATTACTGATATATATTTCAAGTGCCTTGTCAATTTTTAAAAAACGCGATCCAGAGATCTTTCCGTAATCAGTTTTCTATTTCGCTAAAACGGAAATAATTTTAAAGGGGTTTAATTTTTATGCCATAAAGTTAAGATACGATTTTTGATACTTTGAAATGATTTAGTGAGGCATCTTTATAAACACATTGTGGTGACTATCCAAAACTCTTTGAGGGAATGAAATGACGAAGTATAATTGAAGAAGTTTCGCTTTTCTTAAATTAATAAATATTGCAACCGCATTGAAGTTATTTTCCTAAAAAAAATATTATTTATTTTGTTTAACATTCCTTGTAAACAGCGTTTTGAAGAACCCCAGATATCGGTATATAAGCTGATTGTTATTGAAACAATTTTATTGATTTTAAACCAAAATCTATAAAAATTATTATTGAATTAAAAAAATTATTAAAAGTGGAAAGTGAACAAAAAATATTAAATTCAAAATTCAATATGCTTGTGAAAAATCGTCAAATTTGGGGTATAAATCGTCAAAAGGCCATTCTGACCTCATAAAATCGTCAAAATGAGGATAAATCATAAAATCTGGCAACAGTGTCTGAGAATTTTTTTTATAGTCCCGAGATGTTTCTTATTTAAAATCAGTAAAATCGGTGCATATTAAAAGATAAAGATTGATGTCTATGACAAAAAGTGAGTTCAAAAAACCTTTAATGAAATTGTCACAGATTAATATTATTCCAAAAAAATTATCAAAATCGGTTCAGTAGGAAAGAAGTTGTAGGAAAAAATATAACTAATTTTATGAAGAAAAATGTTTATTTATTATATAAGTTTGTGAGTATGTTTATACGACACATAACGTATTTACTTCACACTTATTTGTGAGAGAGTGTATTGACTATTCGGCATAACCGAATATAGCGTTCTTACTTGTTTTAATTTAATACTTTTTTTGCTGACAGCATAAGCAAGTAAATTTTTTAATTATTTTATTTAATATAATAAATATTTGAAAAAAGTTTAAACTTTAAAGAGATTAACAAAAGAAGGTGACGCTAAATAGTGATAGACATTCATATGAAATTTTGAAATAATTTTATTATTTCAAAATTTTGAATGAAAAGTAGAGTGCAATATCGCTTATTTTATTTGCGCGCCAAACGCTTAAAATGAGCTTCGCCATTTTTTATTAATCATTACTTTTTTTTGTTATTGTCTGTGTCTCAGACAATATAATTTTTTTAAACCCCATAAACCAAAGCAAATTTTTAATATTTTTTTTAATAAATATTAAATTTTTTACTTAATCATCATATTTAAAGTTCATTTTGTAATTTTGTTTTATTTTAATTTATTATAAACAGAGCGTCAGCGAGAGAGAGAATTCTCTTTCCTTATAAAATGTAAACACAGTGTTGCATATGCATTGAAATGTTGGTATTTAAAACAAGCCAAATAACGCTAAAAAGAAAGTTAAATATTTCTTTAATTTTCAAAATATTGAAATCTTCAATAAAAATACTTGATCTGTAAAGAGAATTTTGATCATAATCTTAAAAAACCTAATCAGGTAGCTCTTGAGGTTCTTAAATAGCTAGAAGTTACACGTGTCTAAATGTTATTAATATTCTCAGTTTACAGTTGAGCCCCTTGTGAAAATTCGTAATGTTCTGTTGTCTGAAATTTAATAAGAACAATTTGAAAGTTCTATGGTATTTGAGACGATATTATTTTTTCGGAGTTCTATAAACAAATCACCACTTCGGAAACCTTTCCATGCTACCTGTTAACTAATCAGAACTATCAAAAAGTATTCTGGTTTTAAAACGCCATTTGGAAACAGATTTTAATAACGCCTGGAAAAATTAACCTTACATTTAGAGAATATTACAAAATCTTTACAAGTTTCAAATATGTCAAACCATGTCTCCATTAGGAATGTAAGCTTTCCTGGATATCACTTTTTAATACATTTCTTATTATTGGAGATACAATTGTCTCACTCACTCAAAGAAAATTCCAACTCAAGCTGCTAATGAAATCATTGTCCATTTTCCTCTATGGAATTTGAAATGGGAAGAGACAAGAGATTATTTAAGTTTGAATTGGTTAAACAAGGTTCGAATTTGAAACTTGTTAAGAATAAAAATAGGACTTAGCATGCGGAAAAAAGAAAGATCTTCATATCGATATCGAAACGTTCACTAATAATTATGAGTATATGCTTTCCATAGCACTACAATTAGGCTCTTACTTGAAGATAGTTAAGACGCGTTTAGAATTTGTGAGGGAATGATAGATCTAGGAACGGTTTACTTTGTTTGTTTCCATTATATAAATTGTAATGTCAAAGGTGAACTATGCTCTGCTCGATCATTCTCAAAAATTCCAACTCCTAATTATACATCTCCTAATATTCTTTCTTGCAGGGCCAGTATAATAATTATTTAGTTCCCTGTAGTCTTGTATCAAAGTTTCTAATTGTTATCTGTGTAATAAATATTGAAGAAGACTGGCTACTTAAGGGAGTAGAACTTCGTAGAAAAACTACGAAATCGAAAATTCGATATACAAATTCGTCATTCTCATTTCCTAGTTAACATTAAGGGCATTATTTCAATAATCTTAAAAGAGGACTTCGAAATGATACTTAAATATTTTTAGCCCGTCAAAAATCAATATTATTGGCATATTTCCCTCTTCGGCTCCGTAATAGTTTTCTAGATTTAGGGATCTGAAATTTCGATAAACTGTTCAATTTTTCTTTTATAGTTATATGGTACGTCTGAAAGTTCTTACAGAGTGTTTTTAATTGATATATTAAAAATAAAATATATTGGTTTTCGAAATAAGAGGACCTGAAATATCAGTATTTGAGAGATCTTAAGAAGGTCTCTCAAGCGTTATATAAATAATTTTTGGAATTTGAGCCGTTTGTTTGGGAGATAAAAACGTCAAAAAATGTCGTCGTGTTCAATATTTTACACGTTTAAAAGGTTGCATTGACTCAGAGCATTTAAGAGTAGTGAATATGATGGAGCGCTATTCATTTTGATCAAGATTAAGCCGAATAGTTAGATGTTTATAACAGGGCGACAGAAAAAGACGTCTAAAACGGAGGTGCCCAAAATAAAGGATTCTGCTTACTTCATTCGCACGAGCGCTTTAAACCTCTCTCAAAACTTTAATTAAAGCGAGCAATATAACTGTTCTAAACCTGCTCGTCGTCATAGTGCTCAATATTTTACAAATTTAAAAGGTTCCATTGAGTCAAGGGCTGAAGCTTAAAGAGCATTTCAAGCGTTGGTTAGATCTCCCTTTATTTTGGTGAAGACTGATCTGTTTTAAGCGAAATTTAGTAAAACAAAACGTATTCAAAAAATATGATTTTATTTCGTTCATCCGAATAACCAAACTTTGCACTATGGGAAAATTACTACAAAATCAAAATTATATAAAAAATTTTAAATTTTATTAAATTGTTTATTGTGGACTATAATTTTATTCAAAGTGTATTTAATTTAATCGCTATTTTATTATTGTTATTGTTTTTAATTATTTTGTAGAATGAACGGATCGTTTATTTTGACCTTTACTCCGAATTTTGGTTTGTTTTATTGTTGTTAATGATTTTTTTAATTTTTTTGTTTTATTTTATTTATTTTTTGGATTTTTTGGAATTTTTTGTTTAAAGTACAACTTCCAAATTGTTAATAAATTTAAGGCGAAAATTTAAAATTTATAAAATTTTTTGTTATTTAAAAGATTTATTTTTTTATTATCTTGTAATTTTTATTTCCTTCATAATTTATTGATTCATAAATATTTTTTTTAATTCAAAATTGCATTTATTGCTTCTTTTATTTAGATTAAAATTCATTTTTTTGCTTTTTATTTATTTAGTTTTTGTTTTTGCTTCATTTTAAGGTTTCACTTTGTATATTCGCTTCGTTTATTTTCGCTTTTGAATTTTTATGTATTTTTTCTCTTTATCTGTTTCTCGCCTTTATTTTTCGACTCATTACCGTTCTACTTAAACGTCAAAATACAACTGTTTTTTGTTTAATTTTTTTCCAATTAAATATTTGAATTTTGTTGCTTTTGTTTTTGTTTTTTGTGTTTTTTTTTTTTCATTTCTTTGTTGTCTTTGTGTTCTCTGAAATTAGAGTTTTGTAATGAAATCAGTGTTGCCAATGTGTTGATTTTTCCCGCTAAATCTGGTGATTTTGAAGTGTCCATTGCGCAAAAAAATTAGTTTTTTATAAATTTGCGAAAATTCTAGCGATTTGTGAAGCTTTTTAGTCAATAAAAATTTTATGGAAATAAGCAGTAGAATATAAAAAATTACAACATCCTTGACTGCAACATATTGCGCCGTGGGAATAAATCTGTAACTTTGGACAGTTGTCTTCATTTGATAT
Source organism: Cochliomyia hominivorax (assembly GCA_004302925.2). Taxonomy (NCBI): domain Eukaryota; kingdom Metazoa; phylum Arthropoda; class Insecta; order Diptera; family Calliphoridae; genus Cochliomyia; species Cochliomyia hominivorax. Next base: position 80,697,369 of record PYHX02000413.1, on the reverse strand, counting down.
ATCGATAGCAGAGGAGTTTATTATTTATTATGAATTATTTATTAATGAATTTGAAAAATGGATCAGGAACTGTAAGAAGGTGAACAATTTGTGGATTGGAGAGTAAACTAAATTTTAGAATTTTGACACCCACTGTAAAGTTTAGAGTTTACAAGTTATAATGCTGCATTTCACAATCCATTAAAATCAAATCTGCACTAATTTTAGATGTTAGCAAAATTGACGATAATCGCTAGAGAAATATTGGCAACACTGAATGAAACAAGTAGCTTTGACATGTGTTTTTGTTGTTTTTCTTGTAGACTCTTAAATGAAAAAACAAGTTTTCTCAGTTCTCTTAAAAAAGAGCTAAATTCTCTTTAAAAAATATCATATATGGGTTATTCCATAAATAAACTGATTTTTATAACCTCAATCAAGATAAGTTTAAACAAGTAATTTTTGTTTATTTTGTATAATTTATTTCAAAAATATTATCCGCTGAATTGAAAAAATAGTTGAAATAATATTTAAGTGACTGAATTCATTGTTCATTGTAATTAAATAAAGATGAGTTACAATTTTATTAGCTGAATTGGTAACAATTTGTAGTACACTTAAAAAAATTGTGGTTTATATCAACTGAATTCTCAAATTGTTACTAAATTTTGTTAGCTGAATTACAATTTTATTAGCTGAATTAATAAAATATTTTATAACAAACTCATTTAAAGATTAGCGAATTACAAGCCTGAAATAAAAACAAAGTAGAAATTCGCAAAATTAACAGAATATCAAATAACTTTACTAGCTGAATTACAATTTTCAAAGCTGAATTGAAGATTAATTGTAGAATTCTTAAAATATTTTAGTTTATTTTATAATTTTATAAAAAATTATTAGCTTTATTTTAAGAAATTAAAATTTAAGAAATTTTTAGTTACTGATTTGTGAAAATAACATTAAATTATGTTAGCTGAATTGAAATTTTATTAACTGAATTGCCAACTTATTGTATTTTAATTAAAAATTCAATAATAAATTCATTTTAAAATTTGGGAATCAAAAACCTGAATTTATCATCTGAATTGATAAAATATCAAAACATTTTGTAAGTCCATTCAAAATGAGGGTCGGTCTATTATTTCTCATAGTCCATATGCAAGTTTCAATACCAAATATCGATATGAATTGCATAAATCTCACATATATGTTGGTATTGTAGATTTATGTGTCGCTCCATAAATTCTCATTGTTCCCATATATTTACCTCTCAAAAAAATATAGTTTAAAATGCATTAATCTCATAAATCGTCTAAATTTCTTATCTCTCTAAACCAAATCATACTAGTGACGATTAATAATTCATCATAAACTATATTTATAATCCAAAATATGGTGTTGGATATTTTATAGTCGATTATCTTACTTGTTTTTCTTTAATATTAAAACTCCTATTTATTCAATAAACAGAAACCCTTTTTTAGATTTGTAAATACTTGTTCTCTTGTCACCATCAAATGTAAACAAAGAATCTCTTAACATTGAAAGAGAACCAAAATGTCAAATTTCAATTATTTCAAAATCCATTTTAACTTGTAAACAATTTCATTTGAAATAAATAAATAAAACATTTTGCAATTATTTTTCTAACAATTTATTCGTTTTTATTTTTTTAACAAGAAAAAGAAAATAAAAACAAGTTGTCTGTCTTTTACACTCGTAATTCTATCGGTTTATTGCCTCTTTCTAGTTTTGAATTTTATTTTCAGGTCTCTTTTTATACCCTACACCACCGAGGATAGTTGGCATATGTGCTAATGTTGGTAACATACAGAAAGAAGTGTGTTACACACAACTCTAGTTATAACGTTCAGACCAGGGGTAGAGGTACTCCCATTCAAAGCAAATATTGCCTATCGAATATATAAACAATCACATCATCGAGAATTTTCAAATAACTTCTTCAAGGAACCATTTTACTAGACAAATGTGGGTCGGTATTGCACACTTAGAATAATCAAAAATCAACTTATACGAGGGTCGTTCATTAATTTTTCATAACTACCAGTTTTAACCAACAATGTGGTGTGGTGTAGGATATTAAATAGTCAGGCTTGAACGACTATAACGTTTTTACTTGTTTATATTTGTATATATAATTATCATATCACTTCCGATTTCGTTGGTTCTATGTCGTATCCATTTGTTAACTTTTAGTTAAAAAAAATATATTTTAAATAATAAACAACAAAAAAGAAAGTCATTGACTTGTTTAATGTTTTGAATAAAAGGCGCATCAAAGTTAACTCGTCATTCTCTCAATAAAAATTGTCATTTCTTGTTTCTTTTTACTTTTGTTTTTTTGTATAATTGTTTTCAATCTTTTGTTGTTGTAAAATAATTATATTTTTCATTGTTTCCATCAAAATTGAATGGTTTCGTGGTCTGCATTGAAAAGCGTCCAACGTAAACGTCACACACCATTTTTTCCCCTTTAAAATGTTTGAAATCTGGGAATAAAGAATTTTGTAATATTTTTTTTATAGTTTTTCAACACTCAAGTGAATTTTTGTATTCCCCTTCTTTTTTTTTTTTTTTGGATTCACGATTAATTGCATTGTAATGTCATTTATAAGATCATAAATATTATACAGTGATCATTTTGTTGTTGTTATTCGTATAAAATATAGGTTAATGTGGATTTTTATTGTTAAATTTGTATTTGCAATTTAAGAATAAAATTTATTAAAAAATTTCTTAATGGAAAAATTTAATTAAAATGATCAATTGTGTTGATACCGATAATTAATCGCTAGTATGTAAATTCTTTAAAAAAAAAGCTCTAATATGGCAACACTTGTATAATAATATTGACAACTTAACGTAGAAAATTGACATCTTGTTAACCTACACCGTGGTGGTCTTAAGACTAGTTAAGTCCAATATTCCAGTCAACCTTTATTCATTTATTCAGATTTAGAAAATCCCATCTTGTTAAGCTATTGGATCTTTACATTCTCCTTTCCGGTCTCAATGCAACAGGAAGAGGAGTGGTTCATTTCTTCACCACTACCACGTTAGTTACCAACAACAATGCCAATATGACAAACCAAGGGTTCATGAATACGGACTTACCAGAGTTAAGTTTATTCTCGTTCATCGAAAGGTGTATCTTGGAGTTTCTTATGAATGACACCTTCTTAACAGCCACCACGTGTTACTCCGAAAGATTTCATCTTGCAACTAGATGGAGAGGACTTTATTATATATTCCTTTGGTTCTCAAAGTATATTTATTGCTTAAAGAACCTTAGTGGAATTATCTCCGATTTGCCTTTTTTATTTGTAGCTTCTGACCTAGAAATACTTTATTTTCTCCGTCTTAGTAGACTCATTGCCAGCATTTCACTTTAACTACTGGTCAATTTCTTTATATAATCGAAATCTTTACTTACAAATAAAAATCTATTTTCAGTTGCTCTCAGAATTATACAGGTCTTTATCCAATCAAAATGGTACCGGTTAACTAGAAATCACTCGGTGACAAATAAACTCAATAAGTAGTTTGTGGTACTGAATATGCCCTAGTGAAATCGTGTGTTATCTTGAATTATAATGGAAGATAAAGGTTTTAAAATGTTTTAGGGGTTTTGCTCTTTTTTAGCTCAATAATCGCCCAAATGATTTGTTGCACTAAGTTCTCGAACGAATATCATGAAATTTGTAGTCAGTTGGATGAGTTCCAGAAAGAATTTAAATATTTTTAATCCAAATAATGTCCATAGTGACGCTAAAAACTCGAGGGTCGGTAGAGAATACCTATAAAGTTAAACCAGAAATCAGAATATATTTCGGACTACTGAATTACGATACGTTTCTTCAGACAAAGGAACCGGCAAACATGTAGAGTTAAGTCTGGTCTAGAGATTTAAATAACTTTTTTTGATAACCAAATGGAGATTAAAACAATAGAGTCCAGGAGTACAATACTAAGAACTTTCCTACATAGAAGATTGTTTGGAAATGAGTTTGCAAATTATTTAACAAAGCTAGAGAGCTGCCGATTACAAGTTGTCATATGCGAAGTCCTTTCGGCCATTACATTGATGGTAAAGCTAGGAAGTTGGAAGATGGCTACAACATCCTTTAGTGACCCATTAGAATTGTATACTTGAGAATAAGCGAGCTAAGTCGAATGTTAAGCCATTTTATTGTACACTCGACTATATAGCTGCAATTTAATCGAATCGAGTTACCGATATTAAAAAATACAGGACGCAGAGGAGAGGGGATTAAGCGACAAATAAAAAGATTTGAAATTTTATAGAGGTCACTATATAGGAATGACCTCACTATAATGAAGCGAACATTCGGAGAGTGAAATATGGAAATAATAAGACAATATTTATGAGATCCTAAGAGGACCTGAAAGAAGCTATACCATATTTTTAACCGATGAATTAAACTGCTTGAACGAAGAAATGACTAAAAATAGCCTGCCCTACCAGAGAATGAACTGGCAAAACTCGTGTTTCAAGAAACAGTCAGCAACAGACTCGTTTAGATTTATATTCTTAAGCGTAACTTAGACAATTAGGAGCAGTACCTGGGTCACTCTCGACCAAAGATTGTCCATCTCGCGTATAAATTCCACAAGTATAAAAAACCAGATACAGCCGAACTGTTACAAGATGACATAACATTTCGAATGTAACCCATTTATATACCATCCTTAAATAATATCTGGAAATTATTATTCATCCATTGAGCTAAATATCATGTAGCGAGAAGTGAATGTTTCTAAAAAGCAACCATACGAATTATGAAAAGAGTCCTTAAAATGTGGACTTTCAAATGTCGTAATGGATACTTCTTTAAAGCATCTAAGAAGAAAATTGGGAAGGAAATTGTTGGGAGCTGATAACTTTATCACAGAAAGCATTATTTTTGATTGTTTTAGACAAAAAAAATGCAATCATCCTATTTCAGATATTTGGCTGAGAAATGTCCATTATTAAGGGGATTCTAATTTATAATTTGAAATCCTTTGTTAAACCTTTTAAGCACTCAATTATTCCAAAACATGTTCTGAACTTTTCAAAAGGATTATGAGTAAATTTAAAGTCTTTGAAACTAATTTTCATTTTTTTCTGAAAAATAAAAAAACTGGCAGCCCTACTTTGGAATGACAGGACTTTAAATTGTTAATAAATTAAGAGGAAAATAAGCTTAAATACTTTTGATTGCTTTAGAATTATTCAAAAGGTTTATGCGAAATCTTATAATACGAAAATATATTCCAAACTTATTTTCATTTTTTCTGAAAAATAGAAAACTGACAGCTCTACATTGAAACGACTGGACTTTTTGTTGATTGTAAATAGATTTAGAGGACAATAAACTCAAACAGATCTGAATCCAATTTTCTAATTAAAGTAAAGCGCACCCTAATTTTAATGATTGTAAACAAAGGGGTAGAGGACAAAAATATGAGTTACTTTAGGGACATAAAACTACTTATACTTTTTTGTAGTTTTAAGCCATTTCTTCTTTCACTTGCTGTGAAAGATGCAGGTTATCAACATCTCATTTAAGATGAGTCATATTTTGAATTAAATTATATTTCAAATGATGACAGATTTTCGACGACGCCTCAAAGTCTGTTGAAGATAATAAAATTTTGTTTGCGCAAAGTCAAATAATAAATATTTCCACTCTTTTTGCAATTGTAACATATTTGAGCAGACATATTGAAAGGATGTTAAAAGTAGAAGTAAATGATAAGGTTTTAGTGTGAGATTAATAATCTTAGTACACATTCTAAGCTTATTAAAACAGAGGTCTGCTTCTTCTATTTACCCTTAATTTTCTCTGAAATATTGTTCATAAATTTTCAAAAAATTTTACTTTGTAATAAATATTAATTTATTTGTTAATAAAACTAACGATTTTGAAATTTAATGGAACTAATTCAACGACTTAAAACAAATAGTCGGAGATTAAGTAGATCATTTTGAATTAGTCTTAAGATCATGACATGATCTTCAAGACATTTCAATTATTTACACAAATTTACATAATATTTGCAAAAGACATTGCATATTCGCATCTTGTGTATTACAATAATTTCACACTAATTTCACACTTTTGATTTATATACATATTTTTTTGTATGTTTACGGGTCAAGTTTAAAATGATTTTTCTTATTACCTCAAGATAAAGATCATTTCATAGATCATAAGATATTATAACAATGATTTTGTTGTAGAGTCTGAAAATTATGTTAATAAATTTTAATTTCTGTTCTCTATTATTTTCAGTATTGTAATGGCGGTGATTTGGCTGATTATTTAAGTGTCAAGGGTACATTAAGTGAGGATACAGTTAGATTATTTTTAATACAATTGGGTAAGTTAATGGATAAAATATTTTAAAACTTATTAATAATTCAATTTCCTGTTCTGTTTCCTACAGCTGGTGCCATGAAAGCTTTATATACCAAAGGAATTGTGCATCGTGATCTTAAGCCGCAAAATATTTTATTATCGCACAATTATGGCAAAACACTGCCAGCACCCTCAAAAATAACACTTAAAATAGGTAATGTAACTACGTTCTTGAAAGTTAAGGAAAATAATTAAAACTATTAGGTATACAAATTAATAATGTCGATTTGAAGGATCCATAATTATTATCCAGTAATCGATAGCTTAAGTAATTTTCTTTCAACCCTAAATTTTGTGCCTAATAAATATTTTTTTGCGGCCAAATCCTATAATGATCTTTAATGATTTGTAAAAAGCATTTCCAAAAGTTATCGATTGTTTACGCTCTACATTCACCAACACAAAAAAAAAAATTGTGATGCTTTGAACGTGTCGATATCGATTATTTTTACACCAATACAAATAGTTTCTTAAGCAGACGAAAAAAGGATGGAAATTTTGAAATTTAAATGGACGAAAATTATAGTTTAAAGTTAAAGACGGTTTCGAAAGTGATGCTTAAAAGCTTCAAAAGGAGGCAATTTTAGTAATACGTTGTTACCGTTCATGAAAAATTGACACAAAACTTCATATGTTAAGCCCATAAATCCGATCAAACCAGCATAGAATCCGCATGTCCATGACACCGTGATAATGGTCTGTATATGATTGGATGAAATACAATCGGGACCCACGATCTGTACCGAATACAAATGATTCGTTTGAAGAGAGATAAAAAAGACTATCAGAAAATGCGAGAAAGCACATAACAACCCTCGTCTACATGTTTAATAATCGACTAAAATCTTTGCTCACCAGTCTTACGCTCTCAATTATATTTAATTTTATAGTATCTACTATAATTATACTATAATCTGGAATATGGTTCGTAATTTAAATTTTGAACCTTTTTTCGGAATTCCTTTCATCTCACTTTTCATTGTACTTTCTATTGCTTTGCTCGAACGAATAGTTAGGACATCTTTTTTGCTCTTCATTACACTTTTAACAAGAACCCAATATATCTCCACTGGCCCTAACTCCAAGCTGTTTGAAGGGCTTATCACTCTTGGTACAGATATTATTGTTCGTGCAGACCAAAAATAAGTGGACACATTATGAAGTCTTATGAATGGAACAACATTTTTTGTAAACATTCTTTGATGTAAATTTCGGTATCTATAAAGCCGGTTATTACAAATGATTGACTTCTTTTGTCGCAACTCCATATCGCTTGACATACCAAGAACTTTTTGTGGAATTTTTTTTGTTTTTGGGTTCTAAAATTTTCTTCAAAATTTTCTCGAGCATCTGCAAGATAATATTTTTGACCAGGAAGTTAAGAAAATTCTGCCAGAACAAAGATTTCTTCATCCATTATGCAGCAGGAATACATCTTATAGAAAACTCGACTTCAATGTTTTTGGCCAAATAGTGCGAGCACTGAGCTAACCGGATTGCTTATCTGCCGGTTGTGTTGGAAGCTCTTTTAAAAATGCTTTTTAAACTATTGTTTTTTTTTTGCTTAAGTAACATCATGTGGTGGAGCATTCCTTCTACCTGTATCAGGTTTTTTATCAACGCACAAGTTTTACCGGTACAATGGAACTATGGAAATTGTTTGACGGCAGACCTTTAAATGCTTGGCCAACTTTTTGTAGGACCAAGTTGGGTTTTTTTTGAAAATATTTCATAATTTTAGCACCTACTTTGTCCAGTGACCAGAAGGATCACTCATTTTAATTAAATTAATAATATATTCATTTCTTTGACATTAAACATAGTAACTGAAATGGTTTTCAAAGGTAACTTGATCAGAAAAAATCAAATAATATTTGGGTTGAAGGTTTAAATGATTAAAGTTTATGCCAAAGTCCCTACTAAAATTAATTCTATAATCCCCCCGACTATAGTTAATACTATAGATCCAACTATAGTTTATACTATACTTTCGGCACTAATATCTCGTAATTAAATCCAATATAGTCTTTTTCAAAAAAGTGTCATTTAGTTTTAATGTTAAGAGTGTCTTAAAAGACCATTAAATTAATATTTTCTTTATACTTTTCTTTTAGCTGATTTTGGTTTTGCTAGATTTTTGAATGAAGGCGTTATGGCCGCCACTCTATGTGGTTCACCCATGTATATGGTAAATTTCCAATTTAATAAATCATGAAACACTTTAATCATTTTCTTATGTTTTCCCCATTTCAATTACAGGCTCCTGAGGTTATAATGTCTTTACAATATGATGCCAAGGCAGATTTATGGTCTTTGGGTACCATAGTCTATCAGTGTTTAACTGGCAAGGCACCATTCTATGCACAAACACCAAATGAATTGAAATTCTATTATGAACAAAATGCCAATTTAGCACCCAAGTAAGTGAACATCTTTTCAAAACTAAATACAAAATTATAAATTTTATTTTCAAATTGCTGCAGCTAAAAGAAATTTCTAAAAATAATTTCATGTAAACAATTTGTTTATAAAACAATTTATTGCAAAATGTTTTTAATATTTGTTTTTTTTTTTTCATCATTTACAGAATACCCAATGGCGTATCGCCCGAATTACGTGATTTGTTATTGTGTTTATTAAGACGCAATGCCAAGGACAGAATTTCATTTGAAAGCTTTTTTACTCATCGCTTCTTGCAGGGCAAAAAAGCGGCTACATCACCAGGTATTTAGAATTTTGCTTTTTAATTTTTATTTCATTAAAAATTGAATTATTAAACAAAAAAAATGTTAAAATTTTTTAGGCGATTTACCAGCTTCTTTGGCTATGGGCACAACACCACCTACAAAATCGAAAAGTCCATTACAGCAACAACTGGAACAACAACAGCAGCAACAACAGCAACACTTACAACAACAATTACAGCAACAGAAACAGTTGCAGCAACAACAACAGCAGCAGTTACAGAAACAAGGAGCCGATGATGATTTTCAAGATGAAAATGCTGGTAAGAAGAAATTTCTTAAGGCGGCTGAAAAGCATTTAAGGGAAAACATTCGTTATCATACTGTAGATTATAAACTGGCAAAATTTTCTACCATATTTTTGCTTTAACTTTCATAATTTTTATTTTTCTTTCAGTCTCCGTCGTTGAAAATCCTGCCATTTGTGCTACAATCACAAATGTAGGTATTTTATGTGAAAGTGAAAATAATACAGAATCTTCAGGATCTCATGAGGATTCCGATGATTTCGTATTAGTACCCAAAAATCTTCCAGAAGATCAAAATGTCATTGACTATGAAAAGAAGTAAGTTTTCAATTTAGAAACTCCCAAAAGAAACTAATAAAAAAATTGAAATTTGAAAAATTCTCTTAGACATTCCGCTAAACAGCAACAACAACAACAGAACGCCAATACAGCTGCTCAAAATCAGTCCAGTCCTCCAAGACCTAGCACTTTGCCAATTTCAGAACCCAAACCGGTACCAGCACCCGTTCGACGTTATTCTACAAATTCAACAGCAAATGCTGTTGCAGCGACAGCTCCAAATGCTTCTCCTTTGGATAAAAATCAAGTACGTTATCGGGCGAATAGTGAACAAATATCATCACCAAAATTATCTACAACAGCACCAACAGCTTCGCCGGCTCAACAAATACCAAGATCTCAACCTATCAGTGTTAAGGGTCGTCAGGAGCATCGTAAAAGTAGTGTTAGTAGTGATATAAATTCTATATCACCACCAGCTGTGCAATTTGCAATTGGTACACCACCCACCGGTAGACATCGTTCCACTTCGGGTGGTTCTTTGTCTGAAACGCCACCACCATCGGCTCCTTGCACCTGGCAGGTTAGTCCAGGTGGTCAAACACAGTCGCCTTTAAGACGCTCCGGACATAGTTCACCAGTGCTTCCGTCCGCTCTCACAAAATTACCAACTCTGGGAAGTCCTACTTTAGTGGTGGCTCCCGGTTCAGTGGGTTCTTTAGGCTCTGGTTCATCTTCGGAAAATAATAATCAGCATCCCATGTTGGGACCAAGAGCTTTCACCTTACCCGAACTAGGGGCTACTGGTGGTTTACAAAGTCTTTTGGAGACGAATGCCACCGGTGCTGGTAATCCCTCAGATGGTCATCATCATTTGCATGCATTTCCATGCTCCCGAATTATCGGAAGAAACTTTAATGGATCGTGAACATAATGAAACTTTGTCCAAATTAAATTTTGTTTTGGCTCTTACCGATTGCATACAAGAAGTGGCCGATTCGAGATGTGCCCCACTCTCCGCCCTTATGGCAGCCGGCTCAAATGAACAACCACAAATCCCACCGCATGCCCCAGAGCATTGTAAGCGAGCCGAAAGATTAGTACTATTGGTAAGAGCTTTACAGCTTTTGTCATCGGGTTTAAATTTAGCCTCTCAACAATTGAGAAGTGGAAATTTGAAACCGTCTTCAAATGTTAAAAATGGTAGGTCCAATCACTAATAATTGTCTTACGATTATAATAATGAAATTGATTTTTTTTTTGTATATTTTAGCTTTGTTGACTATGAATTCAAAATATCGCAGCATTTTATTCGAATCGAAAAAATTAAATGGCACTGGTCTATTGCAAAAAGCCAATGCATTTAATATTACAGCCGATAAAATTTTATACGATTATGCTTTAGATATGGTTGGTGTTGCTTTTTGGGATATTATTTTAAAAAATATTTAACAATAATTGTTTGTATATATTTCAGTGCCAGGCTGCTGCTTTAGATGAGTTATTAAGTAATACCAAAAATTGTTTTGAACGTTATAATACAGCACACATTCTCTTACATTCATTGGTACAAAAATGTAATCATCCACAGGATAAAATGCTTTTAAATAAATGTAAGTATTTAAGATAATGATAATCTCGAATTTTAATCAAAAATGATGACAATCTCTTTCTTGGAGACTATAATAACCATTTCTTCTCAGAATTAATCCAAAAGAGATCCCCCACTTTAATGACTTGTAATGATTTCTTAATTCATCTTGGAAATGTCTTTTTTTTAATATGTTATTCTATGATTTTACGTAGCGGTAATAGAATAAGTCCCATAGAGAGTCCATATTGAAAGAATTGTGACTTTAAACCTTTAAAAAACATTAGAATTCAAATAATCTAATTTGTATGTTTCTTTTTGAACAGTTCCTCAGTGGTTTGAAAACGATTTTTCTAGAGATAATTATGCAACGCTATCTTAATCTAATAAATTAATAGGTTTAACCTCTGAAACTATAGGAGATAACTTTCATATATAAACCTTGTTTTGAGAGATTTACCAAGTCCTATAAATGCATAAACTAATTTTTGGAGAATTTGAAATAAAACAACATTCCCGAGGTGACATATTTTAGAGGATTATTGACAACGGCCCCTGGGAGGTGTCTGTATTCCTCTAAATCAACTTTAAAACATCTCAGCTCCAGTTCTAGTTTAGTTTTATTTTAGTTCTAGTTCTGTTATGTTTCAGTTCTAGTTCAGTTTAAGTTCAGTTTAAGTTCAGTTCTAGATTAGTTCTAGTTCAAGTTCAGTTCTATTTCAGTTCTAGTTCAAGTTCAGTTCTAGATTATTTTTATTTTAGTTCTAGTTCAGTTCTTTTTCAGTTCTATTTCAGTTCTAAATCAGTTCTAGTTCAGTTCTTTTTCAGTTCTCTTTCAGTTCGATTTCAGTTCTAGTTCAAGTTCAGTTCTAGATCAGTTTTAGTTCACTTCTAGTTCCCTTTTAGTTCAGTTCTAGTTCCCTTTTAGTTCAGTTCTAGTTCACTTCTAGTTCCCTTTTAGTTCAGTTCTTTTTCACCTCAAGTTCGCTTCTAATTCCGTTTTAGTTCTGGCTTAGTTCTACTTCAGTTCTAGTTCAGTTCTAATTAAGTTCTTAATTCAAATAATCCAAGATTATTATAATCAATAATTTCCTGTGCTCTTTTTTCTCTTTCCAGATCGTGATGCTGTGGAAAAACGTTTAAATATTCTACAACAACAAGGTTACATTTATGTAACCGATGAAAATTCTTAAGTTATTTTCTTGCAAAAAAAACACACATCTAATTTGGGAAACTCCAAACAAAAATAACATGAACAATTTTTTCTAAACGAAAAAAAATCGAAATTTATTTTAGAAAACTCCTCCTACCACAACCTGTAAAATTTTAATTTTATCATTTAAAAAAAAAATTACAAAATTTTTCTTAAACATAAAAAGAATATGAGATGATTTTTTTTCTATTCTTTTAATGAGAAAAAGAATTTGAAAGAAAAACTTAAAAAATGTCATAATAAAAATAACGAAAAAGTTGTTTTTGAAAAATTTTATGTAAATATTTAGGATTTTGTTTTCTTAGATTTTAAAATAAATTATATTAAAACTTATTTTTATTTAAGCAAATAACAACAAGAAAGAAAGGGCTTGCAATTTTATGAAAAATGGAAAACTATGAAAATATTTTATGATTTTTAAAGATTTCGAAAAAAAGGAAGGAATTATTTTTATTTTTGCCAAATTTTGTAATATTGAAAATGGAAACATATTTATGTAATAAATATGTGTAATAAAGCGAAATAAGTGTAAACTAATAATTAGAGCTTGAAAACCACAAAACTGCTCTAAAACTTTTCCTCTCCTTTTTAGTAACTAGAAAAAAAAGAAAGAAAGAAATTTTGAAAAAAAAAAGAAATTAAAATTTTTAGTATGTTAAAAGTAATAATTTTTGTAGTTTTTAAGTTTAAGCCTAAAATAAAAATAGTGAAAACAAAAAACAGAAAAACTATCTAATTAAAACATAAACAACTGTATTAATTTATATTTTATATTAATTGTTTTTTTTTTATTTTTTTTCTTTATTAAAATTTTGTTTTATTTTTTTTATATTTTCTTTAGTTTTACTTAAATAATTTATTAGCAATTTATACTATATATACCCTACCCTATTATGCGTTTGTGGTGTTGTTTGTAACATATAGAAATAATGGCATTACAACCAGCTTTTAGTATACCATTCGACACGGTGTTATTTTCTGAGTCGATTTAACAATGTCCGTCCGTCCGTCTGTCTTTCCGGCTTGCATGTAAACCTTGTGAACACTCTTTTGAATATCTTGATGAAATTAGGTACATGTTATTATTTTGGTCCAAGGACAAAGCCTATTGAAATTGGCCATATTTGGTTAAATATATTAGTTACCTCCCATACAAATATCCTCTCGGAATGAGGTTTTAAGCTTTTCAAAGTCCTAAAAATAAAGCGATTTTAATAAGATTTGGCAAAACTTAGTCTATACGATATGCCAGATTATGCGAGGATCGGTTCATAGCTTTTTGTAATTCCCATACAAGTACCCTGCCAAATATGACTTTGATGGGCAAAAATCTCACATATACATATGATTAATGTAAGCAAAATCCAATGTGGTCAATTAAACGAGGGTCGGTCTTGAGAAATATTTATTTTAAAACGCATAATTATGCAATATTTGCCACAATTAAAAAAATCATCAAAATTTTTTTTAACCAACATTGTGGTGTGGGGTATTTCATAGTCGAGCATGACCGACTATAATTATTTGTTTTATTTTTATATTTTTTTTAAATTTATATAATTTATACAATCTTTTCATGTTATTAAATATTTTATTTTTGCTCCAGTTTTTTTTATTTTTAATTATTATAAACTAAATTTATTGCAATTTACTTTTAAAGAATAAAAAAAATTATTTGTTTTAAAATTTCATTTACAAATTTGATATAATCTTTATATATATTTAGTAATTAATGCTTTCATAACATTTTTATTCATATAAATATATATAATTTCTATTTAGATTTAAAATAATGCAAAAACAGCAAACAGAAAATCATAATAAATATTCCAAAAGCAAAGAAATAAAAAGTAATAAAAATTAAAAAATAAATAAAAAATAAAACATATAAAAATATTCATGAATATAAATAATATTTAAAAAAAGAACTAAAGAGTTTCATTTCCTAAAGTTTTTAAAGGTTTACGGAGAATATTGAACACCATCCCACAAGTAAAACTTTTATTGGAAAAAGTAATGTGAATGCGATTCCCATAAATTATGGTTTAATATTATTGCAACAGATCTAGACGCCAGCTTTTAGAGATATAACACAAACAGAAATATCTAATATATCTATTATAAAGGGTGAGATCGAAAAATTCTTAACACACCGTTTTTTATTAAAACTTTTAACTCAAGTATTATTTGACTTTTTTTATCCTCCATCACGTCAATTGGTGAAGAGATATTAACTTTGTCATTCCTTGTGTAACGCAAATAATGTATATATATTCTTGCATCAAATCATTATCTGATTCGATTTAGCTAGCTGTCCGTCTGTCTGTTGTGGTACGCTCACATCTACAAAAATTGAGAGAGTTTAATGATATTTGGCCTTAGTATTTGTTGTTATCCTGAGAAGTTTCCTATTCAGTATATTCAAAGATATATAGACCGATATTCGTGGCAATCTCTAAATTCAAGCGAAAAACTTTCGTAAATATGTCAATTTTAAATCCATAAATTAGAATGAAATTTTGTCAAAATATTAGGATTTGTGTACTTTATAGCTTTTACCTGTTATGCTTTGCTTTCCAAGATCTCTCAAATCACAATTTCACAAATTAAAACGTGTGTTAAAAAAACTTACGTAATGGACAGTTTGTTCTGATCCTGTCTGTTTTAAAATTTTATTTAATATTTGCATGGGAGCTACCTCTTCCTTGATCCTTTGGTCCTACATTTTGTCCAGCAAAACTGTTTGGAACCAAATTTTAGAACTTTTGCTGTTATAATCATTAATTCCTTTGTATGGGGTTACCCCTCCCACTGGTTCTATTTTGTTCACTAAAATAGTTTTTTGAGAAAGTGATTGGGACCAAATTTGACAACTCTCGCTGTTATAGTTCTTTAGATATTTGATAATCATTATTTGCTTAGTATGGGGGCACCAGGGGAGTCCCCTACATTTTGGCCAGTAAAACGGATCCTTGGGAGAATAACTGGAACCAGTTTGAATACTCCCGCTTTTATATTTCTTTAGCTACTCGATTATTATATTTGCTTTGTATGGGAGTACCTTTCTCTTGATCCTACCCGTCCTGTATTTTGATCAGTATAACAAATTCTCGAGAAATTGTTTAAAGTTCTTTAAATATTCGATAATCAATATATTCTTTGTATAGGGGACATCCTCCCCATGATCTAATGCTATTTTAGTGTATTTCTGGGTGTACGTGTGAGTGTATATGTACGAAACATAACAAATTTACTTCACATGCATTATGGTGGAGGAATTGATTTTTTTAAAAGTGATAATTGATTAAGACCGATAATCATAGTGAAGATAGTGACAAGGAATACAACGCCAAGCCTGTGGTGCATGAGAAGAAGCAGTCGGGTGACTGTAAAGAGGATGTCGATAATATCTGCTCGGACGACAGAGAGTACACTTGATTACCGAGATAGTGGATGGTATCTCTGTCTACACATATAAGACTTGTGACGTACGCGTATATGTGGACCCAGACCAGGACTCCAATTCGTGCCATACGATATTGGATCAGCAGCAACACTAACTAAAGAGTTTAACATATTTAAGACTTTATTCTTGGAAGTAACTTAAATGTAGTCAATATTGGTTCATCGCCAACATGTATTGTTAGAAACAGAAGGTAGATTATGGACATTTCCTTGATTCTCTGATCTTCTGTATATTGTAATGATAAGGAGTCCTGAATGATGTCCTATTCAGAAAAGCGGAGAACAAATACAGTTTCTGAATTCGAAACTTTCCACTTCATTGTGGTCAATTTGGCTTGTCCTCTAAAAAAGTTAGGTTAAAAAAGTTATATTGGATCCTGAAAATTGCTTGCTGCAGAAAAACAAGTTAGATAACTGGTCTGCTTACAAACCAAAGGTGGACAGTTTAAGAAATGTAAAAGGGAACGTTTGGAGAAACTTCTGTAACAGTGCAGAATATGTGTCTGAGATTAACCGACTACGCTAAGTTTTGGCATCCACACCGGTTGTTTCTAACTATATCCAGAGACCATTTGACAGCATGAAAGTAAAAAAAACCTTAGAATTGCTGATGGATATTAATTTTTATTCATTTTTCTAGCATGGATCTATGCACTGAACCCAGTGTATGTATGCAGTAAAATGGATGGGTTGAGGTTTTATTTCAGCCGATTTGCCGTGAAATGCTGACATTGTATTACCATGACACCTTAATATATATTTAGAGCTTGTCTGGCTTGCGTTTATATCTCTCACTTATGCACAATCGAGCTAGCTTGCCTTCAAGAGTTGTCACACATGAAACCTAAGCACTATCGAACGATATATTTGACTTCTTTTCTGCTTAAGACCCTGGAGGGATTCATTGATGTATATATGCAGAGCTTGATTTTTCAGAATTTTCTATACGATTCGCAATATGGTTACACTGTGGAAAACGCAATTGATCGACATGAGCGGTCCTTAGTGTTTGATGATAACACATGAGTGACATTGTGGGCGCTTTTAACTATGTTAAACCAGACCGCATTAAGTCGGCCTTAAAAGATCTAGTCTGGACCACTATAATGAGAACGGTTAGCAGAAGAACACTATTATCTCTTCTCCCATGGAATACGACTGTGAATCGATTGCTGTGTGAACCGGACATAATTGTTATATTTTCTGTGGCGTCTGCTGATGATGAAGCTGTGGCAATATCAGGTAAATATCTAGAAACAATCTACCACTCTATGGAATCGTTACTGAGGATCTTGAGTGACTGGATAAGTGACTCAGATAAGGGTGTAAAAGCACACTTGCTGGAAAGCTGTTAAACCTATCTATGGTCTAAATTCTAGGTGCATGAGATGGATCTTCGTTGCTGTTATTAAATCTATACTTCTATACGGGTCCCTGGTATGGTGCCATGTATGGTGCCCATCAAATTATCTTTCAGAATGGTCGTACTAATTACAGTTACGTTGTGGATGACTTCGCTCTCCTCACGTTAATGAAGTGATTTCTGGTGGATTTGATGTGTCAACAGGCTAATAGGAGCTTAACTCTGCATTTTGACTTTATGCTGGAAATCTATGGAAGAGATGGGAAGTGAAGTGTCTAGAAATTAGAACTTTAATGTCTCAAGACATAAATTTGGCTAAAAAAATTGTCTGGAGCGACACATTTACGACACTATTAAACGTTGTAGCAATTTGAAAAATTGTTTTTGGTCTTTCTGAAAAAGTTATATGAAGTTATTAGTGTCACAAGTGGTCACCACTCTTTATGGACATTTATAAAGACGAATACAGATCTTGTGATCTTTCAGAGATCATATAACTTATCTGTAAGAATCTGAAGAAAAATTAATGATGAGAAATTCCCAAAAATGGTCGATTCCCTGTTACATAGAGACCATCTTCTAGGTTTAAGTGTTTTGGAATTCATAGGGACATTAATAAGATCATAAATGTCTCAAAGAAAAAACTAAATGCCTTTTAATGTCTTACAATTCCCCCAAGTCAATCGTTTGGTCTTTGCATTTCCCTACTCGAGTGTGATTCCTGATTGAATTTTTATTAACAAATTCATTTGGAACTACGAACTGATTCGAAAGATAATCAACAAATATGGAATTATATGTCATGGGACAGGAATAGTAATAAGTACTTTGATGGGGATTTTGGGGATATTTTTGATAATCTATATTACGATATAATCCAGTTCCATGGTGTTGTAATGAATTTCTGGCACTAAAATATAAAGCCTGACTTTGTGGATTAAAGGGAGTCGAATAAATTGTATTCGAATTTGTATAATTCGTATTATAATTTGGCACTTGTGGCGTGTAAGGATAGGGTATTGATGGGCTATATTGAGGACCACAATTTCCTTGAGAACATTTATAAGAATTTGTGGGTAATACTGATTCTCGTTGAGATGTTGGACTAGTTTTTAATTCAGGTTGTTTCTTAAATCTATGCGAACGTAATGGATTTTGTAAAGGTGCTGTAATTGTAGTTAATATATCCTGATTTTGTCTGTCATTATCTTCCAAAAATTTAGTTTTTGATATTTTTCTATTTCTTCTTCTTTACTTTTTCTAGGAGTAATTTTTCTGCGTATATTTTTCGGTTTTTGCATCAGCTTTTCCTTCACTTGACTCGAGGGCAGTTTTATATTCGATATAATTGTTGTATCAAAAATTCTTTGTTTAACATTTGGTTATCATTTGGCAGCTGTTCATTTTGACTTACAATTGTACCCACTGTATTTTTATTATTTTCGAGATTTTGTTGCGATTTTGTATTTAATATTTCCGATTTTTTAAAGGTGATCTTTTTTATGGGCATTTTATGGACTTCAATTAGTATTGTCAAAGTTTCATCGGTTTCCAAAGGCTCCAGAGAAGAGGAATTTTGACAGCTACAATGCAAAAGAAAAAAAACGATTATTCAGTTATTGGATGTGGACTGTTAAAAATAAATGTTGGTATTATGAAAAGATAGAACTGTACTAGAAGTGAATAAGAACTGAATTAGAAGTGAATTAGAATTGAATTAGAACTGAATTAGAATTAAACAAGAACTTTTTTAGAACTGAATTAGAACTGAACTGGAACTGAACTAGGACTGAACTAGAACTGAACTAGAACTGAGTTAGAACTGAATTAGAACTAGAACTGAACTAGAACTGAACTAGAACTGAACTAGAAACTGAACTAGAACTGACTTAGAACTGAACTGGAACTGAACTAGAACTGAATTAGAATTGAAACAGGAACTTTATTAGAACTGAACAAGAACCGAACTAGAACTGAACTTGAACTTTATTAGAACTGAATTAGAATTGAAACAGGAACTTTATTAGAACTGAATTAGAATTGAATTAGAACTGAATTAGAACTGAACTAGAACTGAATTAGAACTGGAACTAGAACTGAATTAGAATTGAACAGGAACTTTATTAAAACTGAATTAGAACTGAACTGGAACTGAACTAGGACTGAACTAGAACTGAACTAGAACTGAGTTAGAACTGAATTAGAACTAGAACTAGAACTAAATTAGAACTAGAACTGAACTAGAACTTAACTAGAACTGAACTAGAACTAATTTAGAACTGAACTAGAACTGAATTAGAACTAGAACTGAACTAGAACTGAATAAGAACTAGAACTGAATTAGAATTGAACTAGAACTTAACTAGAACTGAACAGAAACTCTTCTAGAACTGAACTAGAACTTAAATAAAACTGAATAAGAACTGAATTAGAACTTGAACTGAACTAAATTGAACAAGAACTTTACTAAATCTGAACTGGAACTGAACAAGAACTGAACTAAAATTGCACAAGTACTGAACTTGAACTGAACTAAAACCGAACTAGAACTTAACTAAACTTTCTTAGAACTAGAACTAAAATAGAACTAGAAATTGACTTATCGCTGAAGTGAAAAGACGCAACCAGTCGTTCTAGAAGGATCGTTGGAGTGAAAGTACTCCAATTTTGAAAAATAAGAGTCGTTGAAGTGAAAGTATAGTTATATGTATTTATAACTGAAGTAATCAAGTTTTAAAATCAGCCCTCGGTCCCTTGACCCACTAAGTAGTTGTGCCTCTCTTAATCAATTGAAAAATACCTTAAGAATGAGCATGTGAAATTTCATTTAATAACATTTAGGATCTTTAAAATTATAAAAATTATTTTCAATAAAATATCGTTTTCGGACTACTGTTCATGTCAGTCAGCCTATACTTCTCTACGGGTCTTTGGTATGGTGCCATGGTGGTAAGGAGTGATTATGATACGATTTGTTTACTTTACCAAGAAGGTAAATATCGAAATTCCTAATGGAATAGATTTCAACAAATTTGGAACAGGATCAGTTGAACAAAATTATATAACCATAATGATCAAGTTTGAAATTCTACTACCGGTTTTTTTGGACCCACTAAGAATTTGTGCTTCTCCAAATCAATTGCATGCGCGTGTGTTGTTTTATTTTAAAACATTCGGAAGTTTTAAAATTACACAATTATTTCGAAAAAAATGGCACTTTGGGTCTCAATGTTTGTTCAGTCCGGTAGTGATTTGTTCAAGATGATGATAAATATCGGAACTCTATATCCCAAATGGAAATATTTTAACTAGATTTTTTTTAATAATAAGAAATTTGGAACTGAATCGGTTTGAATCAGAATTTCAAGACTTTTTAATTTTATTAAAAAGAATTGTAAAATATTTATATAAACGATAACTGGACGATATCTTTAACACTATATCTAATCTTTAAAGAAATACTTAATATCTAAAACTAATTTGATTTGGAAAAATTTTATAAGCTGCCAATTTATGAATTCTATATCAGAAGTCCACCCAACCAATGTCAATATTCGAATACAATTACCAGATTATAGGATTTCTGAAATATCGGCTTTAATAAGAATTGATCATCATTTTATTATTCAAAATTTTACTTGCCTTTTATAACGATCATTTAAATATACCAAACAGTTGGCGGTTTTACGATCCATTTCTTCTAATTCCTTATGGGTTTTAAGTAAATATTTCGAAAATGTTTCCACATTATTTTCCAAATTAATAAGATCTTCATTGATTTGTTGATCGATCGAAGAACAGTCATATATTTGTGATATAGAGGATTTAACGAAATCTTTAAAATCGTTTATAGATGTTGTAACGGTATTGAGTAAATTTTCAAATGAGACATTTTGAAGAGAGTCTTTATCCAGGGCAGCTATTTCCGGTTGGCTTAAAAAATGTTTACGGGATTTGGGGGATTTTTGAGGAGATTCCTTAGGGGATTTTTCCAGAGTTCTTTTACTGTTAAGAGGAGATTCTTTTAGTTGTCCCGAATTGAGATTTTTACTGGCATTGAACTGAGATTTCTGGAGAGTTGTGTTGGGTTCTTGTTTTGCCTCAGATTTCTTGGGGGTTTTTATGAGTTTCCTAAATGTTGTTTTGCTGAAGTTTTACTGCTCGATTCTATAGAACTTTGTTGAGAATTTTCTTTTAAAATTTGGTATAATTTTCCGCCAAATTCCTCATAACTTTTTACGGGAGATTTCTTGGACCCCTCGACAGAATTGGAGTTCGATTCATAGAAGTCTTTGGAAGGCTCCAAGGAGTTATGGGCATCCAAATGTAGCACTAAATTTTCATTATTTATTTCTAAACATTTAGAGCTCTTTAAGATCTCCGATTCCCTGGAATTTTGATCAGAATTTCTCTCTGCTTTATATTGAATCCTCTCAACATTTTTCACTTTATCATCTGAAATTTATTAAGATTTTTTTAAAAAAAGATTTTTAAATTATAAGAATTTTCCAAATCATGATTACCATTCAGGGTCATGGACTCAATATCCTCCATAAAAATTATATCACCATCTGTCAAATATGTCACATTATCGGTTGGGTTTGCTCCGTCTATAATCTTAAAGTTATCACACTTTTTTATCTCCTCATTTTTGGCATTTTGTGGCAAATTCATCTTCTACTTTCCATCTTCTTTCTTCGCTTCAGTTTCTTTACAATTTTCTTTTTCTCCTCCAGTTTATTGCGCTTTCTTTTGGGTCCATTTAATTTATGTTCCATAATTTTGGAATTTGCCTTTAAATCACTTTTATTCGTATATTTTCCTTTTAATTTTTGTAATAAATCTGCGTCTGCTAATCTGATTCTATTTTGGCACTTTTGCGTGTTTTCAAGATTTTTATTGAAATTCGAATTTGAAATATTGAAATTTTTTGAATTTTGAATTTTAAAATTTTTGAATGTCAATTCTTTGGGAAAATATTTTGATTTGGTGGAGTGACAGGAAATTGGTAAACGCTGCAAAGAGTCAAAATGAGGAGAGTTTTTAATTAAATTTTTAGGTTATTTATTTCGTTAGTACAGTTATTACCGGTACAAAAATTCGGGGACTAAGAGATGAGCGTATTTTATTGGAGGCCTCACTGCAAAGAGAAAGGGATTTTCAAATGGTTATAAATATGAAAAATAGGAAATCGAATTTTCAAGAATAGAAATTCGATCTAAAAGTGTTTTAAAATTTAAATACCCTAAGTCATGGTAAACGTTAGAAGCAAGGTCTTGGCTATAAGAGCCACAATTTCACAAAAAGTTTTTTACCGATATAGCGATATATACATATGTACATGTTTGTTATTATGATGGAAAATAATGGCTTCGTATCTGTTAGAATAATCTGATTGGTTTTCATTGATTGATCTCTTCAAATGAATTAATTTCTTATGAATCTGGTCTCCTATGATCGGCTGACAAGGTATCATAGAATTATGTGATATTTTTTTCTGAAAGGGAACAAGTTTCAAGTGATTTTTTTAATTTGACCAAAATTTTGTTAAACACGTTTAACACGTTCCCGAAATGTGGAAACACCAGGTGATGGTCCCCACTTCCTAGGGAAATAAAGGGAATGAAAATTTAGCTAAATTCTCAACATCTACATTACATATAGAGGGCCTTGTTCCTGGCAACATTATATGAAAACATTCGCAAGTTATGGATTAATTTTCCAAATTTTTCTTCATTAAATCTCTATATTGAGAACAAAGGTTCCCTAATTAGATAAATATTATCTCTCCTGAAAATTTATTACCTTTTTTTGGAAACATTATAGATCTTCAAATCCTTTTAAAACCGAATAATATAAAGACCACAAAACATTGTTTAATTTTCTTTCAATATTTTTACGAAGACTTCTATTTTCCGTCACATATACTTTGACGAAAAAAAACGATTATAGATCTCTGGTCCATATTTTAAACAAATATGGGTGAATGAAATTTCAAATGGAAATGAAATTTTTATATGAAACTCAACGATTATTCGAAATCGAAAGAGATATAACAATTTTGATCGCTATTAAAAATTGTTCATCTTTGTGCCTCTATAACCCCGTTCTTAGATGGAATATATCTCGGCTATATCCTAAAGTAATTTTTATGTAAATCAAAGAACTTGATCGGAAGTTACAGATTTATAAGGTCGGATACTTCTCCGTCTTTTCTGATCACCTTTTTCAATTAATTTTTCGGTCTTTCGGATTTAGTTTATATATTTAATCGCTTGTAAATCCGGATAATTTTAGGTTGTGAAACTTTTTATAATTATATATTTTCGATCCATATGTTACACAAATTTGGGGCGAAAAATTAATGCATACCCCCAATAGTTTAACAAATAAAGATAAGATTTCATGTTTTAATACACAAAAGGGGCTGAATCGCTTGTTTCTGGAAATAAATCTATAACTATTGATCTATTGATTGAATTAATATGAAATTTGATGTGCAGATAACAGAGTAGATTAGCTTTATAAATTTAAAAGTTTGGACTTTATAACAGGTTTATGGGCGGAGTTATGGAGCTTCAAAAAGGGTAATGAAATATTTTTTTATTCATATGACAAATTTTTTTGTTCTTATCAAATTCCAAAAATTAGAAAGTTTGAAGAGATTTTGAATTGAATCTATTTATCTATGACTCACAAAGATGTCTGCTATACAAGAAAATTTATTGTAAATAAAAATATTGAAAATTATTTTTGCTATTTAGAAATGAACACCCGGCAGACTTCGTTTTGCCCAAGCAAATTTTTAAGGCGTGAGCTGGCCCTAAGCAAACATTCGTATTGTTTTTTTCATACGATTTAAATAAATTAGAAGTAATTTAAAATTGTTTTGCATGTGGGCTAACTCTCCCCCTGATCTTATAAGTCTTATTTATTCCAGGGATGGTGTTTTCCAGTAGCATAATTACTGCAAAACTTTAAAGACTTTCGCTGTTATATTTCTTTTTCCGTTCGATAATCAATATTTGCTTTGTATGAGGGTTACCCCTCCCCCTTGCCCTACCCGTCTACCGTTTAGTTCAGTAAAACAGTACCTTGATGGAAGTTGTTGTGACCAAATATGAGAGCTCTTGCTGTTGTATTTCTTTAGATATTTGAAAATCAATATTTGTTTTGTAAAGAGAGGACCTCTCACCCTGGTCCTATCCGTTCTACGTTTTGTCTAGTAAAACATTGTTTTATTCTAAATTAAAATGTTGAAAATATTTTTTGTTCTAATAAAACGATTTTCTTGTGTTCCTAAAAATGTGAAAAAAAATACAAAATGGAGATTTTTCGATTTTGGCCTATGGACTTCACATTAATATGAGATCTCGAAAAAACATTAACTGATAATTAAGTACATATTAGACCTTTCAAAACTATATTATGCTTTAAAATTCAGGCTTTAGATTTTTAGAAAATTGAGGTCAAAGTTAAAATTTTGATAGAAAACATGGCTCAATTTCGAGTGAGTCTGAATTTGGTTCTATAGGATTTTTATATAAAAAAATTTAATTGAAGCTTTTAACGTGAAGAAGTCTTTTAGAAAAATCTAAATTTGATCTACATTTTTAAGAAAAATTTCACTTTAAGCGAACTTAAGGAAAAAACACTATTTGTTACGCGTTTAAAGAGAGATATCGCTTTTTGAGGCTCCATAACTGCACCCAAGGACCAGCTATGTGATAGAAACTTTTAAAGTTATAGAGCAACACTATTTGGCCATCAGTATATCAAGTTTTATATGAAACCAATCAGCCCATTAAAACTTTACCGTACAATTTCCAAAGAACCTATTCTGTCTCACTTTCGTTTTTCGTTTTAGAAAAAATTTACACTTTTAATCAATTATTCCCTCAAACATTCGGAACCCAATTAAATCGAATTAAAAATGTTTCACAATTCAATTTTCATTTCCCTTTAAAAATTCAAATTCTCACTTTTCCGAATTCACTTGACTTTCTTGCAGTTCTCAGCCGATTTAAATGATGATCAATTTTTACTTACATGGATATTGAGTGTCGTGCCTCCAAAGTTAATTTATATTGATTTCTACTTTTATTCGGATGTAAATTTTGCCGCGTTTGCAAACTATTTGAATCCATAATTTTTGCTATAAAAAAAAATTTTAATCACACAAAATTTCAATATTTATTTAGTCTAAATTCAAATAATTAATTTGATATTCAGTTTTGTATTTTGTTTTTGTTCGGATTTGGTTTTTTTTTTTTTAAATCAAATAAACAAAATAAATGTGTTGTTGCTCTCTTAAGCGATGGAAGAATTGTGCGCTCTACAAAAAATCAAGAAAAAACGATTTCATCCATTAGAATCAGAAATTTCTTTTCTATGGGAAATCTTGACCACATAAATGTGTTTAAGCGATAGTGTATCCTACACCACCGTTGGGTATTATGCGTTTGTGCTGATGTTTGTAACATGAATATTTCATCTACTTTTAAGTACATCATTCGACTCAGTATTACTTTTTAAGTCGATTTAACGATGTCCTTCCGTCCGTCCGCCTGTCTGTTCGGCTGACTGTCCATACAAACGTTGCAAACAGTCTGCAGGTTCCAATTATTGAAATATCGCTATGAAATTTGTTACTTATTATTTTGGCCCAAAAACGAAGCCTATTGAAATTGTCCGTATTCGGTCCAATACAAATGCTCTTCCCGGAATAAGGGTTTCAAGGTCATTAAAGTCCTAAATACAAAGCGATTTGACACAAATAAGTCTTATTGTATTCTAAAACGTTGCGCCAAAATATGCGAGGGTCGGTCCATTATCACTTTTGAGGGCAAAAATCCCACATATTGTAATAATTATTGGTCAAATTAAGATAAATAGAAGCCAAAATCGCTGTTTAAAATTATACGAGGGTCGGTTCAAAATTGTTTGTAGTACGCCCCCCCCCCTAGAAAAATTCACTTAACATAAATCTTCATGTCACAATAATGTACTGCACACTTTTGAATAAATCAGAATATAAAATTAAACGAGGGTCGTTTAATAAATTCTTGTAATTACCATTTTTAACCGACAATGTGGTATAGTGTATTTGATAGTTGGGCTTGGTTTACCTGTTTTTTTCTGTATTTGTGTATATATGTGTGAGCAGTAAGGTGTGCCCTTTTGTGGTACAGTGAGAAATATAAGTTATCGAACACTTGAAATATTTTTATTTTAAAATTGTTAAGTTTTAATTTAATTTGCGAAAAAGAAATATAAATAAATGCGTCGTGATGCGACTAACATCAACCTTTATTACGAAATTCGGTTCCATATATTAAAAAAATATGGTCAAATATTAAAAATTTTGAAAGGAAACTGGACACTAAAAGAGAAGATCTTTCTTTTTTCTCTCTTAGTCTTTGTTTGAGCCTTTATAGCTTCGCTTTTAGATGGTCTATGGCCAAATGTTGTTCAAACAATCAAAAGTCGACTACCATTTGTTTCAACCGATATAGTTCATCCTCACTTCGCAACAGTCTTTCAGAAGATTTGGTTCATTTTGATCTCAAAACCACAGCAGTCCTTATGGCGAATATGGAAACCTTTTAAATCTTGATGACCATCTTTAAAACCCTGTGGATTCGTCTCTTTAAAGTCTATAAAATTCACACTTAAAACTTAAATCAGAAAGAATCTGAAAAGTTGTTTATGCGTTATTTGAAACGGATCAGAGAATCACTAAGGAAATTTAACGTAGCAATTGATTCGTTTGAAGGGAACAGTGAATGAAAAACGATCAGAAAATTCTCATTTCTCAATGACCTGTCCGATGTTTTTTGAACGATGAAAAATTTGAAACTTGAATCGGAAACGATTAGAGGAGCTATTGAAATCAAGTCGGAAGATTACAACTTTACCGAAGACATTTAATTAATTTAAACAATTTTATCAATGAAAAATTATAAGAACATTTCACTTAACACGAGGCTATGATTATCCATCATGAGAACTCTGGACCAAATGTTGATCAACCGTTCAAAAATCGATATATGATAGGTCAGTATCATTACAGTGTGTGTGTTACAGTAGATTTGTTTTATTAGATTTCGTTCATTTTTTATCTCAAAACCGGAATAGTTAAAATGGCGATAGCCATCTCTAAAATTCTCGCCCCCAAACCGGTTTATAAAAATTTTAATCAAAAAGAATTTGAATATTTAACTGAGGACTTTTAACGAAACAATTCAATCGTTTGAAGGCAGCAGTCAGTCAACAACAACTATCTGCGGAAGCATTATTATCCTGTACTTTTCAGAGTGGTTCCAACATCTTAAATAGTAATACTCTCTTATAACTAATTTACTGGATAAAATATAGAACAGATAGGACCTTCTCTGCGAATATTAATTGTCGAATATTTCAAAAAATTTTCCTATGGAAAAATTAAGTCCGAAGGGAAGGGCTCTACGGCATATAAAAAGAATATTAATTGTGGAATATCTTTACAACTATTACAATAAGGATATCAAAACTTGGACCTAATCACATTTCTCTTAAATTGCTTTAATGGAAAAAATGTAGGGAAGATAGGATCAGAAGAAGGGGTGCTACCTCCCCTCTTAGAACTTTACACTTTCTCTATTTATAACAATAAAAATAAACCTAAAATAATTATATTATTCGGGACTTCCCGGAAAATTCAGGATTAATAAGTTCCGAAAAATCTCGAAATTCACTTTTTTCAAATCCCGGGATTTTTGGTACCCGGGAATTCTTCTAGTGGAGACCTATAAAATTTTGATCAGCTATAGCATAAAAACTTCGCCAAGATCGGTCAAAAGATTGCATTTTTAATAAAATATCTCCTAAACTATAAAGATAAAATTTTATTGAAATCGAATTCGCCGTTCGGAAGTTACAAATTAATTTCTATTCATCTGAAACACTGCGCCCATTCCCATTATAACAAAAGAACTATTCTAGTGAAATATTTATAATGTGAACCCGATCACTTTCATTATAGAAATTTTTAATTTGATTAATGTAAGACCGATTTGTAAGATCGGATAGTGCAGCGTACAGGGCTTTTTCTTACATTCACAACTCTGGAGGAGGGTATTTAAGGTTCGGTGCATTTCTCTATAGCACATACATTTTATTTACATGTATTTAAATTGTGCTGATCCCTTTTCAGCAATTCGCTTAACTTCGCCGCACATTTTTTTATTTAAAAAATCGGGAAAATATATCAATAAACAAAAACTATAAATTCATTTGTTTCTCCTTAAAAATCGATCATAATGTTCTTATGAGATCTTGTAAATATTCTTTACACTCACAAATACTTTAATGTAACAACAACAACAATAATTTTAACAAGTAAGAATTCTATATTCAGCTGTGCCGAATCTTAAAAACCCTCCATCGTAATCGTAAATCGTAAAATTAGTTACACAACATTTAGATAAATTTTCTGAATTTCGATATAATTGGTCCATATTTAAAAATCTTTTAAGCCTAAAACAATATTCCAGAAATTGGGATTATAAGGAAGTAATAATCAAATATGACCCGATAATTGTCAAACCAGATTTATATATTAAAGAAAGTTATGATATATAATGATACAAAATTTCAATAAAATTGGAATTGGAAATTTAAACCCCTTTTCTTGGAAGGGGCCTTAAATGGGAACTATAGCAAAATATGGCCCGATATTTATAAAATAAGTATCATATACATAAAATATAATAATTGTCCCGATATTGGCCAAGAAAGTTAAACATATTCAAGACAGTTTTTCGGGAAGGGAAAGCTCAAAACTGTTTTCCGAGAAAGGGCCTTATATGGGAGCTATTAAGTATGAACCGACACTGGCCAAATTAATAATGTGTATTCAATAATTGTGATTGTGCCGAATTTCAATAGAATTAGGGTTTATTAATCAGTTTTATACGCTCTAACCCGTTTTCCGGGAAGGGGCCTTATATGGTAGCGATAGCAAATTATGACCGACATTTCAAATAATAATATATTCATACGTAGAAAGTGATTGTGCCGAATTTCAATAGAATTAGTCTTTATTTATTAGTTTTAAAGGCTCAAACCCGTTTTCCGGGAAAAGTCCTATTATGGGAACTATAGAAAAATATGGACCAAATTAATAACATGTATTTGAGATGGTTAGAGCATCAACTAATCCAAATTTAAATACAATTGGTACATATTTAAGAGTTTTACAAGCTACAAATCATATTCCTGAAAGGGGCCTTATATGGGAGCTTGATCAAATAATGATCCAGCACAATTTAGTTTTCTTTTTTGGGTTTATTGTTGCATCAAATTAAATACATATGACAAATTTCAGAAAATTATCTTCAAAATTGTGACCTACATGACACACAGACTTTGGGGTGTATCAAAATTTTGCATATTTTAGCCTAAAATTTTTTTGCTATTGATCCGATTTTGATGATTTTTTGTACGATGATTTAGTCCATACAATAGTACATTTTGTTCAAATCCAATTACTTTTTATTAAAAAAAATTGAAAAGCTCTTTTTCAGAATTTTGAAATTGTCTCAGATATCGGTGTATGGCTTTTTTGTTAATAAACCGATATTGCTGGTTTTAAATAAAAAAACCGGACCAAATTTCATTGTATTCGGACTCATTTTTTGATATGATTGGGGTCTTAGATGATTCCTTCTTAACGTTACACACGCAATGACAAAGTTAATTTATCCTCTTCATCACTTGTAGTGGTTGAGGATATAAAAACAACAATAAATATTCATGTAATAATGCTCCTCTTATGGGTAATAAAACATCTTAAAGGAGAAAAATATTAAAAAAAATCTCAAAAAAATTCACACACACACAAACAAAGAGAACACGCATGAAACAGGGTTGGAAAATTTTTCTTGAAAATATTAGTGTAAATTGAAAATCTTGAAAATTTGTTAACAAAATTTCAGATGGATCTTGTTGTGGTGTTTTAGAACTTTTATGGAGAAACACAAGTGACCGCAAAAGGAAAAGTCCATGTTAATTAACTTAACATTGAAATTCTGGAGATGTTTCGCCAATAATTTGAAGAAGTTTTTAGTGGACCCAGAGGACAAGAAAGAGAGAGAATTAAAATTTTTGCATTTTAAGTATGAAAATGTTTAAAAATGAGCAAATCTTAATATATGTGAGATATCTCGTATAGTTTAAGAAACATTTTTCACAATTTCCTATAATTATAATCCTACTAAAATGAACTAGAAGTGAACAAGAACTGAACTTGAACTGAGTTAGAACTGAAAAAACTGAACTAGAACTAAACTAGAACTAAACTAGAACTAAACTAAAACTGAACTTGAACTGAATTAGAACTGAACTAAAACTGAACTAGAACTAAACTAGAACTAAACTAGAACTAAACTAAAACTGAACTTGAACTGAATTAGAACTGAACTAAAACTGAACTAGAACTTAACAGGAATTAAACTAGAACTAAACTATAACTGAACTAACACTGAACTCGAATTAAACTAGAACTGAACAAGAACTAAACAAGAATTTAACTTGAACTGAATTATAACTGAACTTGAATGAACTTGAACTGAACTTGAACTGAACTTGAACTGAATTAGAACTGAACTAAAACTAAACTAGAACTGAACTAGAACGGAACTTGAACTGAATTAGAACTAAACTAAAACTGAACTAACACTGAACTCGAATTAAACTAGAACTGAACAAGAA
Source organism: Cochliomyia hominivorax (assembly GCA_004302925.2). Taxonomy (NCBI): domain Eukaryota; kingdom Metazoa; phylum Arthropoda; class Insecta; order Diptera; family Calliphoridae; genus Cochliomyia; species Cochliomyia hominivorax. The sequence continues at coordinate 80,666,286 of PYHX02000413.1, read as the reverse complement.
CTAAACAAGAATTTAACTTGAACTGAATTATAACTGAACTTGAATTGAACTTGAACTGAACTTGAACTGAATTAGAACTGAACTTAAACTGAACTAGAACTCAACTAGAGCTGGACTAATACTGAACTAGAACTGAACAAGAACGTAACCGAAATTAAACGAAAACTGAACTAGAACTAAACTAAATTCGAGCTAGAACTTAATAGCATACTGATTTAGAATTGAAAAACACCTCATAATTAAATTTCATTTAAATCTTTTCTGTAGTTCCAAATTTTAAGTATTATTTCCAGAAAAAAAATTCTTCTAATCCCCCTTAAATTTCCCATCCCTGCCATTATTAACCTTTAATCACATTTACAGATCTGTATTTCACCATTTACATGTCCACTCAACCAAAAAAAAAATGAAGTGAAATTTTTTAAAATTTTCGAATTTTTATGGACTTAATATTTATGATTTGTTGTTGTTTTTTTCATAAATCTGTTTACGATAAAAATTATTTCTCAAAATAAATATTAAAATATGGAATTTTTAAAATAAACAAATCGAATACACTAACACAACTACATACATGTGTAATTCAATATGCATGTTTGTAAGTAGTTGTATATTGGATCAAAACTGCTTAAGTGGAACTTCAACGCTTCATATATTCACTCAGGCGCACTTTTTCGATTCTGAAGTTATTAAAATGAAATTAATAGAACAGGAAACAGGGACATTTAAATATTTTGACAAAAACGACTTTAAAATTTTCTAGTTTAACTTCTGTCGCGTATTACATTTGTATACCCTACACTATCACAAGTGGCTGGGGTATGGGTATAATGCGTTTGTGCTTAAGTTTGTTACGCACAGGAAAAAATATCGCTAGCACCGCTTTTAAGTATACCGTTCGACTCAGAATCACTTTCTAAGTCGATTTAACTATGTCCGTCCCTCCGTTCGTCTGGCTGGGTGTCTGGTTGGTTATCAATGTAAACCCTGTGAACAAAAATGCATGTTGCAATTTTTGTGTCATTATTTTGGCTCAAGGACGATTCCTGTTGAAACTGGTGATGATGCCCCCATACAAATATTCCTTCCGGAATGGGTTTTGAAGTGCATAAAAGTCCTGTATATAAAGCGATTTAACGAAATTTGGGCCAAATAAAGTTAATAATAAATTATATGAGGGTCGGTCCATTCTTTCTCATAGATCCCATATAACTTCCTTTAAAAATAACCCTTTGAAGGGCTTAAATCTCACATATATCTATGAGAATTGATTAGATTAAGATAAATATAAGCAAAAATCGATATTCAAAATTTTACGAGGGTCGATATATAATTTTTTCTAGCTCCCTTATTATCCCCCTAAAAGAAGTCCTTTTAAAGCACTCAAATCATACATATATTGCACTCTTAAGCATAAATTAGAAAATATATTTATACGAGGGTCGATCATTAATTTTTAAAAGCAACCACTAAAAACCAACAATGCGATGTTGGGTTGGGCATTTATATGTATGTACTTTCTTTCTAGCAATCAAATCAATTTTAGAGATGCATTTCCGACTTCCAGAACCCATAAGAAGCATGTACTTCTGCAAATCGATTGAAAAATACCTCAAGAATATCCATGTCATTCGTTTCGTTAAAAAATATTCAGTGGTTCCAAAGTACAAAATTATTTCCATTGTGCATCATAAATCGATGTTTGGTGGAAAACAAAAAATTACCATACCCGAAATGATCAACTTTGAAGGGCCACTACCACTCTGAGCAAAATCATTTTGAAAACACTTCAGCTAAAATCATATCGAATTTTATTTAGATTTAGATTTTTCGAACGGTTCAATAGCTGCAGAGCGAATTTCAACAAATAATTTTGATGAATTAAAAAAGTTTTCCAAATCCCCAATTCCTTTTGGAAATATATTGGCTGTAGCCTTAACTGTTCAAAGAATCAGATTTATGTATTTCCAAGAAATTTTTTTGGTGAATTAAAAAAATCAAAACCATTTAACTTTAAGGGACCTTCAACTATTCACCTGACTAGCTACGGGCCTAAAATTCTCTTAATGATTTTAAAAACATTTCTCCACTAATCATATTTATAACTTGATATGTTCACAAGTTACAGAATTATTCCCTAAAACTATTTGTGGAACCACTTTAGAGGGTAATAACTCGTATTGGACTTTAATTATGGACTGGTTCTGATAAAATAGAAAAATTTTTTTCTTTATGTTAAACTATGATTCCTTTTTGTTAGTACCTGGAGGTTATCAAGTTTTAAATTTTTATGTCAAGAAACTTTCGCACACACACACATACACACACGTATATACACGTAAATGGACTAAATTCTTTTAACGTTTACTAAAACTTGAGTTCTTTTAACCAAAGAACTTTAGAAACCTACAAAATTAATATTTTTATATTTTTTATTTCTTTTTTTTTAATTATTTATTTTTAAATTTTTTTGTTTTTTTTATTATTTTCTAAACAAAAAAATCGTCTATTTTTTATAAAAAAAATCCCACCAACACTTGTTAACAATTTAACTTCCGCTTTTTTACTGTAACAAATGAAATAAAATAGAAATACAAAACGATTGAATGGTTGTGGACAAATGAGTGAATACTTACGTGGTTACGAACAGGACACGTCATTTATTAGCATTTCAACAGTTAAACCATTCAAGAGTCACACAATCGCCAGTAATCGAAGTAACTAATTCTAAACGCCAACCCAATAAGTTTGTGACTAAAAAGAAAAAAACAACAACAACATAAACAATCTCAAAGGTCTTGTGTCTTGAATTAATGTGCAAATGTTAGTTATTGGAATTCGATGTAAATTATTATTAATAATAATAATTATTATAATTGTTCTTGTAAGAATAAATAAATAAATAAATAAATAAATAAAAAATCCATAAACATATAATTTTTTATATTTTAAATACACGATTACTTACACTCTCGGTTTCGATAGGAAGTCAGTCAGTCATTCGGACAAATAGATATTTATTTCAATCACTTATTCAATCACTTATTCAATCACTTGACTGAAAGTTATAAATTAAAAGTGAAATTAAAATGCGGATAAAAGTGTTTGTAAATGTATTTAAATTTAACAAGTTAAAGTGTTAAATTCGACCGTGCCGAAGTTTCTATACCCATCACCTTTGCTTATATGAAATTTTGTAAAACAATGGACTTAACTTTTAGTATTAAGTCCCTGTTATAAAAAGGCTTTCATATCTTCATCATCACTTGTAGAAGAAGGAGAAAATGACAGCCATTATTATAGTCTTTATATGCGTCAAAATAGATTCTCTACAGCACTCAATTTGCATGCAGAATTTTATTTAGATCACGAATTATTTACGCTTTCACTAAAACAACACTTGTATACATTTAAAGGAGTAATTAATAACTCGGCTATTTATGGGCCGACTTCAAACATTTAAAAAAATTAGAATTCAGAAAATAATTTAGCTATTTTTCTGCTTCAAATTTTTGTCCATATATCCCATGGGAGGTTCAAATTATCGGAAAATACGTGTTTGTCTGTAACTCGAAAACTAATGGACCGATTACTGTGATGTTTTCAACTCAAAATTCTCCTAATTATTTCCCATCTGATAATACAAAATTATGTCTTTAGCTTAAATAGAACTCTCAAAAAGTCGAAAACATTATTTTGCCTTGAAATTGTTATTGTTTTCAATACTTCTATCCAACAACAACAACCACAAGGAATATAAAGAATTGTTGATATCTCGGCCATTTATGAAGTGATTTGAAATTTTTTTTAAATCAAAATTCGAGGAAAAAATTAGTAATTTTTCTACGTAGCAACTAGATTCGTAACTGCCCCAGAAGCGTCAGAATAAGTTTTTGCCCATATCTTGGAAACTAATGACATAATCGAGTTTATCGCTTCAAATGAAAAATCCACAAAAATATTTCTGATAGATTAGTAAAAAAAAATCAAATTTCTAGCATTAACAGAATGATCAAAATCTCAAAAACATTATTTTAAACGTTGTTATTGTTTTCCTTTTGTTGTTGTAAACAACAACAAACCACATGGGAGTAAATTTTTAAAGTAGTAATTGACCATATCTCGGTAGTTTATGAACCGATTTTGAAAAATGAAAAAGAATAAATTCGGGAAAAATGTAATCGATCAGTGTCATAACCAAGTCCAAAGGTCTCATAGGGGGTTCAAAATATAGGAAAATATGTTTTCGCCTATAACTTAGGAACTAATGGTCCGATTCATTTCATGTTTTCAGCACTTAAATCCGCTAAATTAATTGAAATCTATCTGTGAGGTACCTTCAGTTTTTTGCTAATATCTGAGTCATTTATGAACCAATTTCCCTGGAAAGCACAATTCTTGAAAGCATTTTTAATCGTTTGATATACATATCACATATGTTAACTATAGGTCGGCTTTATAAAAGCGATTTCAACCGACACACAGACGGACATAGCTCAATCAATTTCTTTTTCATACCGTCTTAGTCAAAAATTGTGGAAATTACAAAGGGTCAAGGGTATAAAAGTAAAATTAGTGAGAATATCAGCTCACAGTGTGTTCAAATCGATATTTTTGGGAAATAATTCTGTAACTTTTGAACCGTTAAAGATGCTTTAACAAAATTACACATATTTAGTACTGAAGTATTTTTGAGCTCATTTGAAGGAACACAATCGCCTTTCTGGTCAGGGGCATAGTCGGTGACCCTTCAAATTTGACTTCCTCGTGTATTCACAGTGTGTATAAAACGATTATTTAAAAAAATAATTCTGTAACTTTAGAAGCGTTACAGATGTATTTCTGAAAATCCGTAACCTTACAGCTAAGATCCGCTTGAATTCATTTACCCATTTTCCCATGTTTTTTATACCATTCACCTGCCTTTGTCAGAAGGGTATATATAATTTTGTCATTCCACGTTTGTAATTTCCATAATTATCTTAGACCTCCAAAAGTATATATATTCTGGATCGGTATGAAAAAAAGAATTGATTGAGCTTTGGCCGTCTGACGGTCCGTCCGTCGGCTGAAATCAAGTCGAAGCCGACCTATAGTTAACATATATAATATGCATATCAAACGATTGAAAATGCTTTCTAAAATTTTGCTATTGAAATCCAGGGAAATTGGTTCATAAATGGTTCAGATATTAGTAAAAAACTGAAGGAGCCCAAACTTTTTTATTTATTTTCTTTAAAGAATCTATAAGATTTGGAGACTAATTTTATTTACAGTTACATTTCAATTATTTTATCGTATTTATGCGCTGAAGACATGAAATGAATCGGACCATTGGTTCTGGAGTTATAAATATTTTGATCCCCCCATCTTTATTTTCCTTGTGGTTGTTGTTGGGTATAAGTATTGAAAACAATAACAATGTTAACTTTTTAGCGTTCTATTTAACCTAGAGACATAATTAGAGACATAATGCACTAGCAGATCGGAAATGGTTAAGAGAATTTTTGAGTTGAAAACATCACAGTAATCGGTCCATTAGTTGCCAAGTAATAGGCAAAAACACATTTTCCGATATTTTAAAACTCCTATGGGATATATGGACACAATTTTGAAGCAGAAGAATAGCTAATTTTTCCCAGAATTTTGGGTTTTTAACATTTCAAAATCGGCCCATAAATAGCCGAGTTATTAATTACTCTTTTAAATTTATACACGTGTTGTTTTTGTGAAAGCGAAAACAATTCGTGATCTGAATAAAATTTTGCATGAATATTAAGTGCTCTAGAGAATCTATGTTGACTCATATAAAGACTATAATAATGGCTGTCATTTTTTCTTCTTCTACAAGTGATGACATTATGAAAGCATATTTATAACAGAGATTTACGTTAAATGTTAAGTCCGTTGCTTAAATAAAGGTTTAAATAAATTTAACACTAATCTAAAATTGTTTAAACGCTGAAATTACCATAAAAATATATGAATCCGTTAAAAAGTTTTAAAGAATGTGATCGAAAAATGTTTAACATACATAAATATATTAATAAAAACAAAATCACTAAACTTACAGTTTTGTATTTTTTATTTAATTAAAATTATTATTACATTTACAAAAACAAAATATTCTAATGATGGAATTTTGAAACTTTTTCGGAAACCCTTCCATTAACGTTTTTATAATACTTTCTGTCACTTTGCTCGAATAGGGTTACCACACATCTGGACACCTTTCTTGTGATCATCAATTCCCTTTTAACGAAAGCTCAATATCTCTCCCCTGGTCTTATCTCCGGATAGTTTGCAGGATTTGTCAGTTTAGATGCAAATACCACATTATTGTTCTTGTACCATTCAAAGGCATGTTTACCATAATGACAGAATGCCAAGTCAGGCCAAAAATTAGTGGACACTTTATGACTTTTGATAACTTTTGACCTTTAATTTTCGTATCAATCCGAGCACTGATCTAATGTAATGGGAGCTCTTTAGAAAATGGTTTCATTTTTTTAAGCTTTTGAGACATCATGTGGACCATTCTTTTTTAATAGACCATCAACGGACAAGTTCTCCAGGTACTGTTTAATAACGATTTGACGGCAGAACTTTGAATGTTTGGCGAAGTTTTTGCAGCATCAGGTTGGGTTTTGTTGAACATATTTAATAATATTAAATGGACACTTTTTCTGGTCACTCATTTAAATCTATTGTCGATTTATTCGCCGTTTTTTTTAGCCGGTTAAACGGTTTTTAATGGAAGTCAGTTTTTAACGCTTTCACTAAAATTTTCAGCTTTATTTTTGTGCATTCCGCCATGAATGATAATTTATAAAATTTTTATTCCGCATGTAATACGAGCAAAGGACTGCATGCGTTATTAGACCTAATATTCCGAGTCGATTTTATTATGTCCGTCTTTTTTCATTAAATTTATAATTATATTTTTTTTACCGTATTCGAAAACGGTTTTTTTGAAATGAAAAATTTTCGAATAATATGAAAACCGGTTTCCTGAAAATGTTGATTTTTTGAATACACTAATCTCAGCTCTAAATATAAAAAATATATTTAAGATATCTTTAATCGTTCAAAAGTTATAGGAATTGCCAGAATTTGTTTCCAATATGATTTGGAGGATTATAGGACACTATCCATTCATCGGAGTAGTGGATAGTTTTCCAAAGTTGACCATCTTGTTTATTTATAAAATTCTAAATAAAATTGTTTTATTGAAGTTAGAATAAAATAAGGAAGAATTTATAGTCGGTTAAGCCCGACTATCTAATACTACTACTATCATAGAAAATTTTATAAAGAACCCTCGTATAATTTTGATTTTCGGATGTATTTTAAAGTGTGCTGTACATTATTGTGACGCAAAGATTCATGTTAAATTTCTGCATTTTTTTCTTGGGGGGGTAATATGGGTGCTACAAGAAATTATGATTCGACCCTCGTATAAATTTAATTTGGGCAATTAATACAATTCAAACGTATATTTGAGATTTATGCCATTAAAAATCATATTGGGAAAGGGGCTTTATGGGACCTAGGAGAAATAATAAACCGACCCTCGCATTTTTAGGCACATAATTTGATTTTTTGAATAGTTTTTAATTGCGTAATTCATAATTGTGACGCAAAGTGATATTTGGAAAAGGATATGCATGGGACCTATGAGAAATAATGAATCGACCCTCGCATATTTTGGCACAACGTTTAAGAATATTTTAAGACTTACTTAAATCGCTTTGTATTTTGGATTTTTATGTCCTTAAAACCCCATTCCGAGAAGAATCTTTGTTTGGGAGGTACCTGAAATATTGGACCGAGCATGGCCAATTTCAATAGGCTTCGTCCTTAAACCAAAATAATAAAAATTTATTAAATTTCATAGCGATAATTTAAAAATTGCGGCCTGTAGACATGTTCATAACGTTTACGAGGTCAGGCAGCCGGACAGACGGACGGATAACATTAAATCGAATCAGAAAGTGATTCTAAGTCGAACGGTATACTTAAAGATGCATGTTACGAACATCAGAACAAACGTATAATACCCCAAACATGGTGTAGGGTATAAGAAATTTTTTTTTACTTCTCCCTAAAAGCGGGCAACATTTATTGAGCGATAAAGTAGCTTTATGTTCTAAACTTTCTAGTTTTTTTGTTGCTTGAAAGTGATTCTGAGTCGAACGGTATACTTAAAGGTGGGTATTTCTGCATGTTACTAACATCAGCACAAACGCATAATACCCAAATCACAATATAAAAATATATTTATTTTATTTCTCCCTAAAAGAGGGCAAAATTTATTGAGCGATAAAATAGTGGACTTGGGGTTAAGTAAAAATCTGTTAATTTTAAGATTCAATTTCAAATCCAAGAAATAAAACTACTAAAACTAAAATCAGAATATATTTTCCAAAAAATAAGACTTCAGGAAATAACCTTAAAACCCCTATAAAACCCTAATTTAGTTGTTTATTGAAACTGTTATTATGAACAACTTTGACAGTAATTTTTGGTAATTTTTTTAAACGTTTTTGTGTAAACAATCAAGACGATTACATGACATGCAAAGATAATTTAAATTTTATATATAACAAACGTATATCCGGTGCGGTTGGATTCAAAACTTTTGCGAAAAAATAGTGATGATGATGCTAAGAAATTGTTCGTTAAAGATTTCTATACGATTTATTTATGAGAAATTTCTTAAAAAATAAAACCCCATTCCGGGGAACATTTGTATGAAGGACCGATCATCAGCAATTTCAATGGGAATGGTCCTTGAGCAAAATAATGACGCTTGCCAAATTTCATCAAGATATCTTAAAAATCGCGACCAGAAGACAAACGTTGATCTACAAATGGCCGTAGGTTCCCCACAGACTCATTTTGAAAAAAAAACTTGAAAGTTCAAAGTTCAGACAAAGTTAAATCAAATTTTGCGAGGACTGATCCATTATCTTTAATAACCCCCATATTCAAAAATCACCTTAAATGGCATAATTTCTTTAATGGATGAGTATAATGAAAATATTTTGAAGAAGCACAAATCTTAAAAATCAGAACCTCTCAGGGTCAGTTCATAATTCTCCATGCCTGCATCCTGGTGCAACTATTTCACTCTTACTTGTTTAAATTGCTATAAATTGTCCCACCACTATATGAACAAGGTTAATGCTTTTAGAACAACAGTTCTTTTTTAAGATCCCACAAAAACAACCGACAGTGGACCTATAATGCTTTAATTTTGAACTACTGAACATTTAAAATTTTTTGACTTTCTTGTGGTATTTTCCAAATTGATTTGAAGCAGCACAAGTTCTTAGTGAGTCCAAAGGACATTCTTTATATTTTTACTTTAAAATGTGAAAAAATGGTGATATAAATTTGGGAAATCGTGGTTCCGCCATAATTTTTGTGTTTTATGCGGTATAAATAGGTTACTCAAGAAACGACTTTTTAACTCAGAACAAAAGTGTATTGATATTTTTTGAAAATTAAAAAATCGATTTATAAGCAAAAAAGTTATAGACCGATATCTGAGATAACCTCAAAATTAGGAAAGTTTTCTATTTAAACAGAATTCAACCATGACATAAAATTAAGGGTTGAAGGCGAAAATGTTAAAAATTTTGTTACACCTCAAAATCAAATGAAGTTTAGATTGCAATTTTGAAGATAATTTTTTGAAAATATATTATACTGGAGCCTTTTTTGACTTATCTCCCATATAAGTGCTCTTCTCGCTATAAGATTTGAATCTTACAAATCTGTAAATATTGAACAGTTCTTTTAAAAGTCGGATCGAATAAACCAATTCTATTGAAATACGGCATAATTATTTCTTTATCTATCTTTAAGATATGTTACCAATATGAAGAATATCGGAACATATGTTGCTATAGCTTCCATTTAAGACCACCTCCAGGAAAGTTTTATTAAAATTTGTAGAATTATTTCTTCGAAACTGCATTTAATATAAGTATCTAATTTAACAATTATCGGGCCATATTTGGTTAAATCTATTATATAATACTACTTCCCGGAATAGGACCAATTCCATCTAAATGATAAAGAAAGTTATTGATTTTTATATCCTTCACCTGAACAGGTATGAAGGGTATTGTAATTTCCACAATTTTCGACTTAGACCCCCAAAAGTATATATATTCTGAATCGGTAAGAAAAATGAAATTGATTGAGCTATGTCCGTCTGTCCGTCCGTCCCTGTGTCAATTGAAATCAAGTTTATGAAGTCGGCCTATAGTTAACATATATGATATGTATATCAAACGATTGGAAATGCTTTCGAGAATTTTGCTATTAAGATCCAGGGAAATTGGTTCATAAATGGATCAGATATTAGTAAAAAACTGAAGGTACCGCAAACTTGTTTTGGGTTTTTTACTATTTTTTGAAGAACCTACAGGAGTAGGAGACTGATGGATTTCAATTAATTTAGCGGATTTATGCGCTGAAGACATGAAATGAATCGGACCACTAGTTCCTGAGTTATAGGCAAAAACATATTTTCCTATATTTTGAACCCCCTATGAGACCTGTGGACATGGTTATGACACTGATTAATTACAATTTTTTGCCGAATTAAATAGTTTTTCATTTTTCAAAATCGGTTCATAAACCACCGAGATATGGCCAATTCTTTCTTTAAAAATTTACTCCCATGTGGTTGTTGTTATTTACAACAACAAAAGGAAACAATAACAACGTTTAAAATAATGTTTTTGAGATTTTGGCCATTCTGTTAATGCTAGAAATTTGATTTTTTTACTAATCGACCAGAAATATTTTTGTGGATTTTTCATTTGAAGACATAAACAGGATTATGCCATTAGTTTCCGAGATATGGGTGAATACTTATTCTGACGCTCCTGGGGCAGTTACAAATCTAGTTGCTACGTAGAAAAATTACTAATTTTTTCCACGAATTTTGATTTTTTAAATTTTTTGAATCGCTTCATAAATAGACGAGATATTAACAAGTCTTTATTTGCCTTGTGGTTGTTGTTGTTGGATAGAAGTATTGAAAACAATAACAATTTCAAGGCAAAATAATGTTTTCGACTTTTTGAGAGTTCTATTTAAGCTAAAGACATAATTTTTGTATTAGCAGATGGAAATAATTAAGAGAAATTTTGAGTTGAAAACATCACAGTAATCGATACATTAGTTTTCAAGTTATAGACAAAAACGAATTTTCCTATAATTTGAACCTCCTACGGTGGACAACATTTTTAAGCAAAAAAATAGCTAAATATTTTCTGAATTTTGATTTTTTAAATGTTTGAAATCGGCCCATAAATAGACGAGTTATTAATTAATCTTTTAAATTTAAACACGTGTTGTTATAGTGAAAGCGAAAACTTCGCGTAATCTGAACAAAATTTTGCATTCATATTAAGAGCTCTAGAGAATCTATGTTGACTCATATAAAGGCTATAGTAATGGCTGTCATATTCTCCTTCTTCTACAAGGACTTAATTAACATTTAGTATTAAGTCCTTGTCCGTTGCTTAAAAAAAAAAAACAAAAAATTCCATATAAGCAAAAGTGAAGGGTATAGAAAATTCGGCACGTCCAAATTTAACACTTTAACTTGTTTTTTATAAAATCGGACTTGTTACCAATATTTATAGATAATTACAAGAACATGTCATATCATTTTTCATTGTAATTTTTATAGAGTTCTTTTTTTTTGGAATTGAAGTTTATTTGTAATTTCATATTCGAGATGATTAACTTTGAAGGACTTTTACATATTCTATGGACTCATTTAGAACTTGTGTTCCTCCATAGAAATTACAAAATATTTCAAGAATATTCAAGTGAAATTCAAGTAAAAAAATTTTCAGTAGTTCCAAAGTTACAGAACTATTTCTAAGACAAACACGTTTTGAAACCACTGTGAGGTGGTAGAGGCTTAATTATATATACAATTTTTAACTCAATGTTACCCCATGTGTATAGAGGTGGTGTATAATTAAAAAGTATTTTATTTTTATAAAAATTTATCGAACTAAAGAATCTGAAATATTAATGTTCTCGTTTATTTATAATTATGAAAATTTATATAAATAAATATGAGGGAGTAACAAGAAAGCTTTGAGAAATAAGCTTTAGAAATAAAGTTTCAATGAAAATGTATATATAAATTTTTATCCGAAAAATTTATCCTAAAGTAGTTAGGATAAAACGGATTAAAGCTTAAAGGAACTTGCTAAACGTAATAGAAACATAAAAAGCTTTTTTGGAAAACTTAAATACTTATGCATACTTAAGGTTTAATAACAAGTGTCTTACTTCCGTTTCCTGTTATACTTACACTCACTACAAAATGTTAGTTAAATAATTTTGCAAAGTTTATTTCTGTTTAAGTTTTTAGTTCAAATTTTTATTTTTATATTTTTATTTTAAAAATTTTTATTCAACTAAAATTAAAATTATTTACATTAAAACTTAATTAAATAATTAATTAAAAGTACAGACACACACACACACACTTAAAAACTAACTATAAACAATACTTAGAACGGTTTTATTTTCAAACTTAAAAAATACGTTATAAACCTTTAAATAAAATTAAAGGAACTTATTTTTCTCTTTCTTTCTATCTATTTATCTATCTCTCTTTCTACATCATTAAGATTCAGTGGATTTCACATGAGCAGAGTTCAAAACAATGATCCTCTATGCTGCAAATGATGTTGCATCATTTGCATATTTTGACGTTCATTGGCCAATGAAAATGATGATGAGGAACGATGAATTTGTGGGAAATTTGTATCATAACCGGCTGTATTACCCACTGCACGAGAACGTAATAAATTATTACGCATATCTACTCGTGGCCTAGAGTTACGTCTTATGGCGGGTGGAAAAGCGATTTGCAATGAAAGACGTTTTTGTGATAAAGCTGACAATTGTTCAGGTGATAACTCTATGAATTGGGTATTAATGGCACTTGGTGTAGTAGTTTGTGTAGCAGCCAAATATTGCTGAGAAGAGCTATTGATGTTATTGAGTACGGTGCCAACATTAATGGCACCATTGGTAGTGGCACCAGTACCACCACCACAAATACAGGTATTTACTGAAGCTACTGATATGTTATCGGAATCATTTATATTATTATCAACATTGTAAATGGAATCTTTATTTTCTTTCGCTTCAAATATTTTGATAACTGGCATGGGTGGTGTTAGGAGTATGCCCGCTTTACGGAACTCTTCGATGGCATCATCATAGGTGGGAAGACCGGACACAATGGTATAAGAGGGCAACGATTCAGCTTCATAGTTAGGTGGAAAATTGCGACAGATTTCCACGTTTTCATTGTTATTAGTGCGATCTGAAAGGAAAGAAAAGAAATAAAACTATAAGGAATCATACAAATATAGATTTAGTTCAGATTCTTGCACTGATTGCAGTTCAGATTATAGTTTAGTTCTATGTTAATTTCAGTTCATTCTAATTCAGTTCAGATGCAGATTATAGTTCAGATTTATACTCAGATTCTGGTTCAGATTTTTGCCTAAATTGTAGTTCTGATTTTTATTCAGATTCTGTACACATTCTGCTATAACTTCTTATTCAGATTTCTATTAATAATGCTATTAAGTTCAAATTCTAATTCTAGTTTAGATACTAACTTTGGCTAAGATTCAGTTCAGTTTATGGTTTAGATTCTAGTTCAGATTCCAATTGAGTTTCTAAATCTACTTCAGTTTCTTATTCATATTCTAGTTCAGTTCATAGATCTCTTTACAGATCCAGTTCAGATTACAGTTCAGCTTCTCATTCAGTTCAGTTTACAGTTCAGCTTCTTATTCAGTTCAGTTTATAGTTCAGTTTCCAGTTCAGATTTACTTCAGCTCCGAAATCAATTCAAATTCATTTTCAGATTCAAGTTTAACATCTTGTTCAGTCTCAACATCAGGTTCAATCTTTTTTAGTTCCGCCTATACTTTTGATTCTAGTTTCTATTCCAGTTCTGCATGAAGTTCTAATTCAAGTTCTTAATCAACTTCATTCAACTGACATTTTAGTTCTGATTCTTATTCAGATTTTGGTTCATATTTTAGTTCAGATAATAGTTCTGATTCAGGCTAATTTGGATTTTAGATCAGATTCCAGTTATGATTTTAAATTCAGATTATAGTTTAGAATCTTTGTTAGAAATCTGATGCAGATTCCAATTCATTCTAGTTTGGATTTCAGTTAAGATTTTAATTCTGTTTGAAGTTCAGTTCTACTCAAGGTTCTGGTTCAGATTTTTAGTTTATATTCTAGTTTAGAATATGGATTACAATTGAGATTATTACATCAGGTTATTCCTAAGATTCCTGTTCAGATTTTAGTTCGATTTTAGTTTTATTCTACTTCAGTTCTAGTTAAATTTTAGTTAAGTTCCAGATCAGTTTTAGTTCAGTTCCAGTTCACTTCTGGTTCAGTTCTGGTTTAGTTCTTGTTCAGTTCCAGTTCACTTCTACTTCAGTTATAGTTCTTGTTCAGTTCTAGTTCGGTTCTAGTTCAGTTCTAGTTTAGTTGCAGTTCAGTTTTAAATAAGTTCTAGTTCAGTTCCAGTTCACTTCTACTTCAGGTTCAGTTTAAGTTCTGTTCTTGTTCAGTTCCAGTTCACTTCTACTTCAGTTCTAGTTTAGTTATAGTTCAGTTATAAATAAGTTCTAGTTCAGTTCCAGTTCACTTCTACTTCAGGTTCAGTTTAAGTTCTGTTCTTGTTCAGTTCCAGTTCACTTCTACTTCAGTTCTAGTTTAGTTACAGTTCAGTTCTAAATAAGTTCTAGTTCTGTTCAAGTTCAGTTCCAGTTCACTTCTAGTTCAGTTCCAGTCCAGTTCTACTTCAGTTCCAGACCAATTCAAGTTTAGTTCAAGTTCATTTCTACTTCAGTTCTGATTTAGTTCAGATCAACTCCTTTGCACGTCATTATTTTCTTCTTCGCCTTTTTATCTCTACAAATAAATATTGAATTAACTCATTTCCCATCAGCACCCACACCTCCACCAACGTTTCATCATCACCATAACTCTGTGAAATTTGACACTTGCATCCACTTAGGCAAAAATTCGTGTAAACCTCTTATTCAATGTTTAATTGACTTCTATTAATGTTAATAGAGAAGAAAAGGGGATGAAATTTGAAAAGTTTTTAAAATTTCTAATGGTAAAATCAACAAAAGGACAACAATTTCTAACTCTTTCCATTCAACTCCCACACACTTCAATACACTTCACATCAAATTTCCAACACTTTAAAATGAAATTTAAATTTTTTAGTGAAGAGCTGGGAGTGATTGTGTGTGTGTTGTTTGTTTGTTTGTGTGTAGAAATGATGTAGTAAGTGGGAGATGTTAGTGATGAGTGTGAGTTTTAAGTGTTTTTGTGATAAAATCCAAAAAGTAAATAAACTTTGAATTTTAACGGTAATTTAAGGTTAGAATAACTGTAAAGCTAATGTCAACAATATGAAAATTATTAAAAGTAATTAATTTTGATTTAAACAGGTTTACATAAGACATGAAGGAAGTGCTTGTTTGATTGGCATAAGAGATGAATTAAAGCCTTTAAATATGCTTTAAAAAATTTGAATATTAAATCCCTTTAGCTTATGCTATTAAATGTATGTTTTACTTTCTTAACTGACCTTGTTTGAAATTAACTTTATTTTTAAAATAAAGTCAGTTTTAGGTTTTCCCAACTTCTTTAATTTCTTAACTTCTCTTTTTTATTAAAAAATTTTCCCTAAAGTTCTCTTTTATTTTATGTTTAAAAAAAATAAATACATTTTTTTCACAACTTTATATCAACAGAAATGTAATACATTCCAGCTCCCCAAAACTCATCTCATTTAAGGCAGACAAGGTCGTTTCACAAAGTTCATAACTAAAAAACCCCTAAAAAAGACAAACACAAACAGACTAAATTCCTTATTAAGGGAAATACAAAAATAAAATCCCTAAATAAAGTATTGCATACATGCCAGGGATCTGTGTTAAATTTTTAAAGCTCCCTGGGTATAATGAAAATGAAACTTTAACATCTTTATTTTACAATAAGTTGAGTTTTTTTATGTTCTCAAAGTCGCTTCTCGTAAACACCATGTATTAAAAAGAGTAATATGAAAAAGTTAAAGCATACTTTAAGGTGCTAACACAAAATATTTTATGTTGCCTATAAAAAGTATGTTTGTAGCTTTAGCAGGAATTTGTTAGAGAAATTAAGAGAGAAAGAAGAAAGAAATAAAAGTAGGAACCAAAATATTTAGTAGAATATTTAAAGCTAAATTTTCGAAATAAACATTTTATTGTGGGTTCTTAAAAATTTAGTATTGTTTTAGCTCCATTTTTTTGTTGGCAAATGTATTTCTAATGGAAAATGTCTGTTAAAGAAAGTCATTTAAATGCAAAATGTAAAATATTTTAATTTAAAATGGAGATATAAATTAAAGCATTAAATTTTAAGACTGGAATTTCTCTAAATATTTAAGCTTAAACTTTGGAATATTGCAAATGGCAGCGTAATCTTTAAATTAAGCTCTTTAATATGTGAAAATGTCAAAGGAAAAATGTCGTTTGAAAATTTATATTTAATTCTTAACGAATGTTTTCTGAAGCGAATCGAGAGTCTACTCTCACTGAAATTGTTTGAGGTTTAGTTCCTTCCAAACTCATTCACTGCGTTGTTGAGAGTTTTTCGTGTCAAACGTTTTCAAAAATGCTTGATTGATAGCATTTTTTGCAAAAGAATCGAAGAACATTTTATTTTGTAGTCAAACTATATCCCAAGTGAGCGCATGCATGGAACTTGAGCTCTTAAAACTGAAATGTATAGAGCATAGACTTTCCTTTTTTAAAGGGGAATAAGGAGAGATGGTGCCGAATCTTCAATATTACTTTACACCTCGAAGTTGTATCATGTCAATCTAATGATATCGTGCACATGTTCCTAAGGTACTGGCCTAAAAATGGTGCGCTAAATTAAACTTTTATAACCCAGATTTATTCTTAAAACCCTTTGAGACCAACAGAAGGCTTTAGGTTTCGAAGAAAAACTTGTTATTCAAAATTTTGCTCATAACATTTGTGATCTTTAAAAAACATCAAATTTTACTTCTCGGGAAAAAAGCGTTCAATATTATTGGACTCCTCGAAGACCAACTGCTAGTTCAATATATGTCGCCTTTAATTTTTAATTGTATCCAGTTTCTGGTTCCTGTAGTTTGGGATTGAAAAGGGTTTTGGTTGCCGAAAAAACCTACCTGCTAAGGAGTGAATTCTCTAGTGTAAAGTTATCGCAGGTGACTTTTTCTACCACAGTTTGAAATACAATGGAACAAGTGTCTTTTATGTCTAAGAATATTGAAATCAGAATGATCAAATTACCTTTTCAAGAGATGATTTATTTAGAGCAAGAACCAAACCGAAATATTGTAAACAATCGAAAAGGATTTAAAAGTTACTCTACAGAAAAAAATTGTTATTTTCGATCTATCAGAGCCTTATTTAGCTTTATCTTTTCATTGGAAGAAATTTTTTAAAAGGAACTTAAAATAAAATGGTCTCAAAGTTATTGCAACCTTTAAAAATTAATAAAAAATCTGGACCAAAACTAAAAATGACTCTTGTTCCTTCTTCAGACCCCACCTAAACTAGCAAAACCGCGCTAGAGGATACGACCAAGAAACTGAACGCGTACCTGCGAGGCAAGACTGATCAGAATATGTACAATATTCTCGCCTTGTAACTTGTACAAGTGAGTTAATATGAAACGAAGTGCCTGCCCAATGGGTTTATTTTTAGATATAATACAGCTGTACTTCTACCGTCAAGTACAGCTGCCTATTTTATATACAATAACATTATAATTTTGTGGAATGTGCTTGCAATTTCTTCCAACAAGAAGCAAATATCTTAATAATTATTTTAGGATTTGAATGAAGTTAAAACAATAGGTGAGTCGTTGGTCCAAAGGTTGTTGTAATATTAATGCCAAGTACAGCTGTCTGCGTTAAATACCATAAAATCACAATCTTTAGCGAGCTCACACATTTTAAGAGATAAATTAGTGAGGAAAGGACCGCTCTTATTCCCTTTGTATGCTCAGCATCTATATATGTCTATTAAAACACACACAACTGCATGTAGAGAAATGCAAAGCTTTAGTATATAACTGATATGAGAGATGTAATATCAGTTATAAACCACGTCTGTGTTAGGAAAAACACGTCTCTCTTCAGAACTTTATCAAAAATGGAAGGAATACTAGCGAAAGTCAAACCTGATAAGCTGTTGGGTAAATGGTATTTTGCAGGGTAAACACAATTATAAAGGTAGGCGATTGGAAAAATCTCTATAATAATATGCACTCTTGTGTATAAAAAATGTTTTGCAGTCAAATATATCAAGGGACTCTACTTAAAGTACCAGCAGTATTTTTTGTTTAATCGGAGCGGTTTTATGGCTTTTTTCTTTTTAGGTTATGTTCTTTAAAATTTATTTTAAAATTCTCTCTTTTCGTTAACATTAAAAATTTTTAAAAATAACGAATTAATTTTCACATTTTAATAAATATTTAAACAAAAACAAATAATTGCATTTTCTTCAAATATAATTTATCAAACTGTCAAATTTTGTGACACGTATGATGGTTACAATAATTCAAATACAATAAACAACCCTCTCTCTCACTCTCACTCTCTTTTGACAAGAAAAAAAAGAACATTTATTATGCTGAGAGGAGAGGAAGGAGGATTTTTAAAATGAGAGTTTTATTTTAATGGCAACACGTTTTGTAACAAACCCCCCCCACTTCTCCCAGTCTGGCTAAGAAGCAATAAAGAGATGAAATTATAATAAATGTTATAACATTTAAGGGAAACTGTCAATATGGCAAAACAAAAGACAACAACAAAAGAACCATAAAAAAAGAAACACCTTTCACAAAAAGGGTACATCACTGTATCACGTTGGAAAGAAGCGAGAGGGGGACTATAAAATATAACTGGGAATTCCCAGTTTTGTTAACATTTTCCTTTTGTTTAGCAGCACCAAACATTTGGAACTAATTTTCAAGAATAATGGATTTTTGCTTCAGTGATTCTAAAGTTTTCTATTTATTCATTACAAAAGTAACAAAAAAAACAGTATGAGTCATCATTGGGGAATTACCACCCCCCCAAATACAAACAAGGATTTCCCCCAAAAAAATATTAAAAAAATGTTAGAAAAAAACATACCGGCCTTATTTTCGGGATTACGCTGCTTAAACGTCATAAAACAAAATCAACCATCCAATGAAATGAATCTGATAGACAGTCGGGTAGACAAACAAACAGACACATGGTTGGAGCATAAAAAAGCGCAACAAATCTTTAAACTTTCACCACACACATAATGTAAAAAAGCTTTTGTTCAGCATTTAATTTAAAGGAGTTGGGGGTTTCATATTTTTGTGTTTGGTTTCCATGTAAATGTTTTACCGGTTCATGTTTTATTACTTGTACAATTGTTCAGAGGGTGGATATTTTACCACCCTCCCGGTACCCAAAATTACACAATAATAACAACAACAAAAAAGGAGGAAGATGAGCAGCATATGTTTAAACAGGTTGCACTTTAAAAATATTACAACAAAACGATTTGAACTAAAAAATAAGAGAGATTTTTTTTGAAGGTCAAAAAGAATCTTAAATGCCCTGCTCTATATCACACAATGGCATGGAATCAAAGAATAGGTTATGAATAAGGTTCTAGTTTTGGTTCTAATTCAGATTCTAGTTCAGTGTTTCTTCAGTTCTAGTTAAGTTCTTCTTTAGACTTAATTCATTTCTTGTTCGGTTCAAGTTCAAGTCTTATTCAGTTCTAGTTCAAGTCTTATTCAGTTCTAGTTTAGTTCTAGTTCCATTCTGGTTCAGTTCTATTTCAAGTCTTATTCAGTTCTAGTTCAGTTCATGTTAATTTCTAGTTCAGTTCTGGTTCAGTTCTAGTTCAAGTCTTATTCAGGTCTAATTCAGTTGTGGTTCAGTTCAAGTTCAGTTCTGATTCAGTTCTATTTCAGTTCTGATTCAGTTCTAGTTCAGTTCAGGTTCAGTTCTAGTTCAGTTCTAGTTCAGTTCTAGTTCAGTTCAAGTTCAGTTTCTAGTTTCTTATTTAGATTCTAAATCAGTTTCTACCTCAGATTCTAGTAGAGACTCTAATTAAAAATTATTTCAAACTTAGATTCTAGTTTAGTTTTAAGCTCAGATTATAGTTCAAAATATAAATCTAGTTCGGATTCGAGTTCAAATTCAAGTCCAGATTCTAGTCCTGTTCAAGTTCAGTTTTTAGTCCAGATTCTAGTTCATATTTTAGTTTCAGTTCAGTTCTTCTTCTAAAAGAAAGATAGTAAAGTTCTGTATATCCTTTGTTACATAGACACTCCCTTAACTTACTGTATGTGTATTTATGTAGGGTGCAAATAAATTTACACTTAAAACCAACAACAAAACTTCTCCACATACATTTTTATTTATGTAACAAAATTTCATTAATTTGAATGAAATTCCATTAAAAAAGTAACGCTTCTCTCCAACCACCACCAACATCACCACACAACCATTAGAAATAGCAGCAGCAACAAAAGCAATTG
Organism: Cochliomyia hominivorax; assembly: GCA_004302925.2. Classification (NCBI taxonomy): domain Eukaryota; kingdom Metazoa; phylum Arthropoda; class Insecta; order Diptera; family Calliphoridae; genus Cochliomyia; species Cochliomyia hominivorax. Next base: position 80,645,610 of record PYHX02000413.1, on the reverse strand, counting down.
TCAGCAATTTTTGTTAATTTTTGAAAACTAAAAGTTGCCTTTTTAAAAAAAAAAAAAGAACCGGAAGTGGATATTTCAAAATGTTTACAGGAATTTAAACTAAAATTTTAAGGGTGTTTTGCCAGGGGGTGCAGTTGAATGTTCCTGTTTTTTTTTTTTTTTTTTGGCGAAAAAAAAATGTTCATTACATTAATGTTAATTGTGTTTCTAGTTGAAAAATGCATTAAATTTGAAAAACTAAAGTTATTTAAGGAAAATGAAATTTGAAATTCCTGTTTTTGGGAAGAAATTTAAATGTGTGAAATAGTTTTACATAAAAGTGATTTTAAAGTTTAAAAATGGTCGAAAAAGTAATTTTTTTTAATGTTTTACCCAAATTGGAATTTTGGGTATTAAGGAATAAGAAAGTGGGAATCTATTTATAGTTCTGTATTAAGCGCAATTGTATCTGTATTATACTATAACTATATGAAAATAGCTTTTATTATGTATAATTTATTTAAAAGCCCAAACCCCCTTGAGGAACCCTAGTTTTTGTTGGATTTTCAGCCTACGTACAAAATCCATAAACATGTTTCTTCACGCAAAAACACCCAAAATCCCAATATGTATAAATCGTGGTTAAAAATTTGAATTTTTTCACTTAAACGATTACCCTAACACTGTAAGGGCCTTTATGGGTATGCAGCCATATATTAAAGAACATTTTAAGATAATTCAAAATTTCAGATTTAAGAACTTAACAAAAAAAATGTTTTTTTTTATATTTTAACTTGACCAGCTTGGGTTAGGGCTTGTGGGAAAGTCTTTGCACCAAATTCATCTGAATTTTGTTTCTTCACATCATAACGAGTTCTTCACGGAACAATGAAAAAAATTTAAAGTTCAGAACAAAAAAGTGGTTTTATCGGTAAATAATTGTTACCACCTTTTTGAAAAAAAAATCTCAAAAAATTCTATTTTTTCAAAGTTTCAACTTCCGATTAATATAACTTTTTAATGGATTCATATATTTATATGGTTACCAGTACAAATAATGTTACTTTTTGCAAAAAAAAGGCTTTTTCCATTCACGAGACTTTATAATGTGTCTAATTATTTTTTTCTGTCACTATGGAAAACAAGCGCTTAAGTGGTACAAGAACAATAATGTGATATTTGTACCAAGGCAGGCAAATTCTCCAAACTGCCCGTAGTTTATATAGTTATATATACAATTATGTATGTAAAGAATTTTTCGATCTCACTTTTAAGGGTCAAAAATGATTTTGGTATTAAAAATTTCCAAAATAAGTAGTTTTTTAATTGTTAAGATTTTTACGATCTCATTCCCTCTCATTTCCAATTTGAAACAACTTATTTTTTATTTATTCTTGTTTTTATATATTTTTTAAATCTTGTTTAAAGTTAACTTTTCCATTTTTGGTTTATTAAATTCATATTTTTCCTCTTAACCACAAACAGACTAAAACTTAACCATAAAAAATGAAGAAAAAACAAAAACAAATAAACAGTATCACAATTACTCTCATATGTTCTCTTTGAATAACATAACAACATGTTGAAATTATGACACCACAAATGCGTTTTATAAACAATGCAAAAACACACACACACATACTAGAAAACATAAATAAATTCGAATGATTTTTTAATAACAACAGTTTTTCCCTTTAACATTTCTAGTTCTCTTAAAAGTAAAGAAGAAATCCCGTTAAAAAATATTTATACTCAATTCCTCTTTAAAAATCCTACTCAACGTAATACTAAAGGAAATACCGTTACCTTATGTTTTTTCTTGTTTTTGTAAATTTTCCTAACACATGCATTATAACAATTCCCCATGGTTAAAGAGTGTTTTTGTTGTTTAGTTGAGTATAAAATATATTTTTGTTATATAAAAGTATGTGTCACAAACACGCAATTACACTCCTACACACAAATACATTTACACCTACCTACATACACACTTTCATACGTTAAGGAAATATTAATATTAAACATAAATATTTTTTAAGTAAATTGCATTGCATCAGGTGTTCATTCTTGTTTCTTGTTTGTTATTTATGAAAAAAAAAAATAGAAAAAGAGGGTGGTTTGATTTGGTTCAGCAAAGAGAAGAGTATGAGTTTATATTTTAGTATATGGTTAAGGTTATTGTTGTTGTATTTCTTTTTTTTTGGTATTGTTTATCATTGATAACAGCATGCAATATTTATGCGTTTATTGAGAGTTTATGAGAATAAATATGATGGAAATGGTTTGAGTTTGAAGAAGAAAAATAAGAGAAAAATATTTATCATAACGTGTTATACTTTAAATGAGTAATGGAAATATGTTATAATATGAAATGAATATATAAAAAGGAAAAAAGTGGCAGATATTGTGATAACGGTAAAATAATACATATTAAATGCACATGTTGACATAAATGCATTTAATATATTATGATTAATGTATAACTAGAGTTCTTTTTTTGGAGGGATTATTAGCAAAAAAAGGGAATAAAGAGAAGAATATAAGGGTTTAAAGAGGTCAAAGTCAAATATTAGAAATTTAAAAAATATGTTGAGTTTAAGAAAACTGAAAATTAAAATACATTAACTATTTAAAATGTACTTATTAGAAAATTTAGTAATTTTTACGAAATTTGGTACTTTTAAAAAAATGTTTGTACTTAAAAATATTTTAAAATTTTTAAGTACATTTTCCTTATTAATATTTGAAGACTTTGGTACTTTTTCACAAAAATAGGACAGGTTATCAAAATTAAAAAATGTATATTACATTTGTATTATCTGTATACATTTTAGATTAGTACTTTTAAAAAATTGGTACTTTTTGGAACATTTAGTACTTTTTTCAAAAAATAAAAACTATTTTTGAAATTTATATTGAAAAGTTTATATTATACATGGAATATCTATATGTATTTTATATTGAAAATTCTGGATTTTTTTTAATTGTAGTACTTTTAAAATTTTTGAATTTAAAAAAATATATATAAATTCAACTGACTTAAAAAATATAATTTCTAAATTTAAAACTTGGTACTTTTTTCAAAATAATAAATAAATAAATAAAAAATAATAATAAAAATAAAATAAAAATACCTAAATTATTATAGGAAAGTTTTCTTTTTATTTGGAATATCTGAATAAATTTCATATATAAAATGTTGTACTCTTTTAAAAAATTTAGTACCATTTTTAGTACCTTTTCCACATTTAATAATGGTACTATTTCAAAAACGAAAAATGGCAGAAATTAATTTTGGAAAATTTTTATTACATTTGGTATTTTTATTTTTTTAATATTTTAAATATTGGTACCTTTTGGTAAATTTATTACTTTCTGGGAAATTTGTTACCTTTAGAAAATGTAGTCATTTTGGGAAATTGAATAATTGTCGAAGAATTTTTAAGATATCTTTTTTTGGTACTTTTTAATTTTTAAAATTTGAAAAATTTGGTACTTTTTTAAAAATAAAATAAATTATAAATAAAATATTTGAAATTTTAGTCTTTTTTAAATATTTGGTACATTTTATAATTTAGTACTTTTTGTAATTTTTTCTTCTTGTAGGTTTTCTAGGAATTTTGATATTTATAAAAACATTTCAAATATTTTTAAAGCAAATCGTTGAAAGTGCCTACTTCCTATTTTTACATTTGTATAATTTCTTAAAACAGAAAAATATTTATAATTAAAAAACCGAAATTTGAGTACTTTTTGACAATTTGGTACTTTTAACAAAATTTATAGTTATTGGAAATTTGTGAACTTTTTGAAAATTTCAAAAACTTAATAGTTTTTTAGATTTTTTAGTTTCTTTTTATTTTTAAGATTTGGCAAATTTTGTACTTTTTCAGTTTTTTTTTTCAAAATTAATATTTAAAAATTTCTACAATCTGAAACATTTTATTTACTACAGCAAATTGAATAATAATTACTTATTCGAAATCTGGTACTTTTTGGAAAATTTTGTATTTTTGTTAAATTTTAGTACTTTTGAAAAATTAAGTACATTTAACAAATTTGCTATTTTTTTATGTACTTAATTTTCTATTTATAATTGTAGACTTTGTGATTTTTTAAAATTTGGTACTTTTGGAAACTTTGGTACTTTTTGGAAATTTAAATTTTTTAAAATTCATTTTTTACATTTAGTTCTTGTTTAAAAATAAAAACATTCTGAAAAATTATAATTTAAAGTTGTTGATTTATTTAAATTTTGATATTTAAAAAAAATTTGTACTTTTTGGAAATATGGAAGTTTTTCTTTTAAAAATGTAATAATTTTGAATTTAAAATTTTATTTTCTTAATTAAATAATTAATTTAATTAATAATTTTGTGTTTCCTTTAAAGTTTGGTACTTTTGAAAAATTTGGTACTTTTTAAAAAATTTGGTACTTTTTTGAAATTTTTATCCTTTATGTCTTCTATTTCAAATTTTAAGATTTAAAATTTGTTTTATTTGCAGAAATTTGGGTACTTTTAATTTTGTACCTTATGAAATTTATATCATTTAATTTTTAAAAATTGAAATTGTGCCTTTTTATACCCTCCACCACTACAAGTGATGATGAGGGGTATAAACTTTTTCATTCCATGTGTAACGCTATAAAGTAATTATCTCAGAATCCATAATGTATATATATTATTGCATCAAATAAAAATCTGAGTCGATTTAGCTATGTCTGTTTTCCCGTCTAATCTCAGTAAAATTTGGCCTAAGATATTTCTCATTTTAAACCGACAAAATTGGTTCTCCATATTAAACGATATAGCCAACCTCTAAATTCAAGCGAAGAACTTTCGTAAAACTGTCAATTAAAACACGAAAAAATTGAATAAAATTTTGCCATAAAAAAGAAAATTATAGCCAAAAATATAAATAATTTTATGATAAGTGTTTAATGTTCTTGGTATTGAAGACACGGCAGAGTCGAATAAATAATAAACAATTAAAAAAAATTAAATTTTTTTAAAAATAAAAATTACTTGTTTTCAATCCAAAATTATTCTTTTAAAACTTCTTTAATCATCGCATTGAACAAAGAATTCATTCTCCAAAAAATTCCTCTTCAAATAATTTACACTCTCAAAAAACTCATTGAGTCTTTAAAAAAAATTTGCTCAAAATGTTAAAAAGTACAGTTTGTTCAACTAAGGCGTATTAGCAATTTGTCACGTATACGTTTAGGTCTTATTATTTTTCTTTCAATTCTATTCTTTTCACTTCTATCTTATTCTCCATTGCTCTTTAGTTATCTTCTTTCACAAAAAAATACTTTAACTATAAACAGCAATAAAAACAACTCAAATATTTAACGTAAAATATAAATTTTATTGAAGAGTTCTTTATTTATGATTATTCGACACTTTAACACACAAACATATAACTGCACTCATATTCACATACTATTAAAAAACGTATAGTTGTTGTTTTTTTATCAGCTTTAGTAAAAGTAAAACATTTTTATTTGATTTTGCTTTTTTATAAGGTCTACATTTAATTGTGGTAGTTCAGTTGTGTGAGAGTTTCTTATTTATTATTGTATTTGTTATTTGCTTTTTATATAGAGTTCATTAAAACAACAACATGTTATATGTGTGTTGAATATCAACAACACAACAATAAAAAGTAAATAATTTTTAAAACCAGTTTTGGATTGTATTTTTTACAAATACAAAACTTTTAAATTATTTTTTTATTTTTACTCTTTAGTGATGAGAACTCAAAGAGTGAAAAAGAGACATAAGCAAATAACAGTTAAAAAATATAAAAAGAGATCTTTGTATGAACAGTTGCAGTTTTTAAGTAGTAGAAAAAAATTTTTTTTATTAATTCAGTCTCTACAAAAATATGGATTATAAAGAAAGTGAACGAATAAATAAATTAAGGACTGAGATTGAAAAATTCTTAACACATGTTTTTAAAATTAAAATTTTTAATTAAGTTTTACTTGATATGACTTTGATCAAGTTACACATAGAAAAAATCTATGTAAAATTAATTAAAATTGTAATAATTTACTTTTTTCAGTTATGATCGTGCTTCATAGTTAAAAATGATAATTTAATATTGTTACACAGTAAATTCACTTCTTTGAGAATATTCTCCCAGTAATGTTGCTACTTTAAAGCAATTTTAATAATTTGTCGTTGTATAATTATATAAGATATATAAAATCTCACCACAAACATAAAACCGTTCAATTTAAGCTAAATGAAAATAATTTATTCAATCTCAAATCAACTATGTTCAATGACGATTTTGCTTTATATTTTTCTTCTGTGTGTACCATTATAAATCATGCCAGATATTATGTTTAACGTCAAACTAATTAATACAATGTTAATCGACTAAAATGTGAGATCAGAAAAAACTGCGTACTAAAAATATTAATATTTTATAAAATCCAACTTGATCCTACAAAAAGTTAGACAAGCATTCAAAGGTCTACCGTCAAACAATTTCCAATATTATTAAACAGTACCGGGAGAACTTGTCCGTGGACAGAAAACCTGTTTCATGTAGAAGATTTGCCTAACAAGATGTTTCTAAAGTCAAAAGAAATATGAAAAGCATTTTCAAGAGAGTGCCCAACATATCCGGTAAGAAAGCAGCGGTTAGCTCATTGCTCTTACAATTGGTACGAAGTGTGAAAGGTAATGCAGGTTTAGGAATATACAATGCTCAAAAATTTCCTGACGAAACGCTGCTGAGTTTAGACGCAAAATAACAGAATATGGATATTGAAGTCAAGTTTTGTAAAGAAGTATTCTTCAGAAATGTTTTTATATACCCAAAGCAATCTTAACGGATAAGCTTGTGTTACAGATCTGTCACAAGTTCTGTACAATTTTGATATTTTGCATTTAGTTTTTATTTTTTGGTTAAGTTCTTCATTCGCATGGCTCGTAATATTTGTGATTATCCTTAATATATAGCTAGATAGGTAAAGTGAACGTCCGAGAAGTAGTTTCGGCCAAGAGCCATATTTTAAAAATAATTTTATTTTTCAAAATTATTTATTAATTTTTGAAAACAAATAATAATTCACGAAATTGTGAATCCTCTAAATTCTAACGTCTTTATAGATACCAAATATTTGTTTAAAAAGTTTATAATGGCTAAATATTCCATTTATACTATGGTGCCTCTTGCCAAATTTAGCTATTTTCCTCATTTATTGCAAATGTTGCTTAAAGTTACTTTCATTAAGTAAACACAACTTTTGTGTTTATAAACAAACTGTCCAAGCACACATTCGTATTTCAAATATATAAAAAATACCGAAATTTCCCTAAAGGATGTTTTGTTAATATTTAATTCATTCATTTGGTCCTTAAATGTCTTCACTTTATCTATTATAAAATTTATAACGCATTTTATCTACTGTCTACTACTAAAATATTACTTCTCTGTTAGATACTTAAATACAACCCTAAATAATACCTTCCACTTTTTAACATTTCAACGAGATCACTTAATAACATAAGCTAGAGAGAGATAACTAGTGGTGCTTGTGTTTATAAATATCATAACATTAGCTTTCTTTGTTTGACCTACCACAAACATACATATTTGTGCAAAATTATAAAACACAAACAAATCTCAGAGTAAACGAAAAGACACACACTAAAACAAAAACAATAATAAAAACAAGCAACAAGATGTTAAAGAGAGCAAATAAAACAACAACCACTTATAACATTAAGAAAGAAATAAACGCAAACAAAGCAAAAACATTTTTATAGAAAACCAAGCAATAATAACAAAATAAGAATGTGTTAGTGTTAATGAAAATGACAACAAAAAAATTTATTTGTGGATGGTAAAATAACGAAAAGCAATAACAACAAGTCAACTAAAAAAAAGCGGCGTCAGTGGATTTAATTTGTTGTGTGAGTGTAGAGCGTAAAATATGATTGTTAACAAGAAATTAAACAAAATTTTATTAAAAAATTAAAGAAAATTATTAAAAAATCAAGAAAATATTAAAGTGAAACAAGAAAAATAAAAAGAATAATTAAGTTTGTAAAAAAAAGAAAAGTTTAGTTGTGTAAAAGGAAAAGTGACAAAAAGACGTTAGTTAAGAAAAAAACAGAAAAGACAAGACAAAATGATCAACACTTTGCTGGAGCATGTGCCCATCAAAATGGAAGTTAAAGATGTGGAAGACATAGAAGAAGAACAAACTCTGAATGACCCCCAGGTAAAAGTTAACACAAAAACGGAGTTAATTAGTGATGAAGATATGGAAGAAGACGATGATGAAGAAGATGAAGAGGATGATGATGAAGACGAATACGATGAAGAGGAGGAGGAAGAAGAATCTGATTTGGAAACAGATGCCCTAGAAATAGAACAAGAGGCTACTTTATTAATAAGCAGTGATGAAGAGGCCGAATTAGAGGCCCAAAGAATACGTTTCCCCGACAAGCTTTTAAGCAAAAAATCCCGCTCAGATTCTACAAAGTCTTCCAGAAGTAATTCTCGCAATAGTCATTGTTCTACAACATCCTCAATTTTGTCTTGCAAATCTCAAGTGAATTCCATAAAAGCCTCGTCAACTCAACAGGAAGACAAAAAACAAAGAATTTCCTCGCGTCTTAAGGCAACAGAGAATAATAAAGAGCAGGAGAGTATAAATAAAGAGAACAATACCACCAATAGCAATAACAACTACAACAAGAAGAACAACGTTAGTATTACTACACAAATAACGAAAAAGAAAACAGAAAAAGAAAATATCAATAAAACAAAACAGCCAACACAACAACAATTAGAAAGTAATAATAAATCTCTGATGGACCCTCATAAAGCATCAGAGGTCATAAATAAACATTTGGAAAATAATCGTAATTTAGAAAATTTACCCAAATCTCCGGGTTCTTTAACAGTTTCTAAAAGTCGTCGTGGTAGCAATAATTCTACCTGCAGCGTAGCTTCCACAGTGGCCTCTGACACTGCGGAAACCGAATCCTGTGGCAATATATATGTTTTCAATTTACAACAAAAACTTATATTCAATTGTGAATTTTGTGATTTAAAATATGGTGATTTGGAAAATTTTGCCCGTCATCTCCATGAAGCCCATAAACTCTTCAATTTCGATGAAGATCCCGAAAAAGAAAATGCTCCTCGTAATTTGCGTAAAAATTCCCAAAATCAAACTAACAAAAATTCTGCCGCCATTAAAAAAGAACCTTTACATTCTTTGGATACTATAGCAGAACCACCTGTTGCTTTGCCACTCTCCGTTTTGGCGGAACCTTTAAATTCGTGTGGTAATGTTTTTATGCTCAATCATCGTAAGTTATTTCTAATTTGTGGATATTGTGAGTGTAAATATGCCAATTTGGATTTGTTTGAAAAACATTTGAGACAACAACATCGTATATTTGAGGGTTGTCGAAATGAGGTTAATGTGGTGCCTAAAGTTGAGGTTAAGGAGGAAGTTTATATTATCACCGAAGTAATACCATCCGTCCAGCAGTCTATTCCTGCACCTCAGGCTATGGTGGCTATACCAGCTGAAATTCCTTTAGATATAAGTATTAATCCCGATAATCAACATTTAACGGAAAAGGCTTTAGAGGAGATGGAAATGGCGGATGGAAATAAGAAATCAGCAAATAGTTTAGTATCTAAAAGTCTGACTACAGATAAAGAAGTTGAAATCGTTTCCTCTGCTGAATCCATGGAAGTGGATAAACCTATAACACCTAAGAAAACGCGTAGTAAGAGAAGGTCTTCACCTATTAAACCTTCTAATTCACCTAATAAAAGGCCTAAAAGGAATACGCGGAATAAAAGTAAAATTGAAGAGAAGGTAAGTTTCAAGAAGGATTGAATTCTAAAAACAACTTTAATTAAAGTTATATTAGAGCATGTTAGCATAAGGTCTCTTATGAAATCCTTTGTTAGGTAGGAATATGATCATATAGAAGGAAATGCTTGAAAGATAAAGAACGAAAGAATGGATAAAGTTATATATAAAGGGAAACGTTAAGGTTTAATATTTCCCTACCATATTCTTCAAATGATACTTCTGATAATCTCTAAAGATTTTTCAGACATATATAACAGTTAAATCTTTAAGTAAATTGCGGAACTGAGTATCTCAGAAGTTAGGATCAACTTTTAGTAGGACCAAGTTTAGAAAATTTTAGGTCAGATAATCTTTCATTATTAGAAATGTTGAAATTAAATTATATTTTAAAAATTAATAAACTTATTTTCTTTCTTTTTAGTCCTCCATTCCAGATGTGGCTGAAAAACTCCCTGAAATAACAATTATACCAGAAGCAGCAGTACCATCATCTCCTAATGAAACTGAAAATATTTCCGATATCGTAAAATCTTCGGAAAATAAAGAAATAAAATCACGTAAATCTATTAGATCTGTGGAAAAACTTCCTGAGATAACAATTATACCAGAAGCAGCATCTCAATCCTCATCATCATCTCCTAAGGAAACAGAAAAACCTAATGAAAAAGAAAAGAACACCGAAAGTATAAAATCTTCCAAAAATAAAGAAGTTAAATCACGTAAATCTGTAAGATCGGTGGAAAAACTTCCCGAAATAACAATTATACCAGAAGCAGCAACAGCATCACCATCTCCTAAGGAAACAGAAAAATCTACCGAAACCATAAAATCTCAATCAGAAAACAATGAAGTTAAATCACGTAAATCTTTAAGATCGGTGGAAAGAAGGAAAACTATAACAGAGGTAAAAGAGATAAAAGAATTAAAAGCAATTAAGGAATCAAAAGATACTAAAGAACCAAAAGAATCCGTAGATACTAAAGAACTAAAAGAAATTAAAGGCAATAAAAGGAATCAAACAAAAGTAACAGAAACTAAGACTTCTTCCAGTGAAGCAAAAACTGAATCTAAAAATAAGACTTCTACAGCTCCAGAAAACGTAAAAACTCTGAATTCTAAGACTCCAACAAATGAAGAAACTTCAGAGTCTAATATACCAGTAAATACTGCAGAGTTAAAGAATGTAAAGGTGCAAGAAGAATCGAAAAAACAACGAAGAAAATCTAGAGTTGAAGAGCCCAAGAGACAATTGCCGGTAAAAGAAACAATGGAAAAGACTAAAACAACAAGAAAATCGCTAAAACCTAATGAAGCAAAGAAAGCAAAGGAAACGAAAACAAAAGAAACAGAAAAAGAAAGTGAAAAGGGAAAAAAGGAAGTAGAAATTGAAAAGGAAAATGAAATAGAAAAGCAAACTGAAACTGAAGAGAAAACAATGGAAACGGCAAAGAAAACTAAAACGTCCCTAATGGAAATCGAATCGTTTAAGAAAAGTGAAACGTCAAATGAGGTTGTAACTGCCAAACAAAGCAAACAGAAAGATACTCAACAAGAACAAGACAAACCCTTTGAATGTGATATTTGCAAAGCCCGATTTCGTAAAAATCAAGGCTTATTGGTGCATAAGAAAGTCCATAAGGCAGATGAAAATAACACACCAAAATCATCTTATCTCCAAAATCATATACAAAAGAAAAATTCTGGACAAAAACATTATTTTACTTGTAGCATTTGTCAGAGAGATTTTACAACTAAATTTAATGTACTCAATCATATAGCGATCGAACATTATGTAATGTTTGAACATGTAGAAGATGCAGTACAAGATGAAGAGATAATAAGTGAAGAGAAAGATCAAGAAGGGCAACAAATAAAAGATGATAATTATAATACAGTAGAAGTGATACAAGAAAGAGAAAAGGAAGCACTAATTGCGGAAAGAATAACACTGGAAGAACCAGTTCTACAGGTGACAGAGGTGGTAACAAACGAAAATCTTAATGGTGGAGATTTAGATGAAGACGATCTAGCGGCTGATATTGTACAACAATTACAAAATGAAATTGTAGAAAGTCGTAAAGCAAATGCTGTAACGTTTACCATTAATGCAGTACCCGATAATTTGGTATTGAAAATACCCAATAAAAGCAATACAAGTCCGACTGTGGCTACGGCAGATATCATGGAAAATGAATTAAATTCTCCTCAGGATATTAAACCCACTTTGTTGCAAATTGTTAAACGTTATCAATGTGATCAATGTCCTAGATCTTTTGAGAAACATATACGTTTGGTAGAACATAAACGTCTTCATACTGGAGAAAAACCCTATGAATGTGATGAATGTGGTAAACAATTCCGCATACGAATGCGTCTCAATGAACACAAATTAAGACATTCCAAAGAAAAGAAATTTAAATGTGAAATCTGTGAATTGGCCTGCTGTACCAAACAAGATTTAAATCTACACATGCGCCATCATACCAACGACCGACGTTTTCAATGTTCCATGTGTCCCAAAGCTTTTGTGCGCAGTTCTGATTTAAAAATACATGTACGAGTACACACAGGCGAGAAACCTTATGTATGTGATATTTGTCATAAATGTTTTCGAGCCAATCAAAATCTTAGTGTACACAAAAAATCTCATATGGGAGAGGCTTCCAAAACCTATCAATGTGAAATGTGTGATAAGAAATTTATGCGTAATATAGATCGTAAGGTACACATGAGATCTCATACGGGAGAAAAACCTTTTAAATGTGAAATATGTCAACGTGGTTACTCCTCGAAGGTAAATGTTAGAGCTCATATAGAAAGAGATCATATGTCTGGCACAAAAGAAGAGACTCCGGGTAAAACTAAGAGGAAAACAGGTCCTAAACCTAAAGCTTTAAGGGAAGAATTGGAAAAACAAAAGAAACTAATAGAGGAGTTACAACAACAATTAATGCAACAAATTAAGACAGATGAAAAGATAATACCCTGTGATGAGGATATTCCCATGGAAGATTCCCTACAAGATTGTGGCATAAAACTGAATACCAATGATCCCATACAAAGTGCATATGAATTATTAAGTAAACTTAAAGCAGGCAATAATTCCAAACCTTTAACCATAATACCCTCACCACCACCCTTAACAGAACCTCCTAGTTTTATGGCAGCGGGAAAATCAAACACCAATACATCTACCACCTCAACAGCATTACTACCTCTAACCATAACCCAAAAAATAGAACAACATTCACCAGCTCCTTCCTGTTCTATGTCACTTGCGGGATCTAATGCAGGATCAACGACTTCTTTGTCATGTTTAACCACTCCTTCACCGCCACAAAAAACCACAGCCACCAAAGTAGTGTCACAAAAAACCACCTCGCTGGGTATACAACAGGTGTCGGTAACAGTTTCCATGCAAGTGGAAAATGTGGCCACCACAGCTTCACCCACAACATCCCTCCTCAATACTCCTGAAAAAGAGAATGCTGGCATTTTGACAACAAGTACACAACAAGGTACAACGGCTACAGCACAAACAACAACAACAACGGCTGCTAGTGTAAAAAAGGAAAGAAAAATAACAAGTTATTTTACCGTAGTGGGTCAAAAGGGAGAAGTTTAATTTAATTCCATAAAAAGAGAGAGAAGAGACAGAAAGGCGACAAGAGATGGATGGACTCTTCAGCAAAAGGAGTTTAAAAAGAAAGTATTATGAGGTAAAATTCTATTTTATTTAATTTTATAAAAAGTTATTAAAAAAACTCACAATAAAGACAATAATTTAATTATTTTTATTAAAATTATTAAAAAAAAAGTTATCAATTACATTTTTCAAAAAAAAAAAATCATTATTTAACAAATGAAAAACATTTATATTATTAAAATATATTTATATTATTGATTGAATTTAATTATAATTTTCCATAAACGAACTAATTTTAATTTTGAATAATTTTATGAAAAAAAGTTCAGTTTTAATTTTAATTAATTTTTTAAAAATCTCAATTTTTTATTTAAGAAAACGAAATTTTTTTATTTTTAATAAAAACAAATTATTATTTTGAAATTAAAAAACAAATAAATTTGGATTTAATTACTTTAAGGGACTGATTTTCAAAGCAAAAACAAATGTTTAAAGTCTAAAGATTTGAAATAATTCAATGATTTTGAAAAGAAATTTGAAATCAAAAAATGATAAATGCTTAAACGTTAAATTAAAAAAAAATATATATTTGAAATCATTAGCATCTCAAGGATCGAAAATATTGATGATATAAAAAGTGGGGAAACAATATAAGAGAAATTTTGAAAAATTTCCGATTTTTTTCTTAAAAATTGAGAAAATTCAAAATTAATTTTCTTAAAATATCAAACATTATTTATTTTTATTCGAATTGTCTGGTAAGGACTGAGAACGAAAAATTCTTAACACATGTTTTTCATTAAAACTTTGAACCCAAGTATTATTTTTATACCCTCCAGCACCACAATTAGTGCTGAGAAGGAATCATTCAGATCTGTATATAAATATTTTTGCATTAAATCATAATCTGAAACGATTTAGCTGTGTCCGTATGTCTGTCTGTCAGTTGTTGGTATGCTCACATCCACAATATTTGACTGAGCTCAATGAAAATTGGCCTAAGTATTTGCTATTGACCTACGAAGTTTCCTTTAAAAAACCAGCATAATTGGTACAGTATATTAAGAGCTATAGACCGATATCTGAGACAACCTTTATGTTCAAGAGAAGAATTTTTGTTAAGTTGTCAAATATAAAGATATATCCTATATATATACAACCTGATCCTGGTACAAAAATCTGCCGTCAAAATGTTCCAATGTAGCAGGAGAACTTCGTCAATAGAAAACCTGATTCAGATAGAAGCAATGGCCCACCTGATGTTTCTAAGCCAAGAAATGGAAGGCATTTTTAAAAGGGTTCCCAACACATTCGAAGAGTTAAAACTAAAACAGGTTTAAAATAATGCAAGGCTCAAAAAGTGCCTGCAGAAACGCTGCTACAAATTTAGGGTCCAAAAACCGAACACGGAATTTTAAATGAAGGTTTCAAAAATATATATTCTTGCTCCATAATGGATGACGAAACATATGTTCTGCCATAGGTTTCGTAACTTCCTGTTCAAAATTTTTATGTTACTCATGCTCGAAGGAATACCAAAGAAAAGTTTAGGACCCAAAAACCAGTCAAAATTTCCCAAAGAGTTCTTGGTTCTATTGATGTTTATAAATACTGAAATTTACATTAAAGAATGTTTACAAAATAAAGGCTGCTTCCATTCAGAAGACTTCAAATCGGCCAGTGAAGAGATATTGGTCATTTTTAAAAGAGAATGAAGAGCGCAAAAAAGATCTCCAAAAGTGTGGTAGATTTGAAACGGACACTTAACTGTTTGAGAAAATTTACAAAAAGCACTAAAAGGAAGGGTTTTAGCATAAGGTTCAAAATTTTATCAATAGTGATGAAATTTGGCCCAAGAATGATGCCTATTGAAATTGATATTGATGGTTACACTTTTACATCGAGCCCTCATATAAATGTTCCCCTCGGTAAGGAGATTTATGTCCAAATTGTAAACAGATTTTAATGAAATTGGACACAAATAATCGTTTAATCGTTTAAAAACTATTTTTAAACGATGGGAGGATCTGTTCATTATTTTCCATAGGTCTCAAAGTACAAAGTCAAAGTACTGCACTCCTTAGCATAAATTAGAAAACAAATTGTAGGAGGTCTAAGCAACCATGTGGTGTAGGTTATAAAATAGTCGGATTTAACTAACTATGACTTTTAACAATTTTTTTTTGTAAATTATAAATAAATGAAAATTAAAACTCTAAGTTTAGTGGTTTCGTTTTTATTACATTACATATGTGTGTTAAGAATTTTTCGATCTCACTCCTTATTTAAAAAAATAGTTATTTTGAAAAATAATTAAGGTAATTTTGTAGTTTATGGAATTTCCTAAGTTTTTTTCAAGACATTAAAAGGTGCTTTAATTGGTTTATAGCAAAATATGCACTTTATATTAAAATATGCTAAAATATGTTCTTATATTTAAACAGCTTATAATTAATCAGTTGTACAAATGTGCTTTTATGAAAATTTAAAAAAATTATAATAAAACTATTCAATTTAATTAAAATATACTTTTTATAAAAATATGCAAAAAATAAGCCTTTTAAGCTTTTTAAAAAAATGATCAAATTTTTGCGGGCAAATTGGTCCATTATATTTGTCACATGGTTCATGATAATGTTATTTTATTCTTTAGACGTTAATTAAATCCTTTAATGCTTTAAACTCCTTTTACTTCATCACCATCTCTTGACTCTAATTTATAATTATTATTTCTTCCTTCTTCGATTTAATTTTGAAACTTATTCTAAAATGTATTAAACATTTTTATATATTTAGTAATTTATAGTTTTTATACCCTACACCACTATAGAAACATTAGTGTTTATGCTGATGTTTGTAACATACAGAAAAAAAGAGTGTTACACCCACCGTCAAGTGTTCCGTTCGACTGACAATAATTGTCTGAGCTTATTTAACAATTTTCCGTCTGTCTGTCCGGCTGGCTGTTCGTCTATTCGTTGCGAACACTCTACAGGTCGGATTTTTGAAAATATTTTGATCAAATTTGATACACATTGTTACTTTGGATCAAGTTAGCTGACCGATTTTTTAGCTAACAAAACTGCCAAATATGAAGATATCTTAATTAAATTTGGAGCGAAGCATGATAGGAGTCCAAATGACGAGAAGATCAGGCAATAAAATGAACGTAGCTTCCATGCAGCTACCCTTTTCCCAAAATCACATTAAAGTACATACATCTCAAAAGAAATGTTAGTATTGAGATGACATTTCATATGTTTAAGATATAAACCGCATTTTCCGGGGATCAGTCCATTGTTTCCTATAATCTCCATATAACCTCCACATCCAAAAAATTTTCTTTAATAGTATAAATGTCTTATATTAAAGTGTATCTTATTATGAAAACACTTTAAATAAGTATGTCTTATTTAAAGCACAAATTATAAAATCATTTTCTACGAGGGTTGATCCATAATTTTCTTTATGCTCACATCTTGGTGTTGGGTAATATATAGTCGGCTTTGACCGATTACTACACTCTTACTTGTTAATAATAAAGATTTTTTCAAAAAGAATCTCCAATTAACAACATTTTTATTATATTAAAATGTAAATTAACTATTTTTTTCATCTTATAAACATTAACCTCGCAGCAGGATTTATTTCAAATATTTATTATTGAAAATTATTAATATTTAAAAATTATTTCCAAAAACTATTAGTTATTAAGTTATTTTTAAATTACGATAAGATAATTTAGAATAAGTGATTTTATTTTTAAGAAATTTTTTTTTGGAAAATAAAAAATTTTTGAATTCAAAATGAAACAAAAATTTTTGCATAAAATATTGAGTTGAATGAAAAATCAATTAAAAATGTTTGAAATAAAATTAAAAAAATAAGAAACTTAAGAAAATTGTAATTAAAGAAAATTGACTGTATTATATCCTACAATAATTATATGTTTATAGGTGAAGAGAGTAACGCTAAGAACGAATCATCTAAGAAACCCATAATGTATATTCTTCCAGCATCAAATCAAACTCTAAGTCGATCTAGCTTTGTACGTCTGTCTGTCCTCACATCCACAATTATTGACTGAGCTCTATTGAATTCGGCCTAAATATTTTGTTATTGTTCTGTATATTCAATATTTTAAAAGTTATAGACCGATATCTGAGTCAACCTCTAAGTTTAAATGAAGAACTTTCATAAAATTGTCAATTATAAATCGTCAAATTGGAATGAAATTATATAAAGTTGTATGTACTTCATGACCATTCCAAAAATGATCAAAATCGGTTCAGAAATAAAAACATAGACCAAAATATAACTAATTTAATGACTCATTAAGTGTCTGTGTTATATAACTATACGTCTGTGAGTGTATGTGTGAGTCTGTATGTATGAAAAATAATGTATTTACTTCACTCGCAATTGTGGTGGAGGGTATTGAAGATACCGAATCTTAAAGAAAATAATTTTTTATACGCACAGAAATGCTTTTCGCCACGCTTTAAGTCTACAGCTTAATTTTGAATCACTTCTAATACGATTCAGCGATATCTGTCCGTCTGTCCATCCATCTAGATATGTACAATTAATTTATGTTGGAAGAATTTTGAAATATAAACCATTCGATATTCTTCAAACAACACCTTAAGTATGTTATATTAAAGCTGTCATTTTATAAGTCATACAAGAGTCTAGTCCTTACATTTTGTCATAACAATCATCCTTAAATCACTTCTTTCGACAATTTAACCATGTCCGTCCTTCTGTCCGTCTGTTTAGAAATATATTTTTGATGAAGTTGCCCATAATGTGTTTTCAACAGCGCCTTAAATATGAAATTTTTTAACTGATATTTATAACACAAAGGTGACTACATTTAGATACAACAATCAGCTCAAAATCATTTCTCAAGATTATGTAACCATGTCCGTCCAAACCTTTAGAAATATGATATAAATTGTGTGTTTGAGAAAATTTCCTTTTAATTGTTCTAAACCGCTACAAGTGACTTAAATATGATATTTTTGGGCTTTTACGTGTAACTTAAAAAATAGATCTATTCGATACTATAAGTCTACAAGTCGACCTTGTATCACTTTCTACGACAATTTTACAATGTCCGACTGTCTGTCTTTCAGAAATTTTAAGAATTTTTACTTTGTAAATATATACAACATCTTAAGTAGTTGAAGTATAATATTGTATCAAGGACGTATAAAATTGTCTCAAGGAATAGGTGATGATGGGTCCATTATTATCACCTAGATCCCACATAACGGTTCCTCCCGGTATGGAGTTTTAAGGCCATAAAAGTCTTAAATTTAAAGCGATTTTAAAGAAATAAAATGACTTGATCATATCTTACACAACTCTAGATGTTAAGAGCAAAATGCAGGCTTTTTTGACGTTTGTTATACACAGAAGGGTCT
The DNA here is from genome assembly GCA_004302925.2 of Cochliomyia hominivorax. Lineage (NCBI taxonomy): Eukaryota > Metazoa > Arthropoda > Insecta > Diptera > Calliphoridae > Cochliomyia > Cochliomyia hominivorax. The sequence goes on along the minus strand of PYHX02000413.1, from coordinate 80,626,688 downwards.
TAATTCAACCTTTTAATATGTCTATTGTCTGAAAATTAATTTTTAAAGACGTTATCTGTCCATCTGTCTGGATGGCATTTTTTGTTTAAGTAATCTTGAATTAAGTGTTTTAATAAAGTGACGATCACTTCAAAATTTCTTATAGTTTTTATATTCAGGATCATATTCAGATTTTCTATGTTTAAGTCCATATTTAGAAATTTATATTAAAGTGGGTTTTTTCATTATTGTTTACAACAAGTAGTCAATGATAAATAAAATCAATAATGGATTCTCGATTTTTTGATAAATAATCTTTATTTCGATTGTTTTATGTTTTAAAATTTTATTTATTGATCAGATTCCAATTCTGCATGACTCCTCTATATGTTAACATTCCGAAAATTATTAGGACAAATCAAAATCACATATTATGATTAATTTCTATATCTAAAAATATAAAAACATCAGTTATATTTACATTCAAAGCGGATTTTATAATTTCATTACTTTCGATCACTTTATTAGTGATCGAGAATCGAGTATTTAAATACATAGAATTGTAGGGCATAATATGGTCGGTTAAAAGTATGAGTTTTTTATTTAAATTTAAAAATTAAAGAAAATAATTATTTGTATTGAAATAAATGTGCTTTTAAAATCTTTTAAGATTGAAAATATAAAAATTTTAAAAATATTAAAAATTAAAATAAAAATTGTCAAAGTTTGAAAAATTGATATTAATGAAAATGAAACATATAAATTATTTTAAAAATAAATTAAAAATAAGAAACTAAATTTTTAAAATTGAAAATATAAAAGAAAAAATTAAAAATTATTGTTAAACTATGGAATCTTTATAAAATTAAGTTGTAAAATTTTTATAATATTATAATTTTGAAATTTTAGAAATTAAAATTTTTTAATTAAAATTAAAAAAAATATATGAATTGAAATTTCCAAACCTTTTTAAAAAAAAATTTTGAAATTTTAATAAATTGAAATTTTAAAATTTTTTAAAGAAAAATTTTGAAATTTTATAAATTAAAAATTTTGAAATTTTTATAAATTGAAATCTTCAAAAATTGAAATTTTTAAATTTTTATAAATTGAAATTTTAACATTTTTATGAATTGAAATTTCGAAACTTTTATAAATAATAATGTTGAAATTTTTATAAAGAAAAATTTTGAAATTTTTATAAATTGAAACCTTCAAAAATTTAAAATTTGAAATTTTTATAAATAAAAATTTTGAAATTTTTATAAATTGAAATTTTAAAATTTTTATGAATTGAAATTTTGAAACTTTTATAAATAAAAATTTTTAAATTTTTATAAATTGAAATCTTCAAAAATTGAAATTTTGAAATTTTATTAATTGAAAATTTTTATTAAAAAAATGAAATTTTTATCAATTTAAATTTTAAAATTTTTGTATAAGTTGCGATATCAAGAAATTCTTAACATACATAAATGTTAAAAAACGAAACCACTAAATTTACAGTTTTAATTATTTTTTTATTTACAAAAAATATATTTTTATATTTTGAACCTTTTTTGAATCATAAATTTTTTTTAAGTTTGCTCGACCAGGTAGTCACTCTTCGTTTAATATCTCCCAAACTTTTGGACTCCTTTTTTGAGCTCTTCAATTTTCATTTAACAAGAGCCCAATATCTCTCCACTGGCCTTAGCTCAGGGCAGTTTGGAGTATTTACCTCTCTTGGTACAAATTCATTATTATTCTTGTACCACTCAAGGGCTTGTCTACCAAAGTGACATAATGGTAAGTTAGACTACAAATAAGTGGACACGTCGGTTTAGTATATTAAAAGATATAGACCGATATCTGAAGCAATCTCTAAATTCAAGCGAAAAACTTTCATAAAATTGTGAATTATACAAAGTCATATGTACTTCATTACAGTTCCAATTTTGATCTTGTTGAAAATATTAAATAATTTTAATACGCACTATTTACTGGTCTCTTATTTTAAACAGATTAACTGTATATTAAATAGTACTTGAGTTAAGCGTTTTAATGAAGTATGTGTGTTAAGAAGTTTTCGATCTCACTCCTTATATGAAAATAATAATTTATATTATTTTTTTAATTCATCTAACATTCTTTAATTATACTCTTATTTATATTTTAATCATATAATTTTTTCTAATTTAAATAATTTTGTAAATGATTCAATTTTAGTTTAAGATTTTCTCAGTTTAATTTTAATTTTAAAATACTTTAATTTTAATTATTTTATTTTTAATATTATTTCACTTCACTAAAAGACATTTTTTTTATTGAAATATTTAATAAAAAACGATAAAAACTTCCACTTAAAAATGTATTTAAATAAACATAAGAAATACTAAATTATAAAAATTAATTTTTTAAATTATAATTATAGTTTTTTATTTTATAAATTTATATTTATACGATTTTCTACATATGAAATATACATATATTTTTTATATATAAAATAAAATCAAATTAAGAGTTTTATTTAAAATCAACTCAAAAATTTTTTATAAAATTTTTCGGTTGTCATTTTGAGACCCCATAGTTTCGTCTGTGGACTGACTATAGAGACCCGCTTTATAATTTATATTTAAATGCTTCTCAGCTATATTTATATAAAATTTTATAAAAATCCTCCCAATCGTTTTAAAGTTATTGCAATTTTTCCAAATATTTTTTACTCTGCTCTTCTTAAACTGAGAGCGTATGATTAATATTAATTATTTGTTGGGAATTAAAAAACATTAAAAATATATTTAAATAATTAAAAAAAAATTATAAAAAATAATGGTGTGTGTTAATAACAAATATGGTATTTTGAAAGGTAAATATAGATGCCAGATAATCCTCTTTTATTTTCAGAAAGCCATTAGAAGGTTACGGTCGTCATCAAATTAATGTTTGATGATCGTTTTTACTATTCAGCAGACAGAGATCTTAACATAGACGCCAAGGAGCCATCCGATCAGCCGATAGAGTTTAAAGCTGAAGATTTGGAAGCATTTTAAATGAAAATTACATTTGGAAGCTCCATAGCAAGGCATTTGTCTATGTTAATAAGCATTGGAATATATTAAGAAGCAATTAAATTGTGAACCTCATGGGTTGAGGCGAAGAAAAGCTCTAAGGTAAATTTTACATGTCAAAAAATAAAAAACAGGAAATGAAAATGAGTACTTTACGAACAAACTTAAGTGTGGAAAGGACATAGGTGAACCTCGTCTAACCAGGAATATCTATGCTGAAGCAAAAAATCCTTAATGAGGGATCTTTCTAATACGATCTATTGCAATAAGTTCAGACAATCGCAGGACATCTGTTCCGAAGACAGTTGATCCTTTGGAAAGAAGCGATCAAATAAAAAGGACCAGAGTATATGAACAGACTTAAAGTCATAAGTCTCGGTTATGTATAGCAAGATCGGTTAAAAATAATTTGGAAAGCGTAGAATGAGGCTCTCCCAGCCTATAGACCATATCTTGCCTTCTTTGATCATCATTTGTTTGGATCGATGCAGAGATTGCGTTTTGAAGTGGAATCTTATATAATAATTTAGATTTTTAGTTTTTTATGTTAATGTTCTTTTACTGTTAGTTTCACAGATACCAGGGTGCGTATGATTAATTTTGATTATTGTTTAACTCTTGTGGAAATTTGTAAATATTTTTTAAATAATAAAAATAATTAAAAATCAATCATACGTCACCAGCCACCACAAGCTAATAATAATATGAGACCTAAAGAAGACAATGGAATGAAATGATTTGTAAATAAAAAGCATTAAGAAATTATTAAATTTTAAATAAATTTATTAAAAATAAAATTTATAGTCTCATATTTATTTAAGAGGCAGAAGAGGGGTTTGAGTTTTCCTCTTCATAAATATTATTGTTTTAATACCCTCCATCATCTCAGGTGGTGAAGAGCGTGTATTAATTTTGTCATTATATATGTAACGCTGAAAGGAGACCATCTCAGACTCCATTATGTATTTATATTCCTGCATTTAATCAAAATCTGAGTAGATTTAGCTATGTCCGTCTGTCTATCCGTTTGTTTATCTGTTGGTGAATCGCTTACATCCACAATAAATGATAACGCTCATTAAAATTTGGCCTGAGTACTTTTTACGATCCTAAGAAGTTTTCTATTTAAAATCAGTAAGATCGGTTTAATATATAAATAGATATAGACCGATATCTGAGACAATCTCTCGTAAAGTTGTCAATTATAAATCAAAAAATTTGAATGAATTTTTGTCACTTTATAAAGCTATGTGTACTGCATTACCATTCCAAAAATTATCAAAATCGTTTCAGTTGAAATAATACAACTAATTTTGTGACTCATTAAAAACTACTTTATATAGAAGAACTTTAATATATTGTATAAGTCTATGCGTGTATTTGAGAGTGTGTATGTAAGAAAGATAACGTAATTACTTCACACGTATTTGTAACGGATGGCATTAAAGATTCGATATAGCCCAATAAAGCATTCTTACTTGTTTCACATTTCAATCCGCTACGTTTGCGTTTTATTTAAATGATCTCAGTTTTCATTCTTAAGAATTTTTTAGTATTTTATTGAACTTCCTGTTGAAAACAATTTCTTCCCCTTTTTAAAAAATGACATCATTAAAAAATTCTCAATAATTTTTTTTGTATTTAAAAAAAAATATAAGATTTCAAAGCCAACTACTTGGTTGATGAATATTATTTTTTCTTAATAATTTCAGGTTATTCATACGTCAAGTAGTACAGTGAGACTTTTTATTAAAAAAAAAAAACAAAAACAATTACTACGCAATAACTCATACATATAAAAAATAATCTATAAAAGAGACAATATATCAAATAAAATAAAAAAACCAAACAAACGAAAGCAAAGAAAATTTAAAACAAGTAAGAATGCTAATTCGGCTGTACCGAATCTTAATACCCTCCACCATTAACATTATGCAAACAATTAACATGAAAAATTAACATGAGATATTTCACTAAAACGAATAGATGTTCGGAAAAAGGTTTCCAGCTATAGATAGATAGATGATAGATAGATAGATAGATAGATAAGATAGATAGATAAAATAGATAGATAGATAGATAGATAGATAGATAGATAGATAGATAGATAGATAGATAGATAGATAGATAGATAGATAGATAGATTATTTTCGATAATAGATAGATAGATATAGATAGATAGATAGATAGATAGATAGATAGATAGATAAATAGATTTAGATAGATAGATAATAGATAGATAGATAGATAGATAGATAGATAGATAGATAGATAGATAGATCGATAGGTAGATAGTTAGAAGATAGATAATAGATAGATAAATAGAGATAGATATAGATAATAATAATAGATAATAATAATAGATAGATCGATAGATAGGTAATAGAGATAGATAGATAGATAAATAGATTGATAAGAATAGATAATTAGGATAGATAGAATAGATAGATAGATAATAGATCTAGATAGGTAATAGTTAGATAGATAATAATAATATGAAGAAATTAAGATAGATAGATATTAGATAGATAATATACGATAGATCGATAGATGGGCATAGATAGATAGATAGATAGATAGATAGATAGATAGATAGATAGATTAGATATAGATAAAGATAGATAGATAGATATATATCGATTAGCATAGATGGGCAGATACGATAGAAGATAGATATGCATAGATAGATAGCATAGCATAGATAGATAAGATAGGATTAGCATAAGATTAGATAGATAGATAGATAGCATAGATAGATTAGATAAGATATGATAGATATACCGATAGATAACTGGGGCAGATAGATAGATAAGATAGATAGCATAGATAGATTAGATAGCAAGATAGATAGATACGATAGATTAGTACTAGATTTAAATGTCTTTAATAGTACATATTAAAGACATTTAAATTTTACTAATTGTATTTACTAGTTTTATAAGCTCAAAACCTGTCTTCGGAAAGGGAACTTATATGGAGCTACAGAAAAATATGGATTGAGATTGTTTCAAATTAACAATATATATTAAAGATAGTTATTGTGTGTAATTTCAATGGAATTGCTCTTTATTTAAGTGTTTTTATAACTCAAATACGTTATCCCGGGAAGAGGCATTATATGGGATCTATAGCAAAATATAGATCAATATTATTTTAATTAATAATGTATATGCAAGAAAGTTAGAAAATTTTAAATTGTGCTTAATTTCGGTGTATGTTTGCTTTATGTAATAGTTTTATAAGCTCAAACCCGTTTTTCCAGAAGCGGCGTAATGGAGCTGTACATATGGACCGATATTAATAAAATTAATTACATATTTCCAAAACGGTTAGAAAATGGTTTGTATCAAATTTTTATAGCAACGGCTTAAATATTAAGTTTTATTTAAGCCATATTCCAGTAAGAAATCTTATATGGGAGCAACGTCAAATTATAACCCCAGTACAATCTAGTTTCTTTGTGTTTATTATTATTATTAAATATGGAATTTGGACATATTGTTTGCTATTGTCTTAAGCATTTTCCTATATAGGCACAATCGGGGTGTACTAAAATTGTGCAATTTAAAATATGTGCCCAATTTTAGTACACCCCGATTGTGCCTATATAGGAAAATGCTTAAGACAATAGCAAACAATATGTCCAAATTCCACTGAATTCGGATAATTATTCTAGGGGTATCGAACAGACAGACGGACAGAGCTAAATGGACTCAGATTTTCATTTGATGCTAGAATATATATTATTAAAGGGTCTGAAGTGATTCCTTATTAGCGTTACACACGCAGTGACAAAGTTAGTATACTCTCCTCACCACTTGTGGTCTTGGACGGTATAAAAAGCACAACTACAACTACTTGTATGATTATTATAAAATAAAAAACAAGCATACGCCTAGAGTGCCACGTCAAAAGCTTTGAAAAAAAGTAAAATTTCTCTTTAAAAATAAAAAAACTAACTACATAATTAATACAATAAAAAACTGTACGCTCTATTAACTTCATTCAAAAATAGTCTATCCCTCTCTTTTCATCTTTTAAGCGTTTTAATAATAACAAAATATAACATTATGTTACTGTACATTATTTTTATTTTACATCTAAAGCAACAACAACACACATAAACATTAATAAACTCTTACATCTCCACTATTTACTCATTATTCAGTTTTTTATTTAACATGTGTTCTCTAACAGTTTGTTTTATGGTCATTGTTATTAGTTTGTTTTGTTTTTGTATGTATTTCATTGCTACATTTATTTTGTTATTGTTATTATATTATTTGCCCTTTGTTTACCTAAAGTTTACAGCTATTCAATCTCTCACAAAACACTCTCTACTCATTCACTCTCATACAAAAATTCACATCCATTTAATCTACAAAACACAACTAAACCAATGTATTTGAAATTGAGTTTGTTTTATTTTTTATACTCTTATCTCTTTGTTTTTCTGCTGACACACCACTCAACACACAAACTCTGTGTATTATTGAATATAGCGGGTCGTTAACTTTGTTTTTAAAAATTCTTTGTAAATAAAAAATTGTTTTTGATATTTGTTGCTTTTTATTATGATGTGTGCATGTAAATTTGAGTGTGTGTGTTAGTTATGTTTGTTTCTTAAGAAACCGGTTAAAGTGGTAGTAAAGTGTGGAATGTATTTTGTTATGATGATGTTGTTGTTATTGTGTTCACAATTCGTTTAGGTTTTTATGTTTTTTTTTGAGAAAATGAAAACAACAACTTATACTTATTCACTTTCAATTGATTGGTTGTTTAAAAAAGTAATGAGAATTTGTTTACATTTTATTGGAAGAAATAAAAAAGCGGTTAAATTTAAATAGAAATTTAAATAAAATTGAAATTAATTAAAAGAATTAATTAATTAAATAAAAAAGATACAAAAATATCGAAAAATATTAAAATATAAATATTAAATTACCATTTAAATACGCTTAGATAAATATTGTGAACACACATTAGCTGATATTAATAATATTTTGACGAATTGTTTATACATTTAAAAATACAGTTTCGTTAAGATTTATAGCATTTCGTAATAAATTTTCTTTTACACTTGCAAATAGCAATTAAAACTTTTAAATGTTTAGTTTAAAATTTTAATGAAATATCAATAACAAAGTTTCGTTAAGTCTCAAACTAATAATGTTTTTCTAGAATAATATTTGCTTGGAACGTTTTTAATGAATACATAAACATTTTTAACGTAACTTTTATATTTTAAGAAGTAGGGTTTCGTTAAGTTGTCTAAATTATCAAAACCGACAAAATTTTCCAAATTGATCATAATTTTATGATCATTTTAAAAATAAGTTTGTTGTTTATTGTCAAACCAAAAAACTTGGTGATTAATTAAATTCAAAATAATGAACATAGTTTCAAAAATAAAGTTTCGTTAAGTTTTTTATTAAACCAAACTGATTTTTTTCCGAATTACATAATTATAATTTAAAAGATTTAAACAAAAGCATTGAAAATTTAACTAGAATTGAATTAGAACTGAACAAGAACTCAACTAAAAATTATAACTGAATGATAACTGATCTAGAACTGAATCAGAACTGAACTAGTAGTGAACTAGTACTAACTTGAACTGAACTACAACTAAATTAGAACTAAACTAGAACAGAATCAAGAACAAAGTCAAGGACTGAATTAAAAAGTGAATAAAAAACTGGACCAAGAATTGAATCAAGAACTGAATCATGAATTGAATGAATGACTGAATCAAACTGACTCAAAAACTGAATCATGATCTGAATCAAGAGCTGAATCAGAATTAAATCAAAAACTGAGTTAAGAACTGTTTCAATAACTGAATCAATCATGAACTGAATCAAGAATCTGAATCAGAATTGAATCAAGAACTGAATCAGAATTGAATCAGTAACTGAATTTAATAGATTCAAGAATTTAAACAAGAACTGAATGAAGAGCTGAATCAGAATTGAATCAAGAACTGAATTGAAAATTGAATCAAGAGCTGAATCAATATATAAATAAAAATTTAATCTATAATAAAATCTAAATTTAGAATTGAATTTAAAATCAAATCAAAAACTGTATTAAGAACTAAATCAAGAATTGAGTCAGAAAAGAATTAAGAACAGAATCAGTATCTGAATCATGAATCTATTCAAGAACTGAATTTAGAACTGAATCAAGCATTGAAACAAGAACTGAATTAGGAAATGAATTAAAAACTGAGTCAAAATCAAAATCTAGAAAAGAAGTGGAAATGAATATCGGCTAGAGTCTTGAAGTGAATCTAAAACTGAGAACGGTATTTAGAACGTATTAGTTTGAATAGTATTTTCTGTTTTTGGTTCTTTTCTGGTGGCGTATGATTAATATGAATTATGTAATATTTTTTTTAATTCTTAAAACTTATTTAGAAAATAACTAAAATTATTTTTAAAAAATATATTAAAATATTCTTTAAAACCTAAACAATTCTAAAATAAAATAAACAAATTTAAAACAATAAAATTAATCTATAAATTTCTGCCAAAATAAAAAAGAACTTAATTTGCATATTTACATTTTCTATTATTTTATTTAAATTTTGTTGTATTTGTTGTCATAAATTTTTTTTAAACAAACACTAAATTCGTTTGCATTGTGGCATAATTTCATATTAAACTAATTAAATATTAATTGACAAACAATTTCAAATTTTATAGAGAAAAAAAAATACCAGAAAAATAAATAAAATTATGTGACAGAATTTTCATAATTTAATTATGTTCATTATGCAGGATTATCGTAATTTGAAACAATTACATTACATTTCACCCGATACTCTAACAAAATAAACAATACGAGAAAAAAATACTTAATTTAAATAAATTATATTTCGAATAGAAAACTTCCAATAACAAATTTATTTGTATACAAAGTTAATAGTGTTAAACAAGTAAGAATGCTATATTCGGCTATGCCGAATCTTTAATACCCTCCACCACAAATGCAAGTAAAGTAAATACATTATGTTCGTACCAACACACTCACACATAAATCCACTCACACAAATTTCTCTTGGAACATTTAATGAGTTATGAAATTAGTTATATTTTTGGCCGATTTTTAAACATTTTTGGAATGGTAATGACGTATATATAAGTATTCTAATATGTCGTGTTATAATTGATAACTTTAAGAAAGTTGTTTGCTTGAACTTAGAGGTTGTCTCAGATATCGGTCTATATCTTTTAAAATACTGAAGTGATTTTGCTTGTTTTAAAAAGGAAACTTCTCAGGGCTGTGGCAAATACTCAGGTCAAATTTCATTGAGCTCTGTTTATTATTCTGGATGTGAGTGTGCCAAAAAAAGATAGACAGAAGGACAGGCAGCCGTACAGACGGACAGACGGACGGACATAGCTATATAGACTCTGATTTTGATTTTACGCAAGAATATGTATTCACTATAGGGACTGAGATGATTTCTTCTTAGCGTTACATATGGAATGAGATGATTAATATACCCTCTTCACCTCTTCACTTGCGGTGGAGCATTCTAATTGACAATTTAAGAAAGTTTTTTTGCCTGAACTAAGAGGTTGCCTCTGATATCGGTCTATATCTTTAAAAATACTTACCAGATTTTGCATGTTTTAAAAAGGAAACTTCTCAGAACTGTGGCAAATACTCAGGTCAAATTTCATTAAGCTCTGTCAAATATTGTGGATGTAAGCGTGCCAATAACAGACACACGGACAGACAGTAGACAGACCGACAGGCGTAGAGACAGATGGACAGACAGTCCGACATAGCTAAGTCAGCTCAGATTTTGATTTAATGTAAAAATATATATTCCTTATGGGGACTGAGATAATTTCTTTTTAGCGTTACACACGGAATGACAAAGTTAATATATGTACCCCCTTTAGTATTTGTTGGGTTGGTGATGGTATAACAAGGGAAAGGAAAGGTAGAAATTGTTTTTTTATTAATTTCCATAATATTTATATTTTAAGTTAGTTAATTAAGGGTTTTGATTTGCAATTTAATTTTTAATGTAAATTTGTTGTTGTTTTTTAATGTAATAAAAAAATAAATAAATTTAATTAATGAAAACAATTATTTGTATAAGTTTAACGAGGGTCAGTTTGTATTGAAATTGCCGTAAAATGATATATAAAATTTTAGTACATTATTTTAAATGTTACAATAAAATTTCAAATATTACAATAAATTAAATTAAATCATTTTTATGGTAGCCAACTTTTAACCGCCGTAGCTCTCTTTTTACTTTAGCTAGACTTTTAAAGTGTTACTTTCCTAAAAGCCTATTTCATCCTCTAAAACTTTCCTATATAACACTTTTAAATTGAACGGCTACAAGGAAGGTTAATTGTAATAAACAGTTAGTTTAATTTCATGTAACTGGTTGCGTATGATTGATAATAATTATAAGTTAAAAATGTATTAATTTATTATATGCAATTCAAATAAAAATTTTGACAAATACTTTTTAAAGTAAGTAAAAAGAAAAAAGAAAATTAAAAAAAAGAAATGAGATCGAAAAAATCTAAACATGCGTTTCTCATTGAAATTTTTAATTCAAGTATTTTATGTCCAAAAACGAAATATATTGTCAATCTGATTGAAATGAGTGAGCAGAAAAAGCTCCGTTTAAAAATACAATGGTAAAAGAAATATGGTGTCGTATTGTTACCAAGAGAGACAAATTCTCAAAACTGCCCGAAGCTAAGACCAGTGCGGAGATATTACTCTCTTGTTAAAAGAGAATTGAAGAGCACAAAAAAGATTTACAAAAGTGTAGTGTAGACTTTTATCGGAGGTGAATTAACAGTTATTCAGTTTATGATTAAGTTCTTGATTTAGTTATCGATATCTAAGTCAGTTCAAGGTACAGTTCCGGATTTAGTTATTGATTCAGTTTCAAAATTACTTATTGATTCAGTTCTTGATTCTATTCGTAATTCAGTTCCAGACTCCATTTCTGATTCTTTTCTTGTTTCAGTTCTTGATTTAGTTCTTGATTTATTTCTCATTTGAATAGCAAATTCAGTTCTTAAGTTAATTTTTGAATTAGTTCTTGATACAGTTTTTGATTTTGGTTCAATTTAGTCTCAGTTCTAGTTCACCTTTATTTTCACTTCTAGTTCAGTTCAGTTTATTTAGTTCACTAAATTATATCCCATTGACTTGACTAGAGTCAAATCCATTAACAAGAGTAAAGTCTAGTCGTCTATTGACTTGACTAAAGGTTAAACTATTAACCAGATAAAAGTCTTGTCTATAAACTTGACTAAAATCTGGTATAATAAAAGACTGAATCTAGTAGTCGGGAGTCTATTCTACTAAGTGGACTAAAGTCTTGTTTATTGGTCCTGTAAATAAACTAGACTTTAGTCTAGTGTATCAGCTAGTCTGAAGTCTAGTGGGCAAACTGGTCTTAAGTTTAGTACAAAATGTAGTGCATAAGGGCTAAATTCGAGTCTAATAAATTACTTAGACTAAAGTTTAGTCTATTAAGTACTAAAGTTAAGTCTATAAACCAGATTAAAGCCAAGTCTTTAACTAAACGTAATTTAGTGTTTGTATACTAAATTCTAGTCTATAAATTAGATAGATTTTAGTCTAGTCTACTAAATGTATAAATTCGACTAATTTCTAGTATATTAACTAGATTAAAAGCCAGACTATAGATTTGACTACAGTCTAGTTATTAAACAAGATTTAAGTTTAGTCTATATAATCGATAAAAATTCATTATATACAATGGACGAAAGTCTAGTTTATATGTCAGATAAAAGTCTAGTACTTGAACTAAATTAATGTGGAATAATATTTAAAAACTTAACTAAAATTAATCTATGATTACTAAACAGTGGTTTATAAACTAAACTGAAATCTATTCTAATAAGAAATCTGAAGTATTGTTTTTGTTAAGTGGACTGAGTTTCTATATATAAACTAGTTTTAAGTTTATCTATTAAGTAGTTTTGAGTCAATTTTATTCAGCAGACTTTAGTCTAGTTCGCCTTATTTATAAACTAGATTTAAGCCTTATGTGTAAACTGGTTTAGTCTATAAACTGGACTAAAGTCTTGTCCATTAACTGGGCTAAAGTTTTATCTATAAACTGGACTAAAATCCAGTCATTTAAATTTTATCAAATGATAAGTTTAAAGTAAACTAAAGTCTTGTTTATGACCAGACTTAAGTCTATTGTATAAACCATTCCAATCTGGTGCTTTAACTAGTCTGCGTAACCTTGTATGTATGTGTGTAATATTTTAAAAAAAATTGTCAATAATTTTTAGTACAAAAAACATTATAATATTGAACAAATATTGACTTAGATAAATTTATAAAAATTACAAAATTGATAACCTTTTCTTGACAATAGTTGTTGTTGTTGTTGTTGTTGTTTTTATAACATTATTATCAGAGTAACTTTAACTATTTAATAGTTGTTATTAAAATAAAACATTTTAAAAATCTCCTTTAGATAAAAAGTGAATTATTTACTTGATGTAAATAAAATGAATTAATTTCTTTAGGTTAAATTTTATAAACAATTTTTTTATTTGTTTATTTATTTATTTACTTAATTGTCAATTATATTTTATTTACATTTACGATAAATATTTTTTTGAAATAAACACTTGTTAAAGTTTTGTTTTTTTTTTTTTTTTAATTCTGTTAAGGTTTTTTAATTAAACAAATTCTAATTAAGAAAAATCAAGAAGGGCTAAGTCGTATTTTGAATACCCTCCACCAAGGTATGGTTTTTGACTCTCTTTTTATACCCTCCACCACCACAAGTGGTGAGGGTATATTAAGTTTGTCATTCCGTGTGTAACGCCAAGAAGGAATCATCTCAGACCCAACAATGTATATATATTATTGCATCAAATTAAAAACTGATTCGATTTAGCTATGTCCGTCTGTCCGTCTGTCCGTCTGTCTGTCTGTCTGTTGGAAACATTCTCACGCCTAGAATAATTGTCCGAATCTAATGAAACTTGGCCGCATTGTTTATTATTGTCCTAAGCAGTTTGCTATTTAAAACCAGCAAGAAAGTTATAGACCGATATCTGAAACAACCTCAAAATTTCGAAAATTAACTCTTATAATTTCTTCTAAAAATGTAATTGGACTTAAACAAAAAATGAATTTTAGCATACAATTGCTCGTGCTGCATCATTGTGCAAAAAATTATGAAAATCTGATTAATAGGAAAAAAAGTTATTGGCTATAATGTGCGAAATTTTGATACACCCCAAACTCTTTGTGTCAAATGGGCCGCAATTTTTATGATAATTTACAGAAATTTGTCACATATACTTATTTTGATACAATAATAAATCCAAAGAAGTCATATTGTTCTGGGATCATTAATTGACCCAGCTCCCATATAACGCCCCTTCCCGGAATACGATCAATAGCTTATAAAACTCTTAAATGCACAATTAATTTCTTGACTATTTTAAATATATGTTATAAATTTTATTAACATGGGTTCATATATTGATATAGCTCCATATAACGCCCCTTCCCGTAAAACGGGTTTGAGCTTATAAAACAATCAAATAAAAACTAATTCAATTGGAACTCGGTACAAAGCATTTTTTTAACTATTTTTAATGTATATTTTTAATTAGAACAATCTCGGTCCATATTTTGATGTAGCTCCCATATTAGGCCCTCACCGAAAACAGTTTTCAGCTTATAAAACAAGTAAATAAAGACCAATTCTATTGAAATTCCACACAATTATTTTGCTTACTGTTCTGAAAATATTATATTAATTTGCCCTATATCGGTTCAAATTTTCCTATAGCTCCCTTATAAAGCACTTTACCCGAAAACGGGTTTGTGTTTATAAAACATTTAAGTTAAAATCAATTCCATTTAAATTTAGCACAATGATTTTTCTAACTATAATCAAAGTATATTATAAATATGAACAATCTTGGTCCAAATTTTGCTGAAGCTCCCATATAAGATCCCTTCCCGGAAAACAGTTTTGAACTTATAACAAGCATATTTTTTGTTTTTATACGCTCCACAATACAAGTGGTAGAGAGGGAATATTAACTTTGTCATTCTGTGTGTAACGGTAAGAATGAATTATTTCAGACCCCATAATGTATATATATTCTTGCATCAAATCAAAATCTCAGTCGATTTTTGTCAATCCTCTGTCTGCTCACAGAGCTCAATAAAATCTGGTCTAGTAGAAAAAAGGCAGTTCAGTAGAAAAAATTTATAGCCAAAATTATAACTAATTTTATGACTAATTAAGTATTTCTGTGTTATATACATTTGTGAGTGTATGTGTATCTATGGAACCTAACGTATTAACTTCACGCGAATTTTTGGTGGAGGGTATTGAAGCCGAATATAGCATTCTCACTTGTTTTATTTTACAAATTATGGGATCTTTCAAAGAGTTTAATTTTAATTTAAACAAAAAAGAGTTTAATTTTTTAATCGCTCTTTGAAAAAGAGTTTAATTCTAAAAAATGATATAAATGACAAAAATCAAAAAAAGAGTTAAATTTGAATCATTTAGATAAATGTTTGAATTTCGATAGAATTGGCCCATTTTAAGAAAGATTCTTAAATTAAAGCAGCATAAATACTTTTCCTGAAAGTGAGGTTATAAAGATGTCATTATCAAAATATAGTTCGATAATTGACAAACTGGGTTCGTATATAAAAAAAGATAAAAAAAATTGAACCAAGTTTAAATAAAATTGGATAAAATTGAAAAGTCTTTTAAGTTAAAACCCCTTTTCTGTGAAGGGGCCTCAATTGGGAACTTTAGTAAAATAGGGCACAATATTCATCAAATTGGTAACAAATATTTAGGATTGTTAGAGCAATAATTAAGCCACATTTCAGGGTAATTGATTCAAGGTTAAAAGCGTTATAAGCTTAAAACCTTTTTCCGGAAAGAAGAATTGAATGGGAGTTGCAGCACAATATGGACTCATGTTGGCATATTCGAGACATTTAGAATAATAAATGTGATGAGTTTACATAAAATGGATTTCTTATTCACATAAGAGTTTTAAAAGCTCACAATCGTTTTCCCAGATGGGGCGTTATATGGACCAATATCGGTCAAATTAATAACTTTTATTCTATACAGTGAGAAAAATAATTATGCCGAATTTCAATGAAATTGGTCTTTATTTACTAGTTTTTTTAAGCTCCAATCACTACTTCGGGAATGGGCGTGGGAGCTTAAGCAAAATATTCTCCGATTTAGGGCAAATTAATAATATATATTCAGGACAGTAAGAGAAATAACTTTTTCTTGATTTCAAAATAATTGGTTCATATTTAAAAGTTTTATTAGCGGAAAATCATATTGCGGAAAGGTACCTTATATGGCAGTTAGGTCAAATAATGGTCCCAGCATAATCTATTTTTTTGAGGGGGTTTATAAATGTATTAAAATAAATATGTAAAGCATATTTCACAAAATTGTCTCAAAAATTTCGAATTATATGACAAAATGATTTTGGGGTGTATCAAAATTTTGCATATATTTTAGCCTATAACTTCTTATCCATTAATCCGATTTAGATGATATAATTAATTAAGTAAGTTAAAGTTAAATTTTTGTTTAAATTCAGTTACTTTTTTGTTGAAAAATTAAGAAGAATACTTTTTCAGAATTTTGAGGTTGCTTCAGATATCGGTCTATAACTTTTTTTACGAATGAGTGATATGATGGTTTTTAATAGGAAAGTGTTTAGGACAATAACAAACAATGTGGCCAATTTTCATGGAATTCGGACAACTATTCCAGGTGTAGGAATGTTTTCATAGCTAAATCGCTTCAGATTTTGATGGGGTCTAAGATGATTCCTTTTATAACAAATGTAATACACCCTCTTCCCCACTTGTGGTGGTGGTGGTGGTGGGTATAAAAAGAGACTCATATTAAGGAAGATTTATTTTAAAATTTTATTATGCTGCTAAACTGAAAAAAAGCTGATAATTATGGAATTTTTTTTCTACAAATAAATTTTTGATATTTTTATATTTTATTATTATATTTTTATTATAGTTTAATTATGTGTTAGTAATAATAAACTTTGATTTTATTATATCACCAGACAGACATTTGATTTGCCTTTTTTTTCGCCCAAAAAAAAAAAAAAACGTGTGATTTTTATTATGATTATAATCTTAATTTGTGTGACGGATAGATAATATTATGATTATTTTTTATCAAAAATATTGTAAATTTTTTATTTGATATTATTAAAATTTTTTGTTAATAATTCTTTTCATACTCTCCACCTTCACTACACCACAAGTGGTGTAGAGAGTATAATAACTTTGTCATGCCGTGTGTAACGCTAAGAAGAAATCATTTCAGACTCTGTAATGTAACATTTCTGTATCAAATAAAAATTTGAGTCGATTAAGGAGTTTCCTATTTATAACCAGCAAAAAACGGTTCAGTATATTTAAACATATAGACCGATTTCTGAGGCAACCAAACCAGGTTCATGTGAAGAATTTTGCGTAAATTATACTTTTCGTAAATTATAAATCGACGAATTATAATGAAATTTGGCCATAATATTAATCTATATGTACTTTGTTATGATTCCAAAAATTATCCAAATCGGTTCAGTAGAAAAAAAGTTATAGGCAAAAATATAACTTATGTTCTGTGTTTTCTTTTGTATTGTATACATTTATGAGTGTATGTGTGTGAGTAGGTACGAATATAACGTACTGACTTCACACACATTTCTGATAGAGGTTATTGAAGATTCGACATAGCCGAATCTGGCATTATTACTTGTTTTAATTTATTTCCATAACTTGTGGGGCCTATTTTGATAACAAAAATTCACCAAAATTTAGTTCAACAATAATAAATCATTAAATTCACACTTAACTGAAATAGTGACGTAGTTCTAAACTAAAAACTAAAAAAAAGAGTGACAAATTTTGTTTTTTAGCGATAAGATTTTTCAATTCATAAATAGAAAAAAAATTTGTTTTGTTTATAAATTTTAAGTTGTATAAAGAAAATTTATAATTTGGAATTATAATTCATAAACGATTTCTTGTCTACAATAAAATTTAATTTATGTAGATAATTTTAAGAATTTGAAGGAATTTTCTAAATTTAAAAATACCGTTTTAATTGAATTTTAAAGATTTTATTAAATAATTAATATTAATCATACGCTAACCGTAACATACATTAAAATTTGAATACTCATTAGACATAATAAAGAAACAGTGAGCCGGAAAAAGTTAAAGCATAAAAAATGAGAATTTTTTCTAAATTAACGACTGAGATCGCTTTACTCTCAACACACGTTTTTCTTGGAAATTTTTTAAAATTATTAAATATGTTGAACAAAAACCAACAAAAAGTTGGCCAAGCATTAAGAGGTCGGTTGTCAGACTGTTTCCAATGTCATTAAACAGTACCGGAACAATTAATAAATTGATAGAAAACCTGGTTCAGCTAGATGGAATGGTCCACATAATGTTTTCAAAGCGAAAAAATATAAAGCATTTTCAAAATAGGTTCTAACGCATCCGGTACACTCGGATTGGTTCTTGACAGGAACGCTGCCAAAAATTTAGAGGTAAAAAACAGAGCACGGAAGCCAAGTTTCCAAAAAATATTCTTTCTGCATAATTTATGACAAAACGTATGTTCGGCAGATTTTTCGAAACTTTCTGGTCAAAAATGTCATGTTGCTGATGCTCGAGGGAATGTTGAAAAAAGTTAAGGAACCAAAAGCAGTTAAAGCATCATGCAGTTGCGGCAAAAGAAGCCAATTATTTGTTGCAACGGGCTCCATAAATACCAAAATTTATATCAAGGAATGTTTACAAAAAAAGGCTGCCTCAATTCATAAGACTTAATAATGTGTTCACTTATTTGTGTCCTAATTGTGGCCTCACTGTGGTTAATAAGTGGTAAAAGAACAATAATATGACCTTTGTACCAAGAGAGGCAAGTTGTCAAAACTACTCTGGAGATAAGTCAAATGGAGAAATATTTCGCTCTTGTCCAAAATGGTCCAAAATGTGGTTTAAAAAAGATTAACTACATTGTCGAGTAAAGCGACAGAAAGCGTTATAAAAACATAAAAAAGAATCTCAATTCTCATACCAAATTTCATTGAACTCTGTCAATTATTGTGGATGTGAGCTTGCCAATAACAGACAGACAGACAGACGGACATAGCTAAATTGACTGAGATTTTGATATGATTCAAGAACATATATATATTATGGGGTAATATATATATGGGGTAATATTATTATGTTCTGATTCCTTCTTAACGTTACACACGAAATGATAAAGTTAATATACCCTCATCACCACTTGTGGCGGTGGAGGGCATAAGAACTCCTCACTAAAAATCCAGTTTCAGGTCCCGAATCTTACTTTAATTTAATAATTAATAATAATTTTAAATTATAACTGAACTATAATTAAAGTTTATTTTATGTTTTACAACTTCTCCATACAAAGTCTTTCAATTCAATTAGTACTTTCCTTTTAATTGACTTTAAACAATTTTATAACTGGTAGCGTATGATTAATAATAATTAATTATTAAAATTTTCGAATATTAATTAAAAATTTTACTAAAAATTTTACTAAAAAATTAAGTGAAATTCTAGTTTATTTGAAATATTTGAGAATTTAAGCCAAAAAGTTATTTTATTTTTAATAATTTTAGCGTATTTTGTGGAATTTTTCGCAAACTATTTTTACACTTTTTAAAAGTTTAATATTTTCCTATTAAAATGCTGCTAATTAAAAAATCATTTAAAAGGTGCTAAATGACTCGAGGCAAATTAATATTTAAATAATAAAAATTTCTTTAAATTTGCAATTCAAATGAAAACTTTAATAAAGAAAAATTATACTAAAATAAATAAAATAATTTTAAATTATTCATTAAAATGTGAACTAATTTATTTAAACTAAAATTGTAACTGAAATAGAACTGTACTAGAACTGAACAAGAACTAAACAAAAACTGAATTTGACCTTAACTAAAACTGAAATGGAATCTGAACAAGAATGTGAACTAGAATTTGAACTAGAGTCTGAAGTAGAACTGAATTAGAACAGAACTAGAACTAAACTAGAACTGAACTAGAACTGAACTAGAACAGAATTAAAATTGAACTAGAATTTGAACTAGAACTGAACTAGAACAGAATTAAAATTGAACTAGAATCTGCACTAGAATGTGAACTACAACTGAACTAGAACTGAACTAGAACTGAACTAGAACTGAACTAGAATCTGAACTAGAACTGAAATAGAACTGAACTAGAACTGTAATAGAATTTTAACTAGAATCTGAACTGGAAGTGAACTAGAACTAAAATAGAACTAAAGCTGAACTGAACTAGATCTGAACTAGAGTCTGAGCTAGAATCTGAACTAGAACTGAAATAGAATAGTACTAGAATTGGACTAGAACTGAACTAGAACTGAACTAGAACTATAATAGAATGTGAACTAGAATCTGAACTAGAACTGAACTAGAACTGAATTAGAACTGAATAAGAACTGAACTAGAACTGAACTAGAATTTTAATTAGAATCAGAACTAAAATTTTAAATAGAATTTGAACTAGAACTGAACTAATACTGAAAAAGAATTGAACTAAAATAGAGTCGAGAACTGAACCGAGAAATGAATCGAAAACTGAATCGAGAACTGATTCGAGAACTGAATCAAGAATTGAACTCGAACGGAATATAAAACTCAATTTAGAATTTAGGTAGAACTGTGTCTAATATAAAATTAGGAGCTAAATTTAGAATCTAAAAAGGAATATAGAACTGAATATAGATCTAAATCTAGTACTAAATCTATAAGTTAATCTAGAACTGATTCTGAAACAAAATCTAGAAATGAATTTAGTGATGAATGGAGGACAGATTTTTAAATCTAATCTATGGCCGAAAGTATCGGTCTTGAACTGAATAAAGATGTGAAACCTAGAAGAGAATCTAGAACTAAATCTAGAACCGAATTTAAAACTTAATCTAGAATTAAATCTAGAAATAAATCTGAATCAGTAAGTTAAGTTAGAATTGATTTCAAAACTGAATTTAAAACTGACTGAAAAAAAACAAAAAACTGAATCATTAATCGAACTAGAATTTCATAAGAACTGAAGTCAGAATTGAATTAGAACTAAACGAATTGCTTTTTAATTGCACGAACTTTTTGGTGTATCTTTTAAAAAAAGCATGTTGCGTATGATTAATATTAATTATGAATTAATATGAATAATTTTTTTTTAAAAAATCATTTAAAAATCATTAAAAAATTCCTAAAATTTTAAAAATAATTTAAAAAAATTCTCTCGAATCTAAAGAACCATTTCAAACTAATCGCTTTAAAAAAGTTTAAGACTTACATGAATTTTTCCACTGTTGAAATTTGTGATATAAAAAACAGGCGCATATAAAAAATATCACAGATACAATTAACAGCGTTAAGATAACACCGATCCATATATCACTAACAACCCGAGAATATTCCACTTCCTCGAGACCATGAGTTAAAGCGACATGAGGTGGGCCAGCACGACTGGCTGTTAAAGGATCACCACCCAATATATCACTTTGACCCAAAGTAACTTCCACAGCTTTATGGTCAACTGCTATATTATCCAAAGTGGCATCGACACCAAGAGCCAATTGTTCCAATTTATTTATTAACAAAGAATAATTCTGGATTAAATCAAAATTTTGAAATTCAAAACGTTCGGTGGTATTGGAAGTGGCCATTTTTTTTAATTTACAATTTACGATTTTTAATGTTTTTTCTTAATTAAATAATTTTCGTTTAATTATTTTTTTTAAGTTTTTATTTTTATTTAATTTTTGTTTATTTCACTCAACTTTATTTGTTCGTTGTCATTTTGTAACTGATTTTCAAATTTGAAAATTTCTTTATTCAAAATATTTATTGAAAGAAAAATAAAAATCTTTAGTTTATTTGTGAAAATATTTATTTTTGTATATTTTTTTATATTTTTTAATTTATATAATTTTATTTATTCATTTATTATTTTATCTATAATTTTGAGTATTTTTTATAAGTGCGTTTTTTTCTGTTCACTTTTAAAAAATCGTTGCTTCTTTTATTATCACTTTTATTAGCAGCATTTATCATAGAAATGTTAATTAATTTTTAAAATATTGTACAATTTATTATATTTTGGTTCAAACTGGTGTTTTTAGCTAAAAATAATTTGATGAAGAAATTTTAATAAAAATTGCAAAAAGTTTAAAATTTAAGCGATTTTCTGCATTTTAGCGATTTTTATATTTTAAAGAGCTTTTTTGGAATTTAGTATTAAAACAACATTACATGATTACAAAAAGCAAACTATGAAAATTAATTAATAAATTAATACTTAAAGAGCCGATTTTAAATTTAAGCGATTTTATTATGTTTAAGTTTTTTTGGATTTCAAATTGAAAATCAAAGCAAAAGAATTAAAGAAAAATTTTCATTAAATTAGCAAAAAAATAAATAAAAGTAAATAAATAAATAAAAATGGAAGAATATTTTTCATATTCTAGCGATTTTTTATAATTTGGCGATTTTTATTGTTTAGCAATTTTTATTGTGTAGCGATTTTAATTGTTTAGCATTTTTTTAAATTTTAAATTTAAAGACAAGTTAAACAGCCGATTTAAAATTTTAGCGATTTTATTATGTTTATTTTTTTTTTTTTTTTTTGATTTACAATTGCAAATCAAAGCTAAATAATTAAGAAAATTTTTTCCTTAAATTAGCAAAAAAAAAATGTTTTTCATATTCTAGCGATTTTTTTTAATTTAACGATTTTTATTTTTTAGCGATTTTTTTACAATTTTGCGATTAAAATAAAAAGATATTATTATATATATTTAAAAAAATTATATTTATTAATTAAAGACAAATTAAACAGCCTGTTTAAAATTTAAGCGATTTTTTACGTTTAAGCGTTTTTTATGTTTTTGGTTTAAAAATCGACAATCAAAGAACAGGAATTAAAGAAAAATAGTTTTTCTTAAATTAGCAAAAATAAAAAAATAATAAAAGATTTTCATTTTTTAGCGATTTTTTTATAATTAAGCGATATTTATTTTTTAGAGATTTTTTATAATTTTGCACTTAAAATTCAAAGGCAATAGAAAATATTTTGGACGAACTATGAAAAATGTGAATCACCATGAAAATTTGTTAATTAAAGAAAAATTAAAGAGACGATTTATAATTTAAGCGATTTTATGATGTTTAAGCGTTTTTTTATGATCATTAACCAATCAAATATAAGTGATTAAAAGAAAATATTTCTTCCTAATTAACAAAAATTACTTATATTGTTTTAGCGATTTTTTATTATGTAAAGATTTTTTGATTTTAAGCGATTTTTTATAATTTTTTATTTAAAATCTAAACATAAATGAAACTATTTTAAAAAGTACGCTTACAAGAATGAAAAATTATTTATTAAGGAAGAAAAGTTTTCCTTAAGTAAAAAAAAACTTTTTTATGTTCGAGCGATTTTTTTATAATTTAGCGATTTTATTTTTTTATCTACCGTTTTATAATTTTCATTTGAAATGCAAAAATTAGAGAAAATATTTATTTATATTCTATATTTATTTTAGAATTTCTATTATTTTTTTTGTAATTTACTTGTTATTAGCGAATATTTACATTTTGCGATTTTTTAAGTTTGAAAGTTTTTTTTTGTTTTTAATTTTAAACTATTTTTAATATCGATTTAAACGTTTTTTTTAATTTTCAAAATTTTTCATGATAAAGCGTCTTTTGGACTTTCAGCGTTTTTTTTTGTGTTTTAGCGTTTTTTATATTTCAACGATTCTTTCATATTTCAGCAATTTTTATCATGTAATAACTAGTTTTCCGCCCTAATTTTGTGTCATTAAAAATGTTCTTGCCTTTTTTGCTTTAATAACCCTTTAAATGGAAGAAAGGTCCCTATTGAGAAGTGAAATCGAAAAAATCTTAAATCACTGTTGATGAATTTGATCTCTTTGGTAAGCCTTCCATTAATGTTTTTTACCGCTTTCTGTCACTTTGCTTTGAAACACCTTATTTGTGCTCAATTCTCTTTTAATAAGATTCCAATAACTCTCCACTGGCCTTAGCACCGGACAGTTTAGAGAATTTGCCTCTCTTGATGCAAATATCACATTATTGTTCTTGTACCGCTCAAGGACTTGTTTACCATAGTGACAGGATGCCAAGTCAGGGAAAAATTAGTGGACAAATTATGAAGTTTTCTTTAGCATTTCCCCGATCATCAGCAACATTTTGGACCAGGAAGTGGCGAAAAATCTACTAGGACCCCATCCATTTTACATCAATAATATGTTTATTTTAAAAAACTTTTTTTCAATTTTCATGCTCTGTTTGTGGCCTATAAATTTTTTGCAGTTTTCATGTCCGAAATTTAACTTTTCGTACCAAATAGTCCGAGCATTAAGCTTACCGAGTTGCTTTCCTACCGCATGTGTTGGGAGCTATTTTGAAAATACTTTCTATTTTTGGCTTTAGAAACGTATTGAGGACCATTCCATATATCAGAACCAGGGTTTCTCTTAAAGGACAATTTTTTCCCGGTACTGTTTAATAACAATGGAAACCCTTTGACGGCAATTTTTTGGACCAAGGGCCAAGTTAGGTTTTGCTGAATATATTTACTAGTTTTAGTACCCACTTTTTCTGGTCAATTTAAACATGTTATGTTTGACATTAAGCATAACATGTTTTAGAAAGGTGACCTGATCATAAAATAAATCAAATAATACTGAGAATAAAAGTTTTAATGAAAAACGTGTTCTAAGAATTTTTCAATCTCACTCCTCATTTCGATTATTCTGCTAAAAAGAATTTGAAAACAAATTTTAAGCATTTCATTTGTTAAAATGCGTTTCGATTATTTTAAAAAAATAATGATCAATTAGCAACATATTGCTGGAAAACAAAATGTTGCTGAATATGTTGTTCGTAAAAGAAAGAGTCGAATAAAATGTACAATTACTAGATGGTTAAATAAATATCAGTTAACATGTGTTAACAAATATTTTTACACACAATCAATAAATTACAAAAAAAAAAGTAGAATGAAATTACACTTAGAGAAATTATTGAAAATTAAAGAGTGTCACAACTATAAGATCACATCACAAAATAACAAGATCCATAAAGTGACTTTGAGTTAAGCCGTCAATGAAATATTTTTCAACACTTAACGCTTTTGGGGCATGAGGATTACAATTAAGATATATATTTTTTTAACAGTGTAAAGGAGTTTACCAAAAAAAATTTATAATTTTTTTAGATATTAAGAACCTCCTTCAGAGATTAGTAAGATTTTAGTTAGAAGATTTGTATGCTAATTTTAGAAATCCTTTCCATTATTTTCTCTAAGTGTTTTTTTTATTATTTACTATACTTCTTGAAATCTTTTTAGCATATTTAATAGATTATTGATTTCAATATTTTTTATCATTATTTTTTTCATTATTTACTCAGTTCGCACTCACAAACAATTAGTAAATAAATAAATATAAAATTCCACATTCAATTATAGTAAAAAAATATATAAAAATGTAATGAATTATAGTAACTTTATAGAGATACATATACACATGTATTTATATAATATATATGCAGATGTTATAGTATGTGAGATTTAACACATATTTTCTATAGATGAAAATAATATTAATGATTAAAAACAAATATAAAAGAAACGAGTTAAAGTGTTAAATTCGGCTGTGCCGAATTTTTCTAGACCCTTCATTTTTGTTTGTATGGATTATTTTTAATTTAATTTAACGTTAATTCCGGTTATAAATAGGCTTTCATAACATCATTACTTGCCTTTATACGAGTCAACACTGATTCTCTAGAGCACTTAATATGCAGTTCTAATAAAAATATAAGAGCAATTAAAAACTCTGCTTTTTATGGGCCGATTTCGAAAATTTAAAAAATCAAAATTTAGAAAAAAAATGCTATTTTTCTGCATCAAAATTTTGTCCATATATCCCATAGGAGTTTCAAAACATCGAAAAATGGGTTTTTGCCTATAACTCGTAAACTGATGGACCGATTATGTGATTCCCCTAATTATGTCCGATCTGCTAGTACCAAAATTATGTTTCTAGCTTAAAGAGAACGCTCAAATAGCCGAAAACTTTATTTTGCCTTGACTTTGTTATTGTTTTCAATACTTCTATCCAACAACAACAACCACAAGGCAAATAAAGAATTGTTAATATCTCGGCTATTTATGAAGGGATTTGAAAATTTTTTAAAATCAAAATTCGTGGAAAAAAATAGTAATTTTTCTGCGTGGCAATTAGGTCCGTATCTCGAA
Source organism: Cochliomyia hominivorax (assembly GCA_004302925.2). Lineage (NCBI taxonomy): Eukaryota > Metazoa > Arthropoda > Insecta > Diptera > Calliphoridae > Cochliomyia > Cochliomyia hominivorax. The sequence goes on along the minus strand of PYHX02000413.1, from coordinate 80,600,211 downwards.
AACTAATGGCATAATCGAATTTATGTCTTCAAATGAAAAAATCCACCAAAATATTTCTGATCCATTAGTAAAAAATCAAATTTCTATCATTAACTGAATGACCAAAATCTCAAAAACATTATTTTAAACGTTGTTATTGTTTTCCTTTGTTGTTATAAACAATAACAACCACATGGAGTAAATTTTTAAAGAAAGAATTGACCATATCTCGGTGGTTTATGAAACGATTTTCAAAAGTGAAACATATTAAACTCGGCAAAAAAATTGTAATCAATCAGTGTCATAATCAAGTCCATAGGTTTCATAGGGGGTTCAACATTTAGGAAAATATGTTTTTGCCTATAACTCAGAAACTAATGGTCATATTCATTTCATGTCTTCAACGCTTAATTCGCTAAATTAATTGAAATATCAGTCTCGAATTCTTGTAGATTCTTCAAAAAATAGTAAAAAAATCCGAAAAAAGTTTGAAGTACCTTCAGTTTTTTGCTAATATCTAAGCCATTTATGAACCAATTTCCCTGGATTTCAATAGCTAAATTCTCGAAAGCATTTCCAATCGTTTGATATACATATCATATATGTTAACTATAGATCGGCTTCATAAACTTGATTTCAACCGACACAGAAGTAGAAGAAATTATGGACCGACCTCGTAAAATTTCGCACACCGATTTTGTTTATATTTAACTTGATTTGACCACTTCTTCTTACAATACCAACGAATAAGCCCTTCAAATTGATATTTGTAATGGGGGTTGTATGGGACCTATGAAATATAATGAACTGATCCTCGTATAATTTGTCATAAAACTAATTTGTGGAAAATTTCTTTAAAAACGATTTATATTTAAAACTTTTGTATTTTTAAATGCCCATTCCGAGACTGACATGGCGGGCTAGGTGAAATAATGTACCCATTATAACCAATTTCTATAGGCATCGTGTTTGGGCCAAAATAATGACACATGACAAATTTCATTAAGATGTCTTTTCAGGATTTACATGGGCAGACGGAGGGACGTTGTTAAAACTTCTCAGAAAAAGATCCTGAGTCAAATGGTATACAAATCGAAGTAGTCATCCTTCCGAAATCCATACGTCTTTAATTTTTTCCAATAGTGCATTTTCATAAGGTCATAATACTCATCAAATTGGAACTATCAAACAACACAATTTATTATAATGGAAACGTCATTGCTGCCTTATTATAACCTCCACCACCTTAAGTGGTTATGAAATTTATTAACTAAGTAATTACGTGTGTAGCTCCAAGATCAGAAATTATCTAAGACCCCATAATGTTTATATTCTGGCATCAAATCAAAATCTGAGTTGATTCAGAAATGTCCGCTTTTCTGTCCAATCTCTCGCCTGGATTTGTTAGCATTTAATTTGCAGATTTCTAGATAAAACCAACTCTTTTATATTATATAATATATACCGATATCTGGGACAACCTCAAACTTCCGAAGAAGACCTTTACAAAATTCTTCAACATAATGTGATTAGATTAAGGCGGGATGTATCTTAACATTGCAAAAAAAATCATCGAATCCGTAAAAAGTTATTTAAAATTTTGATACACCCCAAAAACCGATTTATCATATAGGTCTCAATTTTAAAGATAATTTTATGAAATTGCCACATTCCGAAAGAAGATGTCTTAACGGAATAATATTTTGGGTTTAAAAAGTTCTTAAATATGGAACGGTTTTTGGGAGATTCAGTATGGTTCCAATATTTATGGGTAATTTCAGAATTATATTATCATATTTTACTTCAGTTTTTATAGAGGCCCTTTTCTGGAATCCAGTGTTTTAGCTGATGAACACGTAATGAGATTTCTGGTGCAATTTCATCTTCAATTCATGCGAATGTTTGCAATTCTGTTGAACTCTTTGTCTTAGTTTATTGAATCGTTTCTATATGGACTTCACATAGGTTGGTCGCAGCAACGAGTCAAGTTTGTCGTCTTTTCTGTTTTACTATTCCGGATAACTTCAATGTTTTGAACCGATTGAAAAGTTCAATTTACTCGATTAGTGGTTCGAATATTTTTTAATTTTGATATTTGGATTAAGTGGAAGTACAGTGAAACCTGCAGCTCAAGCTTTAATACATTTTATAGATCGGTATATATTGCGGAATTTATTAACGCTCGTGTAGAATTTTGAATTTATTATTATTTGTAAAGTGTAACATATACACACACATACATTCACAAACGTATACTTTGTGAATGTATGTGCTTGAACTTTGAGGTTGCATCAGATATCGGTCTATATCTTTAAATATACTGAACTAATTTTGCTGGTTTTAAATAGGAAACTTCTCAGAACTAAAAATTTAATCAAATTTAAACTCGTTTGCTGGAAAGGGGTCATATCGACTCAGATTTTGATTTGATGCAATAATATATATACATTGTAGGATCTGAGATGATTCCTTCTTGGCGTTACACACGGAATGACAAATTTAACATACCTTGTAGTGGTGGTGGGTATAAAAATTGCAAAAAAATAAAAACCGGACCGAGTTTAAGTAAATAAAAAACACTTGCACTCGATAAATCTGACACATTGTTATCAACTCGTGTTCCCTCCACCAGTTAAATTTTTGTTATAATATTAAATATGGGTTTGTATGTGAAAACATACATATAGATGATTTTGTATGTGTGTTATGTATGTGTGTTAAAACATACTTTCATCAGTGTGTGAATGTTATTGTTATTGTTTATTTGATTATTTTTCAACCTGATGAGATATTGACATAATTTAAATTAATTTATTTATTTTATTGATTAACAAACGATTTGTTATTATGCATTCAGATATTGAGATATATACACATGTATATATGTATATGTATTTTAACCGTACATCTGTATGTGTTAATTTAGCAAGTTTTTTATTTTGTTTTTAAAAATTAAAACAAAAACGCAGTTATTAAAAAAAATATGACATTATTTTGATTAATGAAGTTTATACAACAAAAAAGTGTTAACTGTCAAAAAAAATTATTTGGGTAAACAAACAAGTGACAGTTGTTTATATGACAGGAAATACTTAAATTACGATTAGAAATTTCAACAAGTAATAAAGGTATATTCAGCTATGTCGAATCTTCAATACCCCTCACTACAAATGCGTATGAAGTTAATACATTATGTTTTGTACATACAGACTCACTCATACACTCAAAGGTATATACAATATATAAACGTTTTCCTTAAATATAACTCAAAAACACATAATGAGTCATATAATTAATTATATTTTTAGCTATAACTTTTTTCAACTGAACCGATTTTGATAATTTTTGGAACGATCATGAAGTATATATAAGATAATATTATGGCAAAATTTCATTTAAATTTGTTGATTTATAATTGATAATTTTAGGAAAGTTTTCGTGCTTGAACTTAGAGATCTATATCTTTCAATTGACTTCTGAACCGATTCTGCTGGTTCTAAATATAAAACTTCTCTTAAATACTCAGGACAAATTTCATTGAGCTTTTTAGCTAAATCGTCTGATGCATAAATACATATTCATTATGGGGTCTGAGTTGATTCCTTCTTAGTGTTCCACACTGAATGACAAAGTTAATATACCCTCTTCACCACTCGTAATGGTGGAGGGTATAAAAATGGGACGTCATCAAATTTAAAGCTCTTTTAAAATTAATATCTGTTAAAGAAATCCCTAGTGCTTTTTGTAAGATCCCATTTTCCGATCTCGAGGGGGAATTGCTACAGATAGAGAGGAAGAAAAAAATATTCAAGGATCAATCTTCATCTGTTATTATGCCCTTTTAGAAATTTAATCCTCTAGAATTTGCTCTTTGTGTTATATTTGTCAGATTCGCATGACCAAGTGTCATTGTAACACTATCACTCCTTTAAAATATTCAAGACCCTACGTAACGCTTCTGATATGACTTACTCTATCACATATTAATTTTTCATTGTTCTCAATTAATATTTTAATCACTCGTTATTTCTTTTGCTAATGATTAAAAGTTCATTTAAATTCACTTAAAACATGATTAACTAATCTTAATCAGTAATAATTTTGACATGTCTGCGAGCTGTCAAAATTATTGAAATATATATCAGAATTGTTGGACTCTTTATTTTTAAATATATATTTTTTTGGACTTCGTTCAAGTATTTTTTTTGAAAACAAAGCATGATTAATTGATTTAATTGAAATAATGATTAAAAGAAATCAAAGTAAATAATTTATGCCTCCACACGATGACATTTTTGTTGGGGCAAAACTGTATTAATAAAAGGATGGTACGAAAACAGAGATACAAATAGATTGAGTCAGTTTTCCACATATAAAGCGCTAAGTGGTCACAAAAATCCTTGTTTTAAATAAAATTCTGTAATTTTGGCATGACCAAATATATTTTAATGAAATTTCTTTCTGATTTGATAGGAGGTCCGGGAACCACAGAGAAATCCCCACTGTTGGTCGATTTTTTTATTACAATTTGATTAAAAGAAAAAAATTAATAAGAGTGTAATTCGCCGTCGTTTAAGACCAATATTATAGCAGCCCGAAACAAGTTCAGTTGTTCTTTAGTTTTCGATTCAGTTGTTGATTCAATTCTTGATACAGTTTTTGAATCCGTTCTTGATTGTGCTCTAGTTCAGTTCTTGCTTAAATTCTTGACTCAATTAGTGATTCAGTTCTAGAATAAGTTCTTGTTTCAGTTCTTGATTTAGTTATTGATTTAGTTATAATCCAGTTTTAGTTTAATTCTTGATTGAGTTCTGAATTCAGTTCTTAATTCAATTCTTGATTCAATTCTGATTGGGTTCTTGATTTAGTTCTTGATTTAATTTTTAATTCAGTTCTAGTTTAATTCTTTATTCAGTTCGTGATTCAATTCTTGATTTAGTTCTTGATTTAATTCTTAATTCAATGTTTGATTCAGTTCAGGATTCAATTCTGTTTCAGTTCTTGATTTGGCTCATGATTCAGTTCTTGATTCAGTTTTTAATTCAGCTCTTCATTCAATTCTTGTTTTTGATCAGTTTCAAAAATCAGTTCTTCTTTCAGTTTCCGATCCAGTACTTGATTGAGTTCTTGATAAACTTCTCGATTCAGTTCTTGATTCTATTTTTTATTCAGTTTCTATTTCTGTTCTATATTGAGTTTTTGATTCAATTCTTAATTCACTTCTGGATTTAACTTTTCGTTCAGTTCTTGATAAAATTTTTTATTCAATTTTTAATTTAGTTGTAAGTTCTTGAATTAGTGCCTGATTCAGTTCTAGTTCAGTTTTAGTTAAATTCTAGTTCAGTTCCAGTTCAGTTCTAGTTCTTTTCTAGTTCAATTCAAGTTCAGTTCTAATTCAATTTCAGTTCAGTTTTATTTCAATTTTATACAGTTTCAGTTCAGTTCAGTTCAGTTCTTTTTCAGTTTCCGATCCAGTACCTGATTTATTTTTTGATTCAGTTCTTCATTCAGTTCTTATTTAGTTCTTGAATCAATTCCTTATTCAGTTATAGAATGTGTTCTTGATTCAGTTCTTGATTAGATTCTAGATTCAGTCCTTGATTCAGTTTTTCATTCATTTCTTGTTTCATATATCGATTCGGTTATTAATTTAGTCCCTGAATCAAGTCCTGTTTTAGTTCTTAATTCAGCACTTGATTGAGTTTTTGATCATGATGTGAATATCATGAAAATACTCTAAATCAGTGCACAATGCTTGTATTAAAAGCAGAAATCATAAAATAGCATTCTACGAGGGGTGGTACATAATTTTTCATTTTTAAAGGACAGAAACAATTTATTGATTTATTTAAAGGATTTTCTTTAATTCCCCAAAATGTGAAGAAAAGTCCCAAAAATGGGATTTTTTTTTGGTTTTCGTCCCATAGAGTCCACATTTATTGGAGGTCTAGAAAATGCTGTAACAACCAATTTTTTATTATTTTAGATGAAAATAAGTAACATTTTTTCGGTAAAAAAACCGAAATTCCATCTAGCAGATCAGAGGTAATAGATTTATTAAAAAATCTGTTCTGCCCCACTGTGCTGCGTCATGGTGTAGGGTATTATATGGTTGGTCTTAACCGTCTGTTACACTTTTAATTTTCAAATTTTATTGAATTCTAACAATGGTGTCCAACCGACGTTTGGAACAGACGGACATGGTTTAAACGACAAATATTGAGATTTATGGAAATGCGGATTGAAACATGTACGGATTCAAACATGTTTATCAGTATTAATTGGATAACAATTTTATAGTTAACTACATCAGAAGATACAAATTTCTTGAGTTTCCGAAATCGCCGATATCGATTCTTAGATTTAATCATAAAATTGTAATTCCTAACACATATGACATAGACGTATTTTGCCCATCACTCAGAATGAGTTTTTGATTAAATTCCTGTTTTAGTTCTTCATTTTGTTCCATTAAATTAATAATTTATTTTAATTATTTAGTAAATAATTTATTTTGTGGTCATTTCCAGGTATTAAACAATCATATTTGCCGTTGCAACGATATTGCAAAAATGCGATACTGATTAATGTTACAAAAAATTTAATTTTTCATTAATACAAGAATTTATTTATTAATAAATTTAAATCTTTGTTAATGAATAAATAATTTCGTTGTTGTTGTTGTTGTCGTTGTTTTTTTTTTCTAAATTTCACAATTATTAAGAATTTTTACAAAAGAATTTTATTTTGCCCTTTTTGTTGCTATTCCACAACAACAACAACAACAACAACAACAATATTAAATTAAATATTGTTTTATTGAAGAAAAATGTTAAAAATTAATCTCCACTAATTAATGTTAATAATGTTATCTTAATAAAACACATTTATAACAATTTAATTTGAAAAAAATGTATTAAATTGTGATTTTAAAAAAATTATAGGAACTTTATTTTTGTTGCTATAAAAACAAACTACAACAACAAATAATTTTATATGATTTTTTTAATTAAAATTCAATGATGATAATTTTTGTTTTTAATTTTTATTATTGTTTTTAATAATGATCGTAATTACAACAACAATAAAAAATATTGTGATCGATTTTTATTATAAACAAAAACAAGTTCATTTATTTAACAAATTCAAAACATTATTTGTTTATACCCTACACCATTACAAGTGTTGAATAGGGTGTATTAATTTGGTTATTCCGTGTGTAACGCTAAGAAGGAATCATCTAAGAACCCATAATGTATATATATTCTTGTATCAAATCAAAATCCAAGTCGATTTATCTGAGTAGTTTCATGTTTAAAATCAGCTTTATCGTTTCATTAATAAAAAAGTTATAGACCGATATCTGAGACAACTCCAAATGCGAAAGAGAATTTTTCTAATTTTTCAATAAAAAGACTAATTAAAGTTTAACTATATAAAGTACAGTTATTCTTCGTTTTCGTTCAGAAAAATCATCAAAATCGAATTAATAGAGAAAAATTTATCGGCTAAAATATGCATAATTTTGATACACCCTAAAATCGTTGTGCTTTATGGGTCGCAAATTTTAAGACAATTTTTTGAAATTATTTTTTTTTTTTCATATAAATATTAAACAAGAAACTATAACTTACTGGGGTTATTTTTTGACCCAGCTCCTATATAAGGCCCCTTCCCGGGACTTTGTTTAGGGCTTATAAAACTCTTAAATATTTACAATTCTATTGATATTTGTCACAATTAATGTCCTTACTATCCTTAATATAATATCGCTCCAGATTTTAATATACCTCCCCTATAACGCCTCTTCCCGGAAAACGAGTTTGAGCTTATAAAACATTTAAATTAAGATCAATATCTTTCGAATTCGGCACAATGAATCTTCTAACTATATTTAATGTATATTGTTAGTACGTAGAATCTCGGTCTATATTTTGCTGTAGCTTCAGGCCTCTTTCCGGAAAGCAGTTTGGGAATTATAAAACCAGTAAATAAACAACAATTCTATTGAAATTCGGCACAATTATTATTTTCTAACTGCGCTGAAAATATGTGATTAATTTGACCAATATCAGACAATATTTTGGTATGGCTCCCATATAACACGTCTTCCCGGTAAATGATTTTGAAATTATAAAACACTTAAATAAAGACCAATTCCACTGAAATTCGCACAATGGTCTTTAATGTATGTTAATACTAAACAATCTCGGTCCATATTTTGCTATAGCTTTTATATAGCGCTCCTTCCAGGAAAACTATTTTGAGGTAATAGAACTGGTAAATAAGGAGCAATTTTATTGAAATTCAGCTCATTTAGTTTTCTAACTATTCTGAATATATGCTTTTAATTTTACCAAACTCAGTCCATATTTTGCTTTAGCTTCCATATAAAGCTCTTTTCCCCAAAATGGGTTTGAACATATAAAAGCCTTATATGAATATGAACCTATTTAATTTGAAATTGTCCCGATTGTTTTATAACTGTCTTAAATACATGGTACTAAGTTAGCGAATATCGGTCCATCGGCAGCTGTAACCTGTCATTTTAACCACGTTTCCAAAATCTATTGAAATTTGGCACGATTATTCCTATAACTATTATGAATATATGTTACTAATTTAGAGCCCCTTCCCAGAAAACGGAAATTTGATCCAGTTTGTATACCCACAAGAAGTGAAGAGAGTATATTTACTTTGTCATTCCGTGTGTAAGGCTAAGAAGGAGTCATCTCAAATCCCATAAAGTACATATATATTCTTGTATCGAAACAAAATCTGAGTCGATTTCGCTATGTCTGTCGGTTGCTGGCATGTTCACATCCACAATAATTGACAGAGCTCAATGAAATTTGACCTGAGTATTTGTATTAGTTCTACTTAAAACTAGCAAAATCGATTCAGTATATTAAAAAATATAGACCGATATCTGAGACAACCTCTAAGTTCAAGCAGAAAGCTTTCATAAAGTTGACAATAAAAATTCGACAAATTAGAAAGAAATTTCGTCATAATATTAAGTTACATGAACTTCATTACGATTCCAAAAATTGCCAAAATCGGATCAGCGAAAAAAAGTTAAAGGCAAAAAAAAAAAAAAAATAAATAATTTTTGGACTCATTAACTGTGTCTGTGTTATACTTAAGAAAAACTATTATATATGGTATACGTCTGTGAGTGTATGTGTGAGTGTGTATGAACGCATTTGTGGTGAAGGGTATTGAAGATTCGGCATAGTCGAATAAAGCATTCATACTTGTTACTTATTTAATTTATTTAAATTAAAAATATATTTTAAACAATCATAATTTTTTTTGTTGTATTTTTTTTGCTGTTTGTGTTGTTGTTGTTTTTGCATTTTATGAATAAATTGAATTAATTTATGTAAATGGAAAGTTTATGGAAATAAAAAAAAATAAATTTGTTAAAAAACACACATACATTGACTAACTAAATATGGCATTTTTTTGCCCAGAGGGGACAATTTTAATTTAAATTCTTTTTATAATTCGGTCGATATTTTAAGTGACAGATTTAAGTAAAAAAGTTTATTAAAAATTAAAAATATGAACTTTATGATGATGATTATTTAGTTGGAAATAATTAAATAACTTTAAAGGATTAAATGAACAAGTGGGAAGTTCACGCTCCAAAAAATTCTGTCATTATTTTTTTGAAAAGATTTTTAATGTGGATCTATAATGGGTTTTGCTAAAGGACCGATATCTTGCCAAAAGCAAATGATCATTTAAGGTAACATTATAAAATATGATTCCATATTTTTGAAATTGTAAGATTTCTTTCTGTATCGATTCAATGAAGTCCATCCGTTCGTCTGTCTTTCCGGCTGACAGACCATGTTTATGCTCTGAATACTCTACAAGTCACAGTTTTAGATATATTTTCACTAAATTTGTTTAATATTATTATTTTTAAGCAACAATGAAGCCCAGTGAAACTGCTTTATTATATTCCATAGAAATATGCTGCTGGAATGGGAGTTTTGGCTCATAAACTTACTGATATGAAAATATATTATTAAATTTCAAAAAAATAGTTTTTATATCATTTCAAATTTGTAAAAAGTTCGGTTCACATATGAACCAAATGATATTCATTCCGAAAATCCGAAAAAGTACATAAATTTAAAAAAAAAAAACAATTTTTATATTAAAATTTTATACAACCAATAGAAACCCCTAAAACCCCTAAGATCGTTTCATATATAAACCAAATTATATACATACCGAGTTACTTCCGAAAGTTTAAGATTTGTACAACCGGAAAGCATAGTAACAATATCGAGAATTAACTTCCGTAATTCGTCTCAAATGGCATAAATCTTTAATAAATGTGAATATCATGAAAATACTCTAAATCAGTACACAATGCTTGTATTAAAAGCAGAAATTATAAAATGGTATTCTACGAGGGTTGGTACATAATTTTTCATTTTTTAATGGACAGAAACAATTTATTGATTTATTTAAAGGATTTTCTTCAATTCCACAAAATGTGAAGAAAAGTCCCAAAAATGGGACATAGAGTCCACATTTATTGGAGGTCTAGAAAAAGCTGTTACTAACCAATTTTTTATTATTTTAGATGAAAATAAGTAAAGACATTTTTTTCGGTAAAAAAAAAAACCGAAATTCCATCAAGCAGATCAAAGGTAATAGATTTATTGAAAAAATCTGTTCTGCCCCACTGTGCTGTGTCGTGGTGTAGGGTATTATATGGTTGGTCTTAACCGACTGTTACACTTTTAATTTTCAAATTTTATTGAATTCTAACAATGGTGTCCAATCGACGTTTGGAACAGACGGACATAGCTTAAACGACACATATTAAGATTTATGGAAATACGGATTCAAACATGTACGGATTCAAAAATGTTTATCAGTATTAATTGGATAACAATTTTATAGTTAACTACATCAGAAGATACAAATTTCTTGAGTTTCCGAAATCGGCGATATCGATTCTTAGATTCAATCATAAAATTGTAATTCCTAACACATATGACATAGACGTGTCCATCACTCAGGCCACTTTGCAAAATTAACAAACGAAAAACGAGCAGCGAACTCAGCATGTCTGATAAAATGTTCCGAATTTTAAATTGGTACAAGCTTTCGACATTTCGTTGTTATGACATCATTTTTCTACTATCAGACTATCGGGTTATGATATACACTTCGAACACTAGCACTTCGAACAAGTGGCCGTCTCATAACTCAGTCATGTTCTATCGAATCTATTTAAAAAAACCAAAAGACGGGTAGGATCAGGGGTAGAGATGACCTCCATACAAAGAAAATATTGATAATCGAATATTAAAACAACCACTATACCGAGAATTTTCAAATTTGATCCCAATAAACTTTTCAAGTAACTGTTTTACAGTACAGAATAAGGGGCTAATAGGAACTTGGGGAGAGGTGCCCCCCTACAAAGAAAATGGTGATTATCGAATATTTAAAGAACTATAACGGTAATAGTTTTCAAATTCGATCCCAATTACTTTCTCAAGAATTTGTTTTTCTGATCAAAATATAGGACGGATAGGATCAAGAGGAAAGGTACTCCCATACAAAGCAAATTTAAATTATCGAATATTTAAAGAACCGTTAAAGCGGGAGAATTCAAATTGGTTCTTACTTTTTTCCCAACGATATTTTTTACTGGCCAAAATGTAGGACAACCAGAACCATATCGAACACCCACCTTTAAGTATCTCGTTCGACTCAGAGTCACTATCGGTCTGTCCGGCTAGCTGTCCATGTAAACGTTGTGAACACTCTACAGGTCACAATTTTTAAAATATCTTAATGAAATTTGTTTTGTTTTGACCCAAGACCTATTGAAATTCAATATTTCAGATACCTCCCATACAAATGTAGTGTTTTTTCTATTTCTGGAACACAATTGTACGTGGAGCTGATAAATGTCCTAAATATAAAGTGATTTTGACGAAATTTGGTTAAAATAAGTCTTTTGACTGATATGCCAAATTATGATACGTACAGTCTTTTGCTTCTTATAGGCCCCATATAACCCTCCTTCCAAATTATTACTTTGAGGGGCATAAATCTTACTTATTCGTTTCAATTAAGAATTGAGCAAATTAAGATAAATATAAGCAAAAATCGATGTGCAAAATTATAAGAGGGTCGGATTAAGAATTAGTCAGCAAAATTAATTGTTACGAGGGTCGTTCATTCATTTCTTGCTTATTAGTTTATTCAAAAAAAATCATATTTTTAAGGACCTAAAATATATTTGTTAGTGGTTTTAAATGACTGCTAAACACAATTTATGAACGACTCTCGTATAATTTGCTTTTCCTTTTCATATGCTTATGTGTGAAGTAGATAATTATGATTTATGTGAAATTTATGCATTTTTAATGAAATTATTTCTGGAGAATTATTAGGGAGTTCGAAAAAAATATGGACCAACCCTCGTATGACTTTGCACGGCGGTTTAAGCTTAAATGTCTTAATTTGATTAAATATTATTGCAATACCTACGTATATGAGTAATTTATGAGTTTCAAGGTGAAATTTGAAAGGGTGGTTTTATGGGTCCAATGAGAAATAATGATTCTCTTGCCAACCAACTATGTTGGGTGTAGGGTATAGTTGTTTATTTAATTAAAATTATATTGTGAAATTTATAAATAAATTGAATATAAATTTTAAATATGATTTATTTAAAAGTTTGTTCTTTTTTGTTAAAATTGCAGACAAAAATCGCTTAAACGCTAAAAAATCACTAAATTTAAATATTATTAAAATTTATTTTATTTTATTTAAATTATTTCTAATGCATTTTTTAAATACCTTAATTGAAATCAAGATCATTTATTTGATTTGAATTTTTTTGTCAATGAAATGATGTCGATTTTGAAAGCATATTTTCAGATTGTTAAAAAAACGCGTAAATTTCAAAAATCTATAAAATATTAATTACAGTTATTTCCATTATTTTCACTGAATATTTAAAGATTGTTAATTTATTTTTGAATTCAATTAATCAAATGATCACAAATTTGAAATTTGTTTATTGCAAAAAACGCTTAAAGGCAAAAAATCGCTTAATCCTTAACAATAATTAATTTCTTTATTTTCACTGAATAATAATTTCAAATAAGTTTTTTTTGTTTAAATCATTTATTTTATTTGTTTTAAGGAGTGAGAGTGAAAAATTCTTAACACACATAAATGTTAACAAAATTTAGAGTTTATTTCATCACTGATGAAAATTTTTAACCTTTTTCGGAAACCCTACCATTAATGTTTTTATAGTGCTTCTGTCACTTTGCTCGAACAGGTAGTCCATCTTCGTTTTAAATCTATTAAATTTTTATGCTTTTCAATTCTCTTTTAGCAAAAGGCCAATACCTCTCCAGTTTGGAGGTTTTGCCTCTCTTGTTACAAATACCACAGGGCTTGTTTATCATATTGACAGGACGGCAAGTCAGGCCAAAAATAAGAGGACACATTATGAAATCTTTCGATTGAAAGCAGCCTTTTTTGTAAAGGACCCTTGAGGTAAATTTTGTTATTTATAGAGTCCATTATAACAAATGATTGTCACAACGGCATATTGCTTGTCATACCATTTTTTAATGTTTTTGGGTCCTAAACTTTTCTTCAACATTCCCTCGATTATCGGCAATATTTTGACCAGAAGTGGATAAACAATTTGCCAGCTCTCACATCATTCATTTTAACCTCTAAATTTTTAGCAGCAGAAAATTTTTTGGGTCCTGTATGTTTTTAAACCCGCCTTAGCTTTAACTAATCGTACCAAGCAGTCCGAACACTGAGCTGACCGGGCTGGCTTTCCCATGGTAGCACTTTTGAAAATGCTATATAAAACATATAGTTTTTTACTTCAAAGACAACAGGTAGACCACACCCTCCACCTGAACTTGATTTTCTATCAGTGGACATGGGAAACAGATGGAAAACCTTTGCTTGGCCAACTTTTTTATGGGACCAAATTGGGTTCTTTTTAATATTTAAACATTTTAGAACGCCCTAAATATTCATTTGTTAGTCATGCCATGTTTTACAAAGGTAACTTAGATTAAAATGTGTGTTAAGAATTTTTCGTTCTCACTCCTTATTTAGAATATTTTTTTATTTGCAAACATTTTTCAAACAAACTTTACAACATTTTAAATTTCGTTATTCACCAATTTTTATACCCTCCACTATAGAGATAAGCTATATTTTCACTACTGTGATTTAATCACTGTAATTGGTAAATCACTGGTCACTACAGTGACTGAAATTATGAAATAACGGTTACTTAAAATGTCGATATTTTCTCTTTTATTGCATACTCAAATGTATTTGTTTTTGTTTTGAGGCAGGAAAAAAATGATTTAAAGATGGCGCTGAATTAAAATTATCCATTCCCTACGGTGCACAGTGTGAACTCTCAGTAGAAAGAAAGAAAATAATGTCCTCTTTGAACCCTTTTGTTTTACGTGATTTTTTTATTTTGTAATAAAAATAAAAAACATTTTTATGTTTTCTCTTGAAATACTGCGATCACTGTCACTGTTTTAAAGAACAGTGAATCACTTTCACTGGAAACGGCGTTATTTAAAAATCTTGATATAGTTCATCTCTACTCCACTACCACAAGTGGTGAGGAGGGTATATTAACTTTGTCATTTCGTGTGTAACGTGTTAGACGGAATCATCTAAGACTCCATAAATCATTAAATCATAATCTGAGTCGATTTAGTTTTATCCGTCTGTTTGTCATCTGTATTTCGTTGCCATGCTCACATCCATTATGGCTCAATGAAATTGGTCTGAGTATGTGTTATAGTCCTAAGAAGTTTCCTATTTAAAGGCAGCAAAATCGGTTCAGTATGTTGATAGTTATAGACCGATATATGAGACAATCTCTTAGTTCAAGCAAAAAACTTTGGTAAAATTGTCAATGTATGTGTATGTGTGAGTGTATAGGTAGTAAGATATTTACTTCACACACATTTGTGGTAGCGGGTATTGAGACTTCGGCATAGACGAATAAGGCATTTTTTACTTGTTTTTATTTCAAAACTTGTTTTTTTTAATTATTTACAATTTTAGTTGTTTTTTCTCTAACGTAAAATTTTAAACTTTTTGAAATTTTTAAAAATAAATAAAAATTTTTATTTTTAAAAAAATTTACAATTTTGGCGCAATTTTTATAATTTTTACGTTTTTATTTAAAAATCACACTTTTTGTAATTTTATTCAACATTTATAAATTAATAATAAATTAACTGTTTTTGTGGTTATAAATTTATAAAATTTATTTATTTATATTTTTTAAATAATTGATTTATGACACTTTTGTGTTTTGCACTTTTTTTATTATTTGTTTACTATTTATTTTAAATTGAGTATTTTCTGCGTTATTTTTTTTAACGAACAGAATTTAAAACAAAAATTTAAACAATAATGTTTTTTTTATAAAAATAATAAATTATTTATAATTTAAAAGAAAAATAAACCGCTCTCGTATGTTTACAACAATTAACTAAATGTTTCGCTTGCAATTCTGCCCGTTTTTTTTCTTTCCAACTTTTATTTTTTTTCAATTTAACTGTTTGAGATTTTTTATTTTTGCTTCACAAAAAAAGGTATAAAATACAACAGAATGGTTGATATTGGATCTACTACTGCTACTACATTCATAGCTTTGCCTATCTGTCTGTCTGTCTATCTGTCCGTTCGCCTGCTTGACTGTGACAACAATTCTGTCGTCATCTTATAAACACAGTGACGGTGACTGTATTTTAGTTTTTATTTGTTTTCACTTAAATTATCGGTGTTGGTGGGAGAGGGGAAGTTTTAAACGACGCCTCGTGGTAGGCACTTTGGTAAGATATTGTAGACTTTTGTCTATTTACACTAGAGAACTCTTTTCTTTTTGCCAGCGATATTTGTTTTTTATATATGATATTTGTCGTATTTCTTTAATTGTTGTTATTTTCTCGTATTTATATCTGTATTTTATTATTTAGTTAAAATAAACTTTTAATATAGAACTATATCGTTTTATATTTTATGGGTGTCTCATGTTTAAAAAAAGAAGAGAATTTTACAATTTAATTGGTTCCGAGTTAAATTAACATAAATATGTGATCAATGGAACTTTGGATACAAAATTGTTTGTCTTCATTTTTAAAATGTTTTTTTTTTTTTCAAAAAAGGGTCTTTCAAAAATTGATAAGAAGGAAAAATCACACAAAGAGGGCGTAGTTCAGCCAGACTTTATTATAATTATATAAAAACCCTATTCCGGCGGAAGATTTGTATGGGAATTAGGTGAAATAATAGACCCACCATTACCATTTTTAATAGTCATCGCATATTGGTCAAAATAATAACACCTGACAAATTTCGTTAAGATGTCTTTTATAACTGCGACCTGCATTTTGTTCTACATGGAAAACAAGCCAGCCAGACGGACGGATGGACACAGTTAAATCTGCTCAGAAAATAATTCTGATTCAAAAGGTAAAAATATTGCCCGTTAATACCCCAACTGCTTATGATGGTGTAGGTTATACAAATATTATCACGCCCCTTAAATTGGTATGAGATTTTTATACTTAAGTGAGTTTTGAAGGGCGACATTGTATGAAAATTATAGAACGATTAGTACTCTAAAGTCCACGATTGGTTTTGTGATATAGAATAGTTTACTGTATTCGAAAACGTTTAATTGATGTCTTGATTTAAAGAAAAAAATGAAGACATTTCCAATACCATGTTCCGAAGTAAAGCCTGTTACAGTAAGGCTGTCAAACGTGGCAAGATCTGGTCTACAAGTCGCATGTATTAAACATTTTCCATCTTTTGCATTCCAAACAGTTCTTTACTGATCTGTAACAGCATGCTGGAATATTATTGCGTCGTTACAGAATACGGAATACCCTTTTGATTCCATCAAATATTTGGCTTCAGTATTGATACGACTCGTTGATCGAGTTTTACAAAGGATTTCATTATAGTATGAAGACTTATTATGTGACTTCTCAACACAACGTACGTTGTTCATGTATTTGATAACATTAAGTAATGCTTTCAACTTTAAGTCTTATCAGGTCCCTTCTTGGCTTTTGTGTCAAACTGTGACTCCGGAAAAAAGACCATGCAGATCTGCAAAACTGATAAAAGTCGTCCATATATTTACATTCCTTTTTCCATTATTGCTTATGGATATGAAAAGTTCTTGAATGGATATGAAAAGTTCTTGTAGTGGAACGCTGGCTGAGTAATTTGAGCCTATTTTTTCTGATTTTGAAGATTGATGGCAAGAGCTTTAAGCCGAAAAGCCAGAGTATATGACGATGATTCCGGTTACTCCAGATTACGACCTATACCATCGTATAGCAAGGAGGGGCCCTTGAATCCTTGGTTAACATTAAGTTTTTTATGATCTTTACCAGCAGTATTCCAATTAAAAACGATTGCATATGATAAATGCGAGAAACGTCAGATAACGGTAAACGAAAACCGCTATGCGATGCTTTAACATTAACCAATGAGTAAAAGAGAGACGCAAAACTCTCGAAGGCAAAAAAAAAGAAGTACAGCCTGACCGCTTTTAAGAGATAACGTCAATGTTGCCTATACAGAGCTGCTTTATGACTGAATTTGCGCCTATTGGAAGATTTAACTTCACTTGGATATTTGTAGTTTAGTTGCCACAATTTTTGAATGAAACTAAATAGATTTTTAGATGTTAACGCAGACGCAGATCCAATTGGGTTTTTGTAACTTTTGAATCGTTACAGTTATCTTAGTTCCACGTGTTTAGGGGTGTTTCTGAGTTAATTTGGTGGGATACAGCCACCTATATCATCAGGGGCATAGTGGATTTTCCTCCAAAGTAACAGTGAGTCATAAATATATTTAAATTCAGATTCCCTTCTATATCTCTACTATTACAGATTGAAATTTTAATCGGACTAACCGTTTGGAATTTACAATTTGATTTGAATTTAATTTCAATTCAATTTGAAAATAAAATTTCGGAATTATTTCTTTGATTAAATAAAATTTCTAGAATTTTCTTTTATTATTTTTCAATATTTTATACCTTTTCCAAATAACATTAATTTTTGTAACACCCTGTTGGTAAATGTTTTTTTATTAATAATTAATAACAAATTTAAAAATAAAATAAAATTTACGTTTTATTTGTCACTTTTTAGAGGCCAATATTCCAGCTACTGTTTATTCAATAAATTTCGAATAAAAAACATTTGAATACCAGAGATATTTTTTTTATAAATTTCAAAATTTAATAAAATTGTCATATTGACTTTATAAAAAAAAATACGTATTGAAGAAATTCCAGAAAACCGGTTTTAAAAATTTGCTTAAATTAACAAAAACAATTAAATAAATAAAAAAATAAATAAACAAAAATATAATAAAGCAATATCTTTCAATCAAAAGCAACAACAACAACTACGAAAAATAAATAACAAGTAAAATTGTTGTAGTCGATCAAGCCCGACTTTGTAATACCCCACATCACAATGTTGGTTGCAAATGAGGCTGAATTGTATATGTATATCATTCCATGTGTAACGGTAAAAATGAATCATTAATGAAGTCCTGAAAACTTTCCTATTTAAAACCAGCAAAATCGATTCATTATTGTTAAAGACATAGACCGATATCTATGCAACCTCTAAGTTTGACTGATGAACTTCGTAAAATTGTGCATTATAAGTTCTTAAATTGGAATGAAGGTTTTCTATTGAACTTGAACTTCATTACAATTCCAAAAATTATCAAAATCGGTTCAGTTATAGCTAAATATATAACTAATTTTATGACTCATTCAGTGTTTCTGTGTTATATTTAAAAAAGCGTCATATATTGTATATGTTTGTGTGTGTATATGTATGTCTTCGGAACCTAACGAATTTATGGTGGAGGGTATCGAAGATTCGTCATAGCCGAATTGAGCAATCTTAATTGTTTCTGATTTATGATTATTAAGTGAGAAGTACAAATTCATTATAATAACATTTATGTGAAGTTTACGCGTTTGAAAAGGATTTTTTCTGGGGGTTATATCGGAACTAGAAGAATTAATGGATCGACCCTCGTATATTTATCTCACTTTGACAAATTTTTATTCAAATAACGAGGTATATAGGAGATTTGTGCCCTTCAAAGTGATATTTGGAAGGGGGTTTGTATAGGATCCATGAGAACTAATGGACTGACCCTCGCATAATTTACATACCGATTAAAAATACTATAGGACTTATTTTTATTGAATTTCGTTGAAATCGCTTTGCATTTAGGGCTTTTATAACCCTATAATTCCATTTCGGGAGAACATTTGTATGGGAGCTACCTGAAAATATTGGACCGAATTAGATCAATTTCAATATGTCTCATCCCTGAACCATGTACCTAATTTCATCAAGATATCTCAAAAGTTGCGACCTGTAGAGCGTTCACAACGTTTATATGGACAGACAATTGACAGACGGACATCGTTAAATCGACCCAGAAAGTGTTTATCGGTCTAACAGTATATTTAAAAGTGGATGTAACACTATTTTTTCTATATGTTACAACCATCAGCACCATAGAATGTTATATTCGGCTGTACCGAATTTTCAATAACTTCCATAACAAATGCATGTGATGTAAATACGTTATGTTTTATACATAAACACTCATACATACACTCGCAAATGTATACATATAAAGGAAAGTTTTCTTCTTAATATAGCAAGGAACACAATGAGTCTTAATATTAATTATAATTTTGACTATAACTTCTTTCCACTGAACCGATTTTGATCAGTTTTGGAATCGTAATGATGTACATTTTGCTTTATATTATGGCAAAATGTTATTCGATTATGTCGACTTAAAATTAATAATTTTACGGAAGTGTTTCGCTTGAACTTAGAGGTTGCCTCAGATATCGCTCTATATCTTTTAATATACTGAATCGATTCTGCTGATTTTAAATAGGAAATTTCTCAGGATCTTAACAACTAATTAGGCCAAATTTTATTGAGCTCTGTCTTTTATTGTAGATGTGAGCGTGTAAACAAAAGACGGACAGACAAACGGACAGACAGACAGGCAGACAGACAGACAGACAGACAGACAGACAAACAGACAAACGGACACACAGACAGACAGTCAGACGGAGGGACATAGCTAAATCGACTTAGATGTTGCAAGAATATATATTATTGGATTTGAGATGATTCATTTTTAGCGTTACCCATAGAATGACAAAATTAATATACCCTCTACACCACTTATGGTGGTGTAGGGTATAATAAATAATAAAATAACAAATAAAACATGTTAAGAATCATAAAAATGGCTTAAATCTAATATAAACTGTAACTTGGGTCTAAACTCCTACTGCCAGTGACTAAAATTTGATTTTGTCAAACTTAAAGTAATTAAGAATTAACTGCACGCTTTTCTTAATTAACAGAGTCTTAAAAGTATGATTTGTTTCAAAAAAAGGGGATTTATTTTCCCGGAAAAGGAACTCACGAGACTCAAGTGTTAAAGGGGGTATTTTCTTTAGGAAACAAAAATCACATGTTATTCGGGAGTTCACTAAAATTAAATAGAGATAAAAAGCGCTTAATGGAACTGGTTGTTATGAAAGTGTACTAATTAAGCTGATAAAGGTGATTTAAATTAGAATATTGAACTTTGAGATTGTTTTGTTGATTTAAATTAATTCAGAAAAATAGGAATTATTTAATTGTTTGAGATTGCACAGTGGTCTGATTATGCTTTTTTTGGCAATAATTCTAAAACTTAGGAATTGATGAATATTTTTTAATGAAATTTTACATGGACATTTTTAAGGTGTTTAAGTATTGATGAAGTAGGACTAGGGGTGGATCCTCAAAAGTCGTTAACTCAATTATTGAAATATTTAAAAAAATTCACCAAATTTCAATTAAAATTTGACTGAAATAATTACAGATTGAAAGTCCTTTTAGTCTATATAATTCTTAAGAAAATATATAATTCTACATTTGAGTCATATCTCTTATAGTTTAAGAGATACTATAACCTCTAGAGGTCCTTAAAAAAATTAAATATAGAACGTCTTTAAAATCTCTATAATTTCTTGAAAACAACTTTTACATATGTCTCTTACAGTTGAGGAGATATTTAAAACCTAAAACATTGGGACCAAAACCGTTTTTTTTTTGAAAAAAAATCTACAACTTTGACTCTTCTGAATATTAAAAAAAATCACATGGAAACTATTGAAGTGTTTTCTAGTTGATTTGAAGGAGCATAAGTTTTTAGTGGCTACAGAATCTACAAAATATGAATCTACAAAGTTGGTCACATCAGTTATAAAATTTCCCTATAATTCCCTAAAAAAATGATATTATATGTGTTTTATATATTTTATAGTTTAAGAGATATTTAGACAAAAATAAAAATTTTACCCATTTTTATACACGTTTTTTTTAGTTTAATAAATTTGGTGGTCATAAATTGGAACCAAAAAAAACTTCTAAAATATTGTCTGAATTCTGTAAAGGATTCTAAATGTAACTTGGGACATAATCAATTATCTTTGTGGATCCAATTAAATGTTTTATTACTTTGAAATAGAACTTTTTTACAAGTTTTTCAAAAAAAAAAGTGGTAAAATTTTTATACCCACCAAGAAGGAATCATTTAAGACCCCAAAAAGTATATATATTCCTGCATCATAACAAAATCTACCTGAGTAGATTAAGCCATATCAGTTTTTCTGTTCAAAATATTCCTACTTAATGAACTTAATAAACATTGGCCATATTGTTTGCTTTTATCCTAAGCAGAGTCCAGTAGCATAGGAGTTCTGGATCGATATCTGTGATAACCTTGAAATTCGGACAAAAAGTTTTTTAAAATATTTCTCAAATACTTGTTATCAGATTAAAATGGAATTTAACTATACTCTGTACATAAATATATCTCATTATTATTCCTAAATACATCAAAATCGGGTAAGTAAAAAGAACTTTCCTGATAATTCTCCCAGAAATTCATATTTTTTTACCCTCTACCACCACAAGTGATGAAGAGGGTTTATTAACTTTGTCATTACATGTGTAACGCTCAGAATGAATCATCTCAGACCTCATAATGTATATTTATTCTTGCGTCAAATAAAATTCTGACTCGATTTAGCTACGTCGTTCTGTATATTAGCGTGATCAAATCTACAATAATTGACAGAGCTTAGTGAAATTTGACCTGACTCGTTTTATAGTCCTGAGATGTTTTATAGTGCTGAGAAATTTTCTATTTAAAACCAATAAAGTCGGTTTCGTATATTTAAAATATATAGACCGATATCTGAGACAATCTCTAAACTCAAGCAAAGAACTCTTGTCAAGTTGTCAATTATAAATCGACTGATAAGAATAAAATTGCCAAAATATTAAATTATATCTACTTCATTGCCATTCCAAAACTTATCAAAATCGGTTCAGTAGAGAAAAAGTTATAGTCAGAACTGATTTTATGACTCTTTACATGTTCCTGCGTTATATTTAAGAAAAATATTTATATGTTGTATACGTTTGTAAATGTATGTGTATATCTAACGTATTTACTTCACATGTTTTTTTGCAGAGGGTGTTGAAGTTTCGGCGTTGCCTTAATAAAAATTCATGAAAAGCAAATGCAAAGGCATGGAGGGAAGCATCCATCCACAAAACCTATTCAAATTTTTTCATTTAGTATTAGAAAGAAAATCCCTTTCCAGTTTTCTGAACATGTTGGACTCTTAAAAAATACTCTGGATTCTATACAAACTTTTTGTGAATGAATCATATTCAAATGCGGATCCAATAGAAAGTACATTATTTTGAATTAGATTTCTTTAATAACTTTATTTTCAAAAAAGGTGGCAACATTTTTTCAATTTAAAATCCACTGTTATTTTCTAGAATGTAATTTTTTATTATTATTATTATTATTATTATTATTATTATTATTATTATTATTATTATTATTATTATTCTGAAAGAAGGAGTTAGGGGAATAACTTTCCGCTATCTCAAGTTTATTTTGAGAAGAAAACAAATTCCCAAAATTAAATTATGAAAAAAGTACCTCATTTATATACCTACATATGTTTGCTACCACAAAAATCTGGAATGACTTAAATCTCTTTCAAAGACAGAGTAACTAATTTATTGAAAAAATTCAAATTTAAAAAAAAAATTTTCCCGAATGGAAATTTTGGGTATTTTGTTATAAAAAATGGGAATAATTTTATATTTCTATGTAAAGTTTAATTTTATTAATTTAATATTCGAATTTCATAATAAAAGCTCTATTTTTCTGATTTTTATTAAAGTTCACAGATTAAAATTGTTTTCACAAAATTACACTGAAAATAAAAATTTTAGATTTTTTGAAAAATTTATTAAATAAAATTTTATACGATCAGTTAAAATGTAGTTCAAACTTGGTCCCCTCCAACAAAATTTGTCCATTTTCTTATAAATTTTTTCCATGAAATAAAAAAATGAAATTTTAATGATTTAAAATATGTTTACCCGAGATATCCATTCATATCTTCCTCTATTCGAATCAGCTCAAAAATATCTTGCAGATCCTCTGTTAATTTAATTTTCATTTATTATCTCCAATTTAAATTCCTCCCTAAATTAAAATCGTCCTTTTCTATGAAACGGAATTTTCTTAAGTACAAAATCGAAAAAATATCGTTATAATTAAATTAATTAAATTAATTAATTAAATAATTATTTTCATTTTCAATTAACTTCTTATTATTGAAGACTCATATTATGTTTGTATGTGTGTGTGTGATTATTTTACATAAAACGTCATTGTTCGATTGTTAAGATATCGGTTTTCAGTCAGATACAATAACTTAAGTGGAACAGATACAAAATATCAAGTAAATTGGAAATAAAATAATAAATATTTGTCATAACATTAACAGTTTCAATTAGAGTCATTGTCACTGTCATCGTAAATGTGTAAATAGAGAAATTATTGTTGAAGTCATCAAAGTCTTATCATAATTTCAGTTTCTTTTTAGTTCTTGATAGTAAATTATCAAGTGGAGGAGGTTTAATGGTAATAGGTGACAATTTAAGTTGATTAAAATGTTTGGGATACAATTTGAAAAGATGAAGGAAAATATATGGAAGGACCCATATAAATCTAAGTAATTCTTGCTACTAGACAAGCCTTTATATTTTATCGATTTAAATTAATTTTATCTTTTCTTCAAATCAGATTATTGCGTTTTGGAAGTACAATTCAACGAGACAACTAATCTAATTGGACCACACTTTTTGAGGAAATTTAAATCGATCATAGAAAATTATTCATTTTATGATCTAGTTCTAGTTCAGTTTTAGTTCAGTTTTGATTCAGATCTTGATTTAATTTTTGATTCAATTATTGATTTAGTTCTTAATTAATTTATTGATTCAGTTCTTGATTTAGATCTTAATTCATTTCTTGATTCAGTTCTTGATTTAATTCTTGATTCAGTTCTTAATTCATCTCTTGATTCAGTTCTTGATTCATATCTTAATTCAGTTCTTTATTTAGTTCTTGATTCATTTATTAATTCAGTTCTTGATTCATATCTTAATTCATTTCTTGATTCAGTTCTTAATTCAATTCTTGATTCATTTATCGATTCAGTTCTTGATTCACATCTTAATTCATTTCTTGATTCAGTTATTGAATAAGTTCTTGATTAATTTCTTTATTTAGTTCTTGATTCATTTATTGATTCAGTTCTTGATTCACATCTTAATTCACTTCTTGATTCAGTTCTTGATTCATTACTTGATTCAGTTCTTAATTCAGTTTTTGATTTGTTTATTGATTCAGTTCTTGATTCATATCTTAATTCAGTTCTTTATTTAGTTCTTGATTCATTTATTGATTCAGTTCTTGATTCACATCTTAATTCATTTCTTGATTCAGTTCTTGATTCATTTATTGATTCAGTTCTTAATTCAGTTCTTGATTTGTTTATTGATTCAGTTCTTGATTCATATCTTGATTCAGTTCTTTATTTAGTTCTTGATTCATTTATTGATTCAGTTCTTGATACAGTTATCGATCTAATTCTTAATTCAGCTTTTGGTTCATTTCTTGATCCAGCACTCGGTTCCGTTCTAGTCCTGTTATAGCATAGTTTCAGTTCAGATCTAGATCGGTTCTAGTCCAGTTCTTCCAAAAGAAAATTTTGTCGTTTTGGAAAATGATACACGAGGTGACCAACTTTGAAGGCCAATTCCTGTTGTGGGATTTCAATCTGTAGTGTACTTAAAATTCGACTATTACTTTTACAACATTAAATTTCCTTTACAATTATTTCGATTGTAAAATTTTTTGTATAAATTCATTTTATTATTTATTTTTAATTTGTGTAATTAAAATTATCATTGTAAAATTGCGCGACAAAAACGCGTAATAATGAAATGAAAATAATGAAATGCATTATTTTGATAAAAATTATGTAATTTTAGTTCCTGAAACAACAATTAAATTTATTTTAAAGAAAAGCAATAGAACTAAAGTAAAAGATAGTTTAAGATGAACCATTTAAGAATACTGTTTACTTCCTTGTATACGAGTATACTATAAAGTATAGCATTGCTAAATTTTCATTTACACTTGAGCCTTTTAAATTCCTGGATTTTGTTTTTATTATGTTATTTAACCTTAAATTATTAAATTTATTTCCCATTTTTTATTTACTTTTTAAGCTTTCAGAATTTAAATTTCATTTAATTTCCTTTAATTTTCAAATGATTAATTTTTGTTTTGTAATTTATTAAAAACCAGAAATATTTCATTGTTAATAATAAATCTATTTGTTTTATTATAATTTATTATATTTATTGTTTTTTTATTTTATTTAATTGTATTTGTAAAAAAATATATATTTAAAATAAACAATTGTTTAACTTATTAACGGGTTTTATTTGCATTGTAAATTATCGGGGGTTAAAAAAAATTAAATAAATTAAAAAATATTTAAATTAATGCAAAAATATTAACGTAAATATGGAATATTTTTTAAAAAAATATTCAATAAATATTAATAACAAATATTTTATTATAGACCTTTTAGCTTTAAACATTCAGTATAAGATAGTGGACTTGAATGAAGGATATTGCAACATTTATACTGAAAAGATCATTATGAGGTCCGTTCTGGAAATACTTTTATTTAGGATAATTTAGAGATGATTCCAGCTTTGCAACTTGAGAACTTAAGAAAAAAAGATCTAAGAGAAGTGCTATATTCGGCTATGCCGAAACTTGAATACCTTCCACCGCAAATGCCTGAGAAAGAAATACATTCAGACAGAAAAACTTCATTGTAAAATTAGTTTAAATGAATTTAATTTAACTTCCTTTCAATATTGTGATTGCTTCATAGATAAAAAATGTTAATTTAACATTGTTTCACAATAAATACAGTTTCTTCAGAGTATTATTCGCGGGAATTTTGCTACTTAAAATTGATTAAAAAAATATCGTTCAAACATTAAAATGTTAAATATAAACTAAATGAAAATAAATTTATTTAAGCTTAAATCAACTATGTTCAATGTTGATTTTGTTTCAAGCTTTTTTCTTAAAGAAACCTTAATGAATCATAAAATTATTTATATTTTTTGCTATGACTTTTTTCTATTGAACCGATTTTTATCATTTTTTGAACGGTAATGAGGTCAACATATCGTAAAATTATGGAACAATTTTTATTTAATTAAATTTAAAATTTTATGAAAGTTCTTCACTTGAATTTGAAGGGAGATATCGGTCTATAGCTCTTAATATAGTGAACCGATTTTTATTTTTTAAATAGGAAACTTCTCAGGACTATAATAAATACTCAGGTCAAAAGTCATTGAGTTCTGTCAGTTCTGACAGGTAAACAGATGGACAGACAGACGGACAGATATTGATGTGATGTAAAAATATATACATTATTGGGTCTTACATTATTCCTTCTAAGCGTTACACACGGAATGACAAAATGGTGAAGGGTATAAAAATAGTTTAGTTTAGATTGACTTCGAGACATCAGAAATGGTCAATATTAGAAAAATTCGTTAATCGTTGTTTCAATGTACTTTGACATCGGCGTACAGACTTAAAAACTTTCAAAATTTAAAAAATGATCATTTCAAATTTAAATTACTTTAAAACTTAAAGTGGTAAATAAGGACTGAGATCGTAAAAACCGTTTTTCATTAAAACGTTTACCCACGTTTCCCTTATATATTGTTAAATTGAATGAAATGAGTGACCAGAAGAAAGTGCGTACTAAAATAGTAAAACTCAACTTGATCCTACAAAAAGTTGGCCAAGAATTCAAAGGTCTGCAGTCAAACTGTTTCCAATGTTATTAAAAGCACCGGAAGATCTTATCTGTTGATAAAAAAAAACTGGTACAATTAGACAATCGAAAGCCAAAAACCAGAAATCGTTTTTAAAAGAGCTTCCAACACATCCGATAGTAAAGCTGCCGGGTTAGCCCAGAATATTTGTTTAGAAAATTTAAAGCTGAAACCGTTTTAAAAACATACAAGTCTCAAAAAGTTCTTCACAGTAACGTTGCCCCAAAACAGAGCATGGAAATTGAAGCCAACTTATTTTAGGCCTGACTTCACATCCTGTCGCCATGGTAAACAAGCCCTTGAGTGGTACAAGTTTAATAATGTGGTATTTGTACCAAAAGAGGTAAATCTTCCAAACTAAGGAGCTAAGGCCTGGCTCTTGAATAGAAGAGCACAATATAGGATGAAATATCTGTTCTAACAAAGTGACAGAAAGCACTATAAGGATTTCCGAAAAAATTCATCACTAGTGATTATAATTATTTAAATATCTTTTTAATTGTAATAAAACCGTAAGTTTAATGATTTCGATATTATTAATATATATGTATGTATAGAATTTTTCGATTTTACTCCTTAAAGAACTATAAAATTTCTTCTGTTCCAATTCATAATTTAATTTTTGTCGGATTTTTTGAATATTAAGCCTTAAGGCGTAACTCTGCACGTTAATAACTTTGATAAATATTTGCTAGCGCCCTCTGGGTTTCATTAGCTAATTTCAAAAATGGTGATCGAGTTAAATTGAAGGAACAGTAAATTTTAGATTGGTCCTAAATTTTAGATTGGTCGTTAATTGAAATTTGCCATATTAAACAATATTTTAGGTACCTCCTATACTAATGTCTACTAAGAATGAGGTTTAAAGCTCATAAAATTTCTTAAAACAAAGCGATTTTAGCGAAATTTCTTTTTCTTTGTTGTTGCTTTAATTCAACGAGATCCAATTGTTTACTAACGATCGTTTGTTAAATTACTTAAGAATAATTAAAACTTCAAAAGTTGTCCATAATTTGTAACTATAAAATTTTATTTATAACTGTAGTTTTAATAACCAGATATTTTCTCAAGTGTTTTGTTTTTAATTTTTGCCTACGAAATATTTAAAATCGTCAAGGGTTTATTTTCTGTCAAGTAACAACACTTGAATTTGATTGGAAAATTAAATTTATAAATAAAATATTTATCGGAATTAATTAAAATTATACGTGCGATAAGTGTATTACAAAATGTTGCTAAGTGCTAAGGAAATGGAATATTAGAGGACTTATCTTAGAAGCTTTTTTCATATCGTAATACTCGGAATTTTGGGGGAATTTCATTTCGGGCACAGGAATTAAATACTTGAGAAAATAAATGCTTAGAACAATGAAAAGTTTTCAAGAGTTTTATAGTTGTAATGAAAAATATATAGGAACTGTAGTCTAAACTACGTTTTGGACTTTAGTCTATACTGTAGTTCGAACTATAGTCTTGACTACAGTGTAAAGAATAGTCTAGTCTGGACTATAGTGTAAACTATAGTCTGGATTATAGTGTAAACTATAGTCTGGACTATAGTGTAAACTATAGTCTGGACTATAGTGTAAACTATAGTCTGGACTATAGTGTAAACTATAGTCTGGACTATAGTGTAAACTATAGTCTGGACTATAGTGTAAACTATAGTCTGGACTATAGTGTAAACTATAGTCTGGACTATAGTGTAAACTATAGTCTGGACTATAGTGTAAACTATAGTCTGGACTATAGTGTTAACTATAGTCTAGACTATAGTGTAAACTATAGTCTGGACTATAGTGTAAACTATAGTCTGGACTATAGTGTAAACTATAGTCTGGACTATAGTGTAAACTATAGTCTGGACTATAGTGTAAACTATAGTCTGGACTATATTGTAAACTATAGTCTGGACTATAGTGTTTATTATAGTTTGGAATTTATTTCTTTTCTGTACTATTTAAAATTTATTTTTTTTTTTTTAATTTTTAATTTTTCTGAAAAATCTTATTTTAAACTCTGAAAAAAGTGTGATTTCATTTCATGTGATTTTTTTTATAAATTTAATATTTTTCTAAGTGTTTCATACATAAAAGTTGTTTTATTATTATTTTTGTAAATGTATTGAAACCCTTCACAAAATATTGACATATAAAATATTTATTTATCTATTATTTATTAAAAAACTGAATAATCATATTTATTAAATAAAATATTAAATAAAAAAACTAAAAATAATGTTAAACAAATTAATGGAATAAAAAGCAAAAAGACACTAATTGACAGCTTGATTGAAATTTCAGACACTTGAGCAGAAGTGGCACATGTTTTGATATTTATTAAAAAAATGTTTTATAAAAGATCGTGCAGAAAAAAATTAGAAGAATAATCTAAAGTAAATATTTAGTTTATGAGAGGAAATAAAGTGCAAATGTTATTTTCAGAAGTTTAAAGAAAATAACAGTTATGAAAATTATATATTTGGCGATGTCAAATTATGAATTAACTACAGAGAAATAATAATTTTCGGGAAAGTCACTGTATAAATCCTTAAGATATATATACTTTAAGATCGGTCAGAAACTATTTGGAAATGGTGGTTGGGAAGTTTTGTCTCATATGACTTATAGCAAAGAAATTAAGTTTCTGGCTGATATATTTTTCGATGAATAAAGAACCTCCTTACTTGTTTACTCTGCAGTTAAGATCGGAGTTTAAGAAATATTTGATGTCGTCTTTTTAATTAGTTACTACTTTTAAATATTAATGTCATTTTCTCTTAATTAAAATTTATTTTTAACTCTGATTAAATCGTTGTTTTCAAAAATCGTGCTTAAAAATTCATGCTCTCAACTCATCAATTGAAAATAATTAATTTAGCTTTTAACACCTGATACTTAGTAAATAAATTCCAACAAATTCTACACACAGAGAAAAAAACATGGTTATTGTAACTGGAACCGACAGGCTCCATGTAAATATAAACCGAATTTCCTTTGAATCTACAATTTTTAAATTCACTGATCAGAATGAATTTGTGATATGTTCGGCTACTCTCTTCTAAGTGTCGCCTTACATTTTGAATAACATTCAGGTATGGAAGATTTTAATAATTTTGTAACTCGATCACCACAACTACATTTAGCAAATTGCCACCAGAGGGCTTTAAACCATTTTTTATTAAAGTCGTTTACAGCCAGGGTGTTTTTGAGTTGAGGTTAGAATTGATAGGCTTATAAAGCACTTTAAATAGAGAAATAATACCTGAGGATTTGCTATCTTTAATATGAAATCAATTTATAGAGTAAGGAACTCTTTCTTCATAGAGAATATAATCATTCGGGTGCCAAATCACCCAAATTGCACAGTGTTTCATATAAAATTAAGGGAAATAAATCTATAAATTCCCAACGTCTGTTTCCATAAAATATCAAGCGGTGATAGCAGAGTTTTAAGTTTTGAGTTTGGACTTTGTAACCATAGGGTCACATCTCGCGTCATGAGGATATTTTAAAGGATCTAGATCATTTAAATTGGATCAGATTTTATAAAAAACTTATCGCCAGATCAAAAATCATCCAAATCGGATAAGTAAATTTTTTGCTTATGTTATTATATGTGTGTAAGGTGTTTTAGAGTGTATGTGTCTGTCTTAAATTTGTGGGTATTTCATACATATAGCATATGGTGAAGGCATAGCACTCTTACTTGCTTTTTTTAGGATTACGATAAACAAAATCAACAGGTTGGTTATGTCCTTTAACAAGTTTTTTGAAATGGCGTAACCACGATATGTTATCGCTCTAATATAGTTACCACAACCATGTTTTATTTGTCTGTGCGCAACAATCGATCTGAACCAAATGTATACAAATTGTGTTAAAGCAATAGTAAACCCAAAAAACTAGATTGTGCTGGTGCCATTATTTGATATAGCCCTAATATTAGGCATGTTCCCAAAATATAGTTTTAAGCTCATAAAACTCTTAAATATAGATAATATTTTGCTACAGCTCTCATATTAGATGCCTTTTAGGAATATGGTTTTAAGCTTACAAAACTTTAAAATATGGAATAATTCTCTTGAAATTCTTGAATATTTTTCTAAGTGTAGTGTTTCTCTCATAACTCATCTTTTAACTAGAATAATTGTTATTTTAATTAATTAGTTATTGATTGTGAAAAAATGCTACTTTTTTGCATAATTTTGCATGGCAACAACACATACAAAACTATGGTTTTAGTAAGACTTTGGTTGGCAATAAATTTATCTGAACACACAACCACACATGATTTAACAAATTGAGAACAATCTATGAAATTTTTTTTAAAATTTTTGTAAATTGCTGTATCTGTAGAAAGACTATAAATTGTTGAGAGAATTATGAAAACAGATATTGAAAGGAATGAATTTTCAGTGTGAAAAATTGTTAAAGAAATTTTCTCAGTATGGAAAAATTCCTATGAAAATCTTCAGGATTTACCGATTTTGACATGATTAAGAAATTGTTCTTTATATTCCTCTGAATGGACTTAGCTGAAGAGCACACTTTTAAGCTTGCTAAGAACCAGAGTTTCTCCACATTCCCAGAATTTTTTTTAAGAATATTAAATTTTTGTAAATAACCTAAATGATCTTGATCCTAATTCCTATTGAACGGTGGGCTATCAAAGGTTTAATGACTTTTTTAAGTAACAAATTACTTTGTATTTGTTCGAATAGATGGTGCTGAAAGCGATCTGATAATGTCACATCGTATTTTGAATAATATTCTGAAATGAAAGTTTAGAAGCAATTTCTAACTCGATCGTCGCTATTAAATTTAGCTATTGAACACCAGAGGGCACTAGCCAACTTTTATTAAAGTTGATGATTATCGATGAGGGGCTTTAAGTTGAGGATAGACCTAAGGGGTTCTTCTGAGAAGTAACACCTATGGATTTTTTACTTATATTTCCAAGTAGGTTTTATTGGCTACATGGGGTCAGTTTTTTCAAACAATGTAGGTTTCGGCTATGACGAATCTTATATACCCTCCACCAATATGTTCAAGAGAATTATCTAGTTGTCTGAAATTTAATAGATTTGGTTTATATTTTATTCCAGAAAGCGGAATTACAAACTAGTTTCATATATAAAAGACAGTTAAAAAAATGGAATGGAATTTAAACCATTTTTTTGCGAACGGGACTTAAATGGAAGCTATAACAAAATATCACCCGATATTCCTCAAATTAGTAACATATATTTAAGATAGTTAGATCAATAATTGTTCCGAATTTCATTAGAATTGTTTTTAAGTTTACAAATCTTATATGTTCCGTTAAGGAGACTCAAATGGCAGCTGTACATTAAGTTCGGTATTCGCCACATATTCAAGACAGTTAGCAAATTAATCGTGACGATTTTAAATTATAATTTCAAACTTCAAATACAGTTAGAAAAATAATAATGTCGATTTTTAATAGAATTGAGATTTATTTAAGAGTTTTATGAGATAAAAACTGTTTTATGGGAAGGTGAGTTACTTGGGAACTACAACCAAATATGGAACGAGATTGTTAAAATTAATGCAATGTATTGAAGGCAATAAATTCATTGTGGCGAATTTCAATGGAATTGGTCTTTGTTTAAGTGTTTTATAAGCTCAAACCCATTTTCCGGGTCCATAGCAAAATATGGACCTATATTATTATATTAAGATAGAAAATTTCAGTAAAATTATCTTAAAATTTACTACCAATGACACATTGATTTTGGGGTGAATTAGAAAAAATCTTTTCGGAATTTTAAATTTGTCTCAGATATCGGTCTATTAAATTTTTGTTGATAAACCGATATAAGTTGGTTTTAAATAGGAAACTGCCAAGGACAATAACAAATATTGTGGCCGAATTTTATTGAATTCGGCCACAATGTTTCCAACGGACAGATAGAAGGACAGACGAACAAAGCTTAATCGTCTTTATGGTGTCCAAGATGATTCCTTTATGGTGTCTAAGATGATTCCTTCTTAGTGTTACACTGTGAATGACAAAGTGAATATACCCTTATCACTACTTGTGGTGTGATGAAGGGTACAATAACGAATTATTTTCTCACTTATATTTCACTTCTATTATTCAACATCGTCCATTGTTTCATATGAAGAATGAAATAAATAAAGAAATAAATCTATAACTTCCTAACGGTTATTCTGATTTCCATAATATGTCACACAGTGATAGTAGAGGTATGAGATTAAGTCTTGAATGGACTATGTGAAACTTACGTGGGCCGTTTGCAGATTTGTTATATCGGAGCTGATTTTAGAAAAAAAAATTTCCTGTTGTAACAGTTCTGGGTTAAAACTTTCGATTGATAGAGCTGCCGCAGAGATCCAATGGATTGTTTATTGTTTATGATTTAAGAAAAGATTAAAATTTCATTTTTTCTTGATCCAAAGCCTCTTTCCTGGAGGAAAGGTACCATTCCTAAAGACTCCTTCTATTATCCTCTGATTTTTTTTTTGGAAATTTGTAACAACTCGATTCTCTTGTTCCTTTAGAGCTAAAGCCTGCTTAGTTAATGATTTTAAACAAACTGAATCCTCATTACACTTTTGATTCCTTTAAATATTTGTCCATTCGAAAAACTATTCACCATCTCTTCATGTAATTTATTTCATGATTACAATAAATAATTTTTTTTGTGCAGGAATAAAAATTGATGAATGAATGAATGTAGGAATTTTTGTTCATAAATACTTTGCAATTAAATGTTGGCATATTGAGTTTAAAAATTGATGTATTGTTCGGAAAATTATAAATATTTGAGAAATTGTTGTTGTTGTATTTGGAATTTGAAAAAACTAATTATTAGCAAAAATTTGAAATATTTACTTAAATGGGAAAAGTGTTTTGACCAAAAAAATACTACAGTCCATATATAATTGATGAGTAAGGGAAAAGGGGAAACAGTGGAGATTATGAACATTTTTTTGGGAGTAAAAAATTATAAACGGAACTAATTGAAGAGTACATAATTGACTATGGAAATGGCAAGCTATTAAAATGGTTCAGATCCGATATGCTATACATTGAACCCTCATAACTATGTCCCCAAATATGTTATAAAATTTATGAACCAGACTTATAATAAAATAGTGACAAAGTTACCCTTAATGTAAGACTGTAAGACAAAATGATTCCCATTTTTTCATTCCAAAATACCCAAAATTTGGAAAATTATATTTTTTTAAAACGTAACCGGGTGACCATGTTTGAAGGTCCTGTCTCTATTTTTCATTACAAAATACCCGGGGCGACCATGTTTGAAGGTTCTGTCTTCATCCCCATTTTTTATTCCAAAATACCCTAAATTTTGAAAATTGTATACTTTTTTATCGTAGCTAGAGCGACCATGTTTGAAGGTACTGTATCCGTCCCTATTTTTCATTCCAAAATACCCGGGGCAACCATGTTTGAAGGTTCTGTGTCCATCCCCATTTTTTATTCCAAAATATGCTAAATGTTGAAAATCATTTACTTTTTTATCGTAACCGGAGCGACCATGTTTGAAAGTCCTGTCTCCAACTCTATTTTTCATTCCAAAATACCCAGGGCGACCATGTTTGAAGGTCTTGTCTTCATACCCATTTTTATTACAAAATACCCGGGGCGACCATGTTTGAAGGTCTTGTCTCCGTCCCCATGTGAACTGAAAAGCGCCTCAAAAGAATTCCATGTGAAATTTCATTAAAAAAATATTTAGAAGTTCCAAAGTTAAGAAATTATTAAAAAACGGTTCGATAGGTTTTCATTATTACGATATAAGTTCTCCTGCTCCTTTCGTAAAATTATTTCCCGCTAAATGGAACCATAAGAGTTTATCGCTTAATAGTCAATAAAGTGTTTGTATTCTTGGACTCAATCAAAATCTGAGCTGATATAGTTGTATCCAACGTACCGTCGCTATTTTGAAAACATTTTCTTAGAAAGTCTTATTGTTTGAATTCAATGAATTTTGGTGCAGGTACTTAAAATCTGTTTTATTTGTTAGAAAATTAAAATGTTATAGACCGATTTTTGTCTTTATAAGGCTAACCATTCACCTGATCTTATCGTTCGATTACTGTCGCTTACAAACGATTATAAATTTATAATTAAATCCCAAACCCTTTAGAAGTTTCTTTTGAGTAACTTTTCTATTGATCGTTTTAATTTGGCGAAACCAAAGTTTTAATTAAAACTCAAGTCCCCGCACAAACTTCCTTATGACGATCTTGGCCAATAATTTCAATACCCTTCAAATATTTGCGAGTTATGAATGTTAAAAGTGAGATTCATGTTTTATTTTAATGAGTACAGCTGCCGAAAAACGTGTGTTTTATACTTCTATTTCGATATATAAACTTATACTCAGTCAATAGCTTCATTCTGAATAATCCATCTTAGGTTAGATAATCAGTAATACCTTTAACGATGTCTAGCATAAAGGATAATGGAATATAAGTCTGTAAAGAATTCAATTTTAACATTTAATTGTTTCAAAGGATAAGAGAAAATTAAGCTTCCCTTCTAGGGGCTTTGGAGTTTTTCTCATACGGAATATATAAGTGGTTATAACGAAAAAGACGTTTTAGAAACTAAAAAGCACGGAAGAGTTCTCAAAATCCTTCATAGTAAAATTAGTGCGATTGCGCAGAAAACAATTTCAGGTTTGGAACTGAAAATCGATTAACTGCTTAAGATAAAAGTTGCAGCCTAAATTTCACTTGTTGAATTCTGTTTCATGGTATATAATCTGATGTCGATGATTTTTACGAAGAAGCGAAGACATATAATAAATAGTTGGACCAAGTATCATAGAAGTCCTAAGTCCAAAAATTTTTTAATAAAAATTAGATGGCGCTCTTGTCTTAATTTGATTAGAGTTTCTAATATTTCCGATTTAAGAATGTACAGTACGACATTTTTGAACTGGATGGACGCATTGACCTTAATTTTATTTATATGTTATTTAATTAAAAAGTTAAGAAGATCGCTACAATAGTTTGGGGGTTTATATATATAGTGAAAAAGCTTAATCAAGATCTTGAAAAATTTTGAAAGTTTAAAAATTCAAGTGCAAAAAACTCGAAAACCGTAAGAGATAAATATAAGTCGTTTAAAAATTTGAATGTCCGAGGTACTTCAATTTGCGCCTCCTTAACTCCGCCGGCAAAACTCCAACAGGATTCAAACTATTAATATGATACATCTCTGCTATCATTATGTTCATTTGAAGCAAATCCATCTAGCCGATAACGATTTATTTAAAAAAATGGGTTCTAAAGATCAAAATTAAATGGCGTTCCTAATTTTAGATGGAAGCCGAGAGCTATACGACCCGTTAGTAGCTATTCTTTTTCAATATGAGTTGGTAAGAGTTTCTTATTATATTAAGAAAATGGTGAGAAATTCGAATTGGATTCTAAATATTGTCACGAATAAACCCAGATGGCGCTTTAACTAACTTTAATCAGAATTTTCTTTAGAATTTTTTAAAGCAAATAAAAGTGTTTAATTATTTCCATGATTAATTTCACTTCACAAATATTACTCAAACCACTTAAATTTAGTTCTTATCTCATTTAATGTTAAATGACTTCATATCACAAATTTTACTTAAATTCCCTTCATTACATCATAACGTAAAAATTACTTAAATTTTTTGCATTTAAACAAAAATGCTTCTTTTTATTAAAAAAAAGAGCGTCATTTCTTTTGTTTGGCATAAATATTTTCATAATCACGAATTGTTATCTTTTTCATATTATATATTCTTTATTCTCATTTTCCTCATATAATTTATATTTTTCCAAATGGGGGTCAGTATTTCACATGTAAACATCAAATGGAGGTTATCACATTTTTAGCACCTGCATCAGGGAAAAGAGAATCTTGAATGTAAATATTTTCAACAATAAAGAAAGAAGGAAAGAAAAATAGAGATCTGAAAAACTAACACCTAAATCTGGCAAATATCTTTTTTTAATACCCCTCAAACATAAAGGAATGGAATGGAATGATGACAAGTAAGCGATATGATGGATGATTGTAAAAAATAAATATTTGTTTGATGTCGATTGGTTGGTTGGTTGGCTGTTGGGTTCGTTGGTTGTAACTTGCCAAAACGTTTTGGAGCAAACGAGAGAGAAAGTTATTATTATTTTTTTTTTGATAAACTGCATCCATTATTTCTTTACTTTTCTCTCTATGCTCGATGAAAATGTAGATAATATGAAGTCTCAAAAGATAAAGTAATATGACATGAGTTTGCTGCTGCAGTAGACAACAAAGAAATTCTTAGAATTCTTTTTTTGGATGAAATTGGATAAATATGATAGAAGTATATATATCTAGATATTGTGTTCCCTTTTTACAAACGCCACGTTGAAAGGTGAATCTTGCAAGTGAAGTTATAGAAAATGTTTTATTAAAAATTTTGTTTGTAATGAAGATGGAAATTAAAGACTTATTTTTACGTAAATGAAAATAAAAAAAAGTAATTTAAGTAAATGGAAATAATTTGGCTGCTAAAGAGTTTATTAAGTTTATTAACATAAAAATTTTGAAATTAATTAAGATTCCTCTGCGTTAATCACTTTTGAGAAAACAGTTCTTCTGCCCCGGAACACGTTTCTCTTTTTCGATCTTATACTACTTCCAATCTTTAGAAGTCGAACATAACTCTCAGAATTTAGACTAAATTTCCCGAAGATTTAATTCTTAAACTCCTTAGAGGCACTCTGTATCTAAATGTCCCTCAGAGTCTATGATTTATCAATTCGCGTTAAACAGACTCTCCTATTGGCTTCAAAATATCGATTATAATTTTAAAATTGTCATCAGGCCACGTTCTGCTTTAATGCTAATTTGGAGCCTAAAAATTATCTAAAATGTTTCATACAAAACTGTAAACAAAATAAATTAATATATTTTACATTTGACGTAAAATCCGCTTATCTTTAGTTAAACATATTAAGATTTTAATATTAAGATACGACTATAAACTGTTTCCAGGTAATAAAACAATAATTGATTTGATTTGCAACAGTTCGACTGAAAATAGTTCGTACAAAAGAAGCTGTACAGTTTCACTTTTAGACCAAAACTAATCAATTCTAAGAAGTTTAGTTTTAGTTCATTTCTAGATCAGTTGAAATTCAGTTCAAGTTCAATTCAAGTTCAGTTCCAGTTCAGTTTTATTTCTTGTTCAGTTCTAGTTCAATTCAAGTTCAGTTCCAGTTCAGTTTTATTTCTTGTTCAGTTTTCGTTCAGTTCTAGTTCAGTTGAAGTTCAGTTCTAGTTCAATTCAAATTCAGTTCCAGTTCAGTTTTAGTTCTAGTTCAGTTCTAGTTCAATTCAAGTTCAGTTCCAGTTCAGTTTTATTTCTTGTTCAGTTTTTGTTCAGTTCTAGTTCAGTTGAAGTTCAGTTCTATTTCAATTCAAGTTCAGTTACAGTTCAGTTTTAGTTCAGGTTCAGTTATAGTTCAATTCTTGTTCAGTTCTATTTTAGTTGAAGTTCTAGTTCAATTCAAGTTCAGTTCCAGTTCAGTTTTAGTTCTAGTTCAGTTCTAGTTCAATTCAAATTCAGTTCCAGTTCAGTCTTAGTTCTAGTTCAGTTCTAGTTAAATTCAAGTTCAGTTCCAGTTCAGTTTTATTTCTTGTTCAGTTTTTGTTCAGTTTTAGTTCAGTTTTAGTTCAGTTCTAGTTCAATTCAAGTCCAGTTCCAGTTCAGTTTTATTTCTTGTTCAGTTTTTCTTCAGTTCTAGTCCAGTTGAAGTTCAGTTCTAGTTCCATTCAAGTCCAGTTCCAGTTCAATTTCAGTTCAGGTTTAGTTATAGTTCAATTCTAGTTCAGTTCTATTTCAGTTGAAGTTCAGTTCTAGTTCAGTTTTAGTTCATTTCTAGTTCAGTTCTAGTTCAGTTTTAGTTCAGTTCAAGTTCAGTTTTATTTCAGTTTATGTATAAGTTCTAGTTCATATCCAATTTAATTCTAGTTCTACTTCAATATTAGTTTAAATATTGTTCAGTTTTAATCTTTTCCCTCAGTAGAAATTCGATTTTCTCAATCTTTTCACGAGATGATAAAATTTATTACCCTTTTTTATGTAAGATAATTTGTGTCCCTAAATTTCACGATTATTAAAAGTAAACATTATTCACTTTATACATTTTTCTTAACATTTCCTTCTTTAAAATTCATAAAATGCATAAAATTACCATCACTAATTTTAATGCAGCATTTGTATGAGAGAAAAACTAACAAAATGACTACAAAATAGTGACACTAGCACTATTAGATGACAATGGACTTTTAATTCTATAGTTTATGGGGCGTAGATTTTTTTTACAACATTCCTATTGATTATTTCAACACACACACATACACACAAGATGACAACGAAAAAAGGACTGTAGGGATGACCTAATGATCTCATTTAAAACTTCCGGCCACCGTGAAAAAAATGTTACAAAAACTAAAAAAACGGTCAGAAATAGTAAAAAAAGGAATTTGTTGACAAAAGGTAATGAATGAATATTCGAACTCTTGTATTAACGGCAGAAGGTGACAAAAGTTGACAAAACAATAATAATTTTTATAATTTATAGGTGTTTTGGTTGATTTGCCGACATTTAAGTCGTTTTGTATTTATTTTAGTATTTTTTATCCATTTTTGTTCCCTCTATTTGTTAAAGATCATAATAAGTCCATAAAATAGGGACAGTTGTAATGTCATGCATTTTTTTATCAGAGTTGAAAACCGAATGATAATTAGAAGTCTTTATGGTCATTTTTTTAATATTGACAAATGAAGCGTTAATATGGAACTTCCGGAATTTTGTAGACATTGAAAATACAATCTGTTAGATTTTGGTGTTTAATAAAACTGACATTATGTTGATTATGTAAGATCGTGAATTATCTTTTTGTCAGCTTCACTTTAGGTTTTTTTTATTTAAAATGTCAAAAATGTATTAAGAACTGAATCAAGAACTGAACAACAACTTAACTTAAACTTAACTAAAATTGAACTTGAACTGAAGTAACTAAAATAATTTACAATTGTGATATAAAAGCTTTAAATATAATAGAACCTAATTCATTGTATGTGGAAGATACTAATGAAACAGAATTATATAAAATTTTAAAGTCCTTAAATTTTAAAATGTGCGCAGATATAGACCATATTAGGCCCAAAGATTTAAAAACTAATGCAATTGTTTTGACACCAGTGCAAACAAAGTTAATTAATAGCAGCTTGCAAAATGCAGTTGTACCTGAGCTTTTAAAAACATCTATAATTAATATTATCTATAAAAGCGGACCGATAGCTGTGTACAATAATTACAGGCCTATTGCAATTGCTCCAATAATTAAAAGAGAACTTGAAGAAGCAGATGTAAAATGATTAAATAATTTCCTGAATAAAAAAGGCAAAAGTATAAATAAGATACTTGGGAATTTCGCTAATTTCATCAATGACATTCTGGGAAAAAAACTATCACTGTCTAGAGCTATTTATAGACTTTAGCAAAGCCTTCGATACTAACTGAAGTTTTGTTTAAAAACTGTCTTGAGTGTAGTTCCTATAGCGTTAAAATAAACAACGTATTAAGCGATGAATTGACTTCATGGCAAGACGTTCCGCAGGGATCAAAATT
The DNA here is from genome assembly GCA_004302925.2 of Cochliomyia hominivorax. Taxonomy (NCBI): domain Eukaryota; kingdom Metazoa; phylum Arthropoda; class Insecta; order Diptera; family Calliphoridae; genus Cochliomyia; species Cochliomyia hominivorax. The sequence goes on along the minus strand of PYHX02000413.1, from coordinate 80,559,080 downwards.
AGGTCCATTTCTCTACTAACATGGGATAAATACATAATTATAGCGATACAAAAAATGCAAAAACAACTTAATATAGCAACAAAATGGAGCCACGACAATGGACTTATTATAAACGCGAGTAAGACATCAAATCATGACATCTCCCAGAGAGCCCTTTAGCAATAAAGTTTCATGATTATAAATGTTTTCACAACAAAGCGCATAACATTTGCAAGCAGAATGAAACTTGTTCTTGTACTACCAATATTTAACTTGTTAAGATATACAAATATTTAAGTGTATACGTTGATAGCAACTTTAAATGGAAATCGCATGTTGAAAGTGTAATAAAGATGCTTCGTAAATCATCGTTCCTGCTCTACCATCTTAGCAACTGCTCTTCATATAGAGTTCTAAGACAAGCTAAATTTTACCTGGCAGAATCATATTTAAGGCAGGGCATTGCTGCCGGGGGAAGCGCTATATATTGACAAACTCTACTGCAATTATTACTGAAATTAAATTCAGTCAAATTATGCTGAAAAAACCCGAAGGATCTCAACGAACAACACTACAGCAAATAACAGCCAACACCTGCAGAACTGAACTAGAACTGAACTGAAACTAAATTAGAACTGTACTAGAACAGAACTGGAACTAAACTAGTACTAAACTAGAACTTGAACCAAAATTGAACTTAGAATTAAATGTAAAACTGAATGTAGATCTGAATGTAGAACTGAATCTGGAACTAAATCTAGAAAACAATCTAGAACTGAACTAGATTTAATCTAGAACTGAATAGAGAACTAAATATAGAACTGAATGTAGACTTGAATCTGGAAATGACTGTAGAACTGATTATAGAACTGTTGTAGAAGTGAAATGGAGTTTATTCTAGAACTGAACTAAAACCGAAAAAAGTAAATTCCTTGCAGAATTCGACAGCTTCGATTAATTTTCCTTTTTTTAAAAATTAATTTAGAGTTTAGATTCTTATAAAAACTGTTATTTATTTCAAGATAATCAATTCTTAACCAAATATTTTCATAATTTCTTTATTTATTCAGGTGTGTTAATCTCCCATATGAAGCCTCGATCAAAAATACGACCATTAATCCTTTAAGTGCTTGTCAGTCAATCAAAATTTCTTATATAATTATTATACAATTACAATCATTTTTATTACAAAGAAATTTAGATACCTGAATGTAGAATTTAAAGATAGAAACCCCAACAGTTGGCTTTAAAAAATACGAACCCTTTTCTAAAATAATCTTGTTTCATGTAAAAGGATCTTAAAAAAAGGACAATTTTCTATCAACCATAAAATAACATTTAAAACCCCATAATTTTCTGATAAAATGTTTCAGGCTTCTGTTTGATTTTATTCGTCTTTTTAGAAAAGAACGTTCAAAACATTTCCGTTCTCAAGAGTTAAACAGACTCGTCATCTGTCAGTTGGGTGAATAAACAAAGAAATCAAAGGATCTTGTAAGGATTCAAGAATAACAACAAAACAATAACAACGTTTTAGGATGTTTATATAATAAACAAGGAAAATAACACACACACAAACATACAAGATAAATAGTTGTAAGAGTAACAGTTGCTTGAGTTAAAAAATCCCGAATAATGTACCTGTGTGGTTGTGGAATCAAAACGCCTTTTTGGTTATTGCAAGATGCCGCCAACAAATAAACGCTAATAAAACAAAGAGTTTTTTAATTGAACCTTTTTATTTCCGTTTAGTTAAAACAACAATTAAAATTTTTCTATTTGATATTGTTATTAAATTGATCATTGATCTTTTTTCGTGAGAGAGGTTTTACGAGACTCTCTCTTCCTTTAGAAGTTTATTTTTTTTGAGTTAACGGATGTGATCACTTAACGCGATTTAATGGTTAGAAAATTGGCTTATAAAGGGAACATTTTATAAAAAAAATTAAATAAATATTTATTTGAAAAGATCAGTGGAGAACATATGCTCTGCAAGATGTTTCAAAATTTGGTTAGAAAAAATTTTAATAAAAAGAAGGATGTTACGCAGTTTAAGGAAAATTTCTTATTTATTGTTCAAGAAATTATATTTTTTTCCAAAAATAAACAAGAACTGAATAAAGAACTAAACTAAAACTGAATAAAGAACAGAATCAAGAACTGAATCAAAAACTGAATCAATAACTGAATTAAGAACTGTATCGAGATCAAAATCAAGATCTGAATCTAGAACTGAAAACAGTATATAGTCAAAAACTGAATAGAGAACTGAATCAAAAGCTAACTGAAGAACTGAACCAAGTACTGAGCCCAGAACAGATTCACGTACTCAGTAAAAAATCGAATCAAAAAATAAATAGAGATCTGAATCAAGAACTGAATCAAAAACTGAATAAAGTCATGAATCAGGGACTGAATTCAGAACTGTATCAAGAATTGAATTGAGAAATTAATCAAGAATTGAACTAAAACTGAACAAGAAATTAACTAGATCTGAACTTGAACTGAACTCGAACTAATCAAGATCTGAATTTTAACTGAGCTAGAACTGAAATAGACCTAACGTAGAACTGAGCTAGAAATGAACTAGAACTGAAATAGAACTAACGTAGAACTGAATAAGAACTGAGCTAGAAATGAACTAGAACTGAATTCGAATTAACTGCACTAGAACTTAACAAGAACTGAACTAGAACTAACCTAGAGCTGAACTAGATCTGAACTCGAATTGATCTAGAACTGAACTAGAACTTAATAAGAACTGAACAACTTTAATAAAATTAAATAAATACTTTTTTTCTGAAAATTTTTTTTTCAAAATTAAATATTTTCAAAAAATATCCTTTTAATATTAAATTTTAATGTATTTCTGATTATATCCCTACAAATAATAATTCCTTTTTTATTAATTCCCTTTATTCTCTGTTCCCTTTAAAAATATTTAGCTAAATTGATTTCTTAATTAAATTATATTCAATCAAATAACATTTTCTATATATTTTCCTTTATATATTTCATATCTTTATTCCCTAAAAGTATTCTATTAATATATATCCTTTGTAAATCCAAAAAGTATACTTCATAAATAACATGTTTGCTTTCAACAAATCAATAAGTTAATTTAATTTACTAAAATTCTGTTTTCCTTTTTGTACATTTACAAATTCAAACTAATATTCTTCTATAAGGAAAATGGAATCTTTATCATTATATAACATTCATTCATTCACTAACTCACTCACTCACTCACTCTGACATTTACTCATTCTTTCATTCATTCCATACATTTCATACATTTCATATTTTCTGCTGCTATCAGTTGCCATCAATCATAATTGTTTTCTCTATAAATTTACACTTGACACTATCAAATGGCGGAGAGTTTGTTATATTACATAATATGTATTTGTGTTAGTTAGTCAGTATGTGTGTGTGTGTTTTTTTGTTTTTTTTGTATATTTGTATTTTGTCATGTTTTAGTCCACAAAAAAGTGAACAAATGATTTCTAACTAGAAGTTTGTTGTTGAATTTTAGTTTATTTCTTTGTTAGTTTTTTTCATCAGGACTGTTTTGTCAGGATGTCTGTTCTTTTGTCTATCTGTCATATGGATGACGATCTTAAAAAAAAAATAAATAATATTTATTTTGTTCCTTTTAGCAGTAAACCAAACCCAAAACTAACAAATACATTTGTACAGCATGATATTGTGTGTGTGTCAAATAGCAAAAAACATCATGTTATCATTAAACTAAACTAGAAAAATATTTGAAATGCTATTATGTGTTGAGTAATATGCTACAAAGGCATCTAACAAACTATATAGTCCACACAATACAAATATGGACTATAAACTGCACCAGAGTTAAATCATAAAACGAAATATGCTCAGAACTATGAACTGATCTGTTAACTTTGAATTGATCTTAAAGAATTATGAAATGAAATGAACTGTAAAACCAACTATGAACAGAGCTTTGATTTTAACGAACTGTAAATTCAACTATAAACTGAACTAAAAGCTTAACAAAAACCTCGCAAAGAACCTGAACTAGAAGATGAACTATGACTTCAATGACAATCGTAAATAGGTGATGAACTAGAATAAAACTGGATCAGAACAAGAACAGAATAAAAACAAAATTAGAACAGAACTTGAATAGAACTAGAGCAGAACTAGAATCGAACTAGAACAGTACTAGAACAAAACTTGAACAGAATTAGAACTAGAACAGAACTAGAACGGAGCTAGAACAGAACAAAAAGGGAACTAGAACAGAACTAGAACAGAAGTAGAACAGAACTGGAACAGAATTAAAAGAGAATTAGAACAGAATTTGATCAAAACTAGAATAGAATTAGAACAGAACTAGAATAGAACTAGAACCGAACTAGAACAAAACTTGAACAGAATAAGAACTAGAACAAACTTAGAACAGAACTAGAACAGAATTGGAACAGAACTTGAACAAAACTTGAACAGAATAAGAACTAGAACACAATTAGAACAGAACTAGAACAGTACTAGAACAAAACTTGAACAGAATTGAACTAGAACAGAACTAGAACGGGGCTAGAATAGAACAAGAACGGAACTAGAACAGAAGTAGAACGGAACTGGAACAGAATTAGAAGAGAATTAGAACAGAACTTGATCAAAACTAGAATAGAATTAGAACAGAACTAGAACAAAACTTGAACAGAATAAGAACTAGAACAACTTTGAACAGAAGAAGAACAGAACTAGAACATAATAAGAACTAGAACAAACTTAGAAACGAAGTATAACAGAACTAGAACAGTACTAGAACAAAACTTGAACAGAATTGAACTAGAACAGAACTAGAACGGAGCTAGAATAGAACAAGAACGGAACTAGAACAGAGCTAGAACAAAAGTAGAACGGAACTGGAACAGAACTAAAATAGAACTAGAACAGAACAAGTTTAGAATAAAACTAGAACAGTTTTAGAACAGAAATGGAAAAGAAATGGAACAGAACTAAAACATAACTGAGACTGAATTTGAACAAAGCTAGAACCGAAGTACGACCTGAAATAGAACCTAATTAGAAACAATCTTGAACTACAACAGAATTCAGAGGTCCGTTTGTCCCATATTTCAGACAATATATAATATAGACTACATATAGCTCAGACTATATGTATATCAGGCTATATTGCCTAAATTATATTTGGTCCAGCTCTGTGTAATTCACACTCTGTTTTGTTAAGATTTCATGTTGTCAGGTCACCTCAAAAAGGAGCTCAGGAACTTTTATTTGGTTTATTTTCATCAATTTTAATGCTTTTACTGTTACAGACCTCTTACAATGAACTTTCGCTTTTCATTTAGCTAAAGTAGTCTACCATAAAATGGTAGCATATTTTATTCCCTTCATTGTATTCAGTGTTAAAATATCAAACAGTGAACAATTGTTAGTAACAGTTTTTATGCGATAACAAGCATAAATTTCCTATCATCATACTCAAATATTTGTTGTTTTATAAGTACTACTACTACTACTACAACTACAATATGTATGACAACAACATTAAGTAGAAAATATACAATCAATACAACAACTATTATCACATTGTTACTACACCCAACTATATCCCCAATATCCGGACAACTACTCCTACAATAAATGTGAATATGTGGTAGTGTATAGAGAATTTAACCCTGCAGTTCTTTCGGGGGGCTATTATGGCGTTAAAATTATGGTAGTATTAATTGGAATGTCCCTTAAATGTCCCTTCGTATAAAATTCGATTTCTCCATAACTACTCGAATGTATAAAACTAATAAAAAATTTAAAGAGTTTTCAAGAGTTTTTTAAAAAATTAATATTAATAACATAAGGTGGACTTCAGGTGCGAGGTCTGGTATTGAAATTCTCCAAAACTACTGGGTATATAGTTCACATATATTCATGGATATAACCCCTGTTTGTTCCAGTTTTTTTCTTGATCATCATACGTTTTATTCCTTATTATCATCAATATTGAGTCAAATAACAAAAAAAAAAAAAAAACTGAATACAACTTATCTATGTATTTGTAATATCACATCATTGTCATGCAAATACATGTATGAAGTTTGGTACAATAAAATTTTCATTGAGGTTATGTTATACTTGTTTTTGTTGTTGTTTTCATTTCTATTGTACTATTTAGATTATTATTTTTGTTGCTTTTTCAGTATATTTCTTTGGAAAAAAGAGACACGGTTTATATGCATATTATTTTTTCTATAGCACAGGGTTCTATTCCGAGGAGGTGGTTGAAAATTGCTATCTAAAGTTAAGCTCTATTATATTAAGTATAAATACCCATCTTGTGATAAGAGATACTAATCAGTAAGAACTGAACAGAAATCTGAATTATGATCTGTACTAAAACTAAAGTATAACTGAACTTAAACTGAACTAGAACTGAACTGGAACTAAACTAAACTAAACTAAACTAAACTAGAAATGAAACAGAACTGAACTAAATCTGAACTAGAACTGAACTAGAACTGAACTAGAACTGAACTAGAACTGAACTGGAACTGAAATAAAACTGAATTAGAATTGAACTGAACTAGAACTGAACTAACTCGATCTAATCTAGAACTGAACTAACTCGATCTAAACTAAAACTGAGCTAGAACTGAACCCGGACTGAAGTAGAACTGAACTATGAACTGAGCTATTAATTGAACTGTGAACTTAAATATGAACTTAACTATGAACCTAACTATGAATTGAACTATAAAGTGATCTATGAACTGAAATATGAACTGAACTAGAACTGAACAAGAACTGAACTAGAACTGAAAAACAGAACTGATCTAGAACTGAACTAGAACTGAGCAAAAACTGAACAAGAACTGAACTGAACTAACTCGATCTAAACTAGAACTGAGCTAGATTTGAACGAGGACTGAACTAAAACTGAACCAGGACTGAACTAGAACTGAACTATGAACTGATTATGATTAATTGAACTATGAACTGAACTATGAACTGAACTATGAACTGAACTATGAACTGAACTATGAACTGATCTATGAACTAAACTATGAACTGAACTAGAACTGAACTAACTCGATCTAAACTAGAACTGAGCTAGAATTGAACCAGGACTGAACTAAAACTGAACCAGGACTGAACTGAATTATGAACTGATTATGATTAATTGAACTATGAACTTAACTATGAACTGAACCAGAATTGAATTTAAACTGAATCAAGAACTAAATAAAGAACAGAATAAAAAACTGAGTTAAGAAATGAATGAAAAACGTTATCAAGAACTGAACTAGACCTGATAACCTTCCTGGTTTAGCATGACAGGTGGTAACCAAAGTCAGGAGTAACGGAATGAGTTTGAAAGAGGTGAAGTCGTTAGTATGATAAAATGAGACGTGTTGGTTTTGAGTTGTTTATCCCTGTGGGAATCACGGGATGAGTTACATGTGTGAGTAACTTTCGTGGTAATATTTGTCTGATCCAGCAAGAATTCCGATTAATACTAGAACTAAGAAATTACTCGTCTTCAGAAATCTCCCTTTTATTCTACAATATTCTTCTTTTCCTTCTTATCAGTGTATATTCCATGTCACCTACTTGTATGTGTGTAAAAATTTTTTACACATGTATGTACATATATGTATCTGTATTTATATAGTTTAATAAGAATAAAAAATGTATGTAAAAGTGTAAACCAAACAATATTATCATGCATATTGCTGATGTTGGTTGGATGTTGTTGTTGTTGGTATATGCAGACAATGACAATATTCTTTAGTATTTTGAGCATTTTCTCTTTACACTTCCTCCTTTTGTCTGTAAATGTTGTTATTATATTTTTTTGTTGTTTGTCTTCTGTATACGAGTATTTGACACAATCTACACAATTTTATGATTACATTATACGACCAACACATGCATAAGTACACACACATACTATGGTAAAACTTATATAACTACGCATCTAGGAGTGACAATGAGTTTCCAATACATATTTATGTTTAATGCAATAAAAGATAACAACAACAACAGTAAAAAGCTTTACAAAGGAAGAAAAAACTATGAAAGAACATTTTATGGAGATATACATATGTATGTGTATGTAAATATATATTCTCGTTGGTATTTTTATTTGTATGGGTAAAATATATTTTTTCTTAGTTCATTATCAGTTGAATAAAATTATTTGTATGTGTATAGTGTTTTTCCTCCTGAAAATATGCTTTAAATTATTGTTTGTGACAAACGCCTTAAGGTAGATTTTAATAAATGGAAGAATGTTTTTATAGGTTTTTTCTTTTTTTGTGTTGTAATAATTAACAATTGGAAGAGAAATTGTAGATAATAAAATTAAGTGCAGAAAATTAAGAAGAAAGAAAATTAAAGAATAAAGAAATTATTTTTAAGATGATTTGAATTTGAGCTTTTTCATTTATTTATTTATTACGAATAAAATATTTTGGAACATCAATTTAAGGAGTTGAGTTAACAAATCGTTTCATTTGTATGAGCGTGATTACAACCGACGGACAGATAGACAGACAGAGGGACTTAACTAAATAGACTCAGGTTTTAAATACAGTCCATATACTTTATGGAGTCTCAAATGATTCTTTCTTGGTCTTACTAACAAATTGACTATTAAAGGTGAATATTCAATGATTGTGATTCATGTTGTGGTTTAACTTCAGGACAAGAAATTGTACCACCTCTATAGGATGACACGATCAATAAAAGATCGATAGACAACCTACTGCTTCATCTTGATCTTAGTTGTGCTAGAACCACTCTTTTGGACAGATGCAGACCCTGTTCAATGTCTGCAAAGGGTGATCTCCTTGTACGACATTCATATGGTCAGTTAAAACCTTGGATTTTGTGGAGTCACTTTGAGCATCATTCAAATATGCGAATCACGATCAAAATGATCTTGCATATAATTGAATATGCTCTGTTCGTATATTCAAAGATATTTTCTAAAAAGCCTTGTGGGAAGTTTGGATTATACCTTCGGCGACATCCATGAAAAATTTGTTTACTTAGAATTTCACTGTGTTTCTTAACCGGTAAGTTTTTTTGCCTCCTTATACAAATGGTGAGCTGAGGATATTTTTGCGTGATTGCAGTGGCGTGAGAGATAAAAAGGCTAACAAATGTTACCCTTAAGATTTTCGTCTGTTTGACAGTTGGAATTTGCTCTTCATAGACTATGAATACCATTCATCATTTTAGTCTACGTGGTGAATAGTGTTGCAATCGACTTCGCTTGTGTATGTTTCAAGTTACGTGAACTGTACAAACTTTTGGATTATGCTGAGATACTAGACCGGTTAGGTCATTTATGATACGTTGTCGTAATAGCACAGTCCTCCATATAGGCAATCAAATCGAGTTCAAGTGGGGCTCTGGCAGTTTTTGGAGACGAAAATTATTGAAGAAAGGTACACATTCATTGTTGTAAATTATTACGTCTTGTCCAGGTGGAGGCGCTAGCAGTAGAACATTTTAACAAGAGTAAAGACAGGAGACCGCCTATAGGACTATATGTTTTATTTAACGAGGTTTTGATCTGTGATTACGAAAATTAACGAACGATTGATGGTCACTCAAATGTGAACTGCAGATGTTCACTGGTCGGGAAAATGGGTCTCATAGTGACCTCAGATTTCCTCAATACCTCAATATCTCTTGAAGACGGTCAGGCTGTTCTTCCTTTGCTCTCCTTCGAGGGTTTTGCGTCTCGCTTATCCGCATTGGTTAATGTTGAGGTTCGCATAGCGGTATTTATTTACCGTTGTCTGGGGTTTTAAGCATTTATCACACGCATAGAAAGTAAATTTACAAATGATTCCTCCTTCCTAAACAAGGGCATATGTCGCGATTTGAAGTTACCGGAATCAAGGTGTGCCGTTTGCACCACCATTTAAAGTCAAGTCTCAAAAAATATATATAAAAAATAAAATACACTTCTTTTTATTTGTCTTTAAACCCACAAAACTTAACCTTGAAAATAATTCTGACATAAAAATAGTTTCGCCCGTCGTAAACTCCCTTAAATATACTATATTATTTAATCAAACAAATTGCTTTACAATTCACCTTAATTTTCCCAAAAAATCTTTAATTTTTTTCTTTTTCTTCAAAATTTTTCTGCCACAATAATTTTCAATTTGATTTTCTAAATTTTAATACAACAAAATGTCAGTGAAATGAAAATTCCTAAAATTTTCGTAACAAAAACAAAATTCATCTTCATTTTTCTCTTTCAGCCTAAAAGTAAACAACAGAATTGATGCCAATTGTTGGTCATGAATTTAAATTAGTTCTCAAACAAAAAGCAACCAAAGAAAATGAAAACAAAACAAAAAATGAGAGAATGAAAAGAAAAAGAAAAAAAACACACTGACATTTATAAAAATAACATAATTTTGCTTTTTATTTCACATAAAAAAGTTCATTTTCAAGTTTCCCTAATGACATTGAACATTAGCTGTGTTACCACGAAAAAATTTGGCATACTTTTAGGGGGTAGAAAATAGGCTAACAGTATATTTTTTAGGAGGAGAATATTTCAGGCAGGATTTGTCAATATGTTAAGGTACATTTCCGTTTAAAGCAAATTTTTTCTATCTGTATCGTATGTTGATTTGAATTCAAGTATAAATTACTAAATTATGCAGCAGCATTTTTCGGGCTTTTAAATTGATCAACAAACGTGAGTTGTTGTCAAATTTTATGGAAAACAACATTTCAATGATTTTTTGTTCATTCTGGGTGGGAATGTGTTCTATCATTACTGTCATTACTTAATGGTAATCGTATGATGTGCTCCAAAAGGGATATTAAAAGCTAGGAAATATACTGCCTACAAATAGGCTGAAAATTGTGTGTTTTACTTTGTTTGTGTTTAAATGCAAAAAGTTTTATTAGGTATTTGCCTTAAATATTTGAATTCCTTAACAAAGTTGAAGCTGAAGAAAGCGTAATAAAAAAAATATAAAGTATATTTTTGGGAGATATTAGCTTAATGCCATTATTTATTATAAAATGTTGCCTACATTAAGGAGGCTATTATTATTAGAATGTGTTGCCTATTTGTGCAATTTAAATATATCTTAAATGTTTAATAAGAGAGTTTCGCACGTAAACTGTTTAAAGCTATTAATTCTTAGAAAAAAATTAAACCGAATTGAAGATTTTGCTAGATATGGAGCATTTCGAAAAAAGGGAATAAATTAAATGGAAATCCAATAAAAATAAGACTTAATGAATAATTAAAAACAATTATTTGTTTCTTACTTCAACAGCTAAGAAATTAGGGGAAACTAAATCAGAAGAGAGCACTCTGAAATGACGTGTCAACAGTTCGTTTGGTTTATGGAAGTGAAGTGCTTTACAAATTGGAGGAATTGGGCTCATTCTCAAGACAATTGGATCTCCGTTCCAGAACGACGTAAGCCACTCTCTGCCAAAGGTTGCCAATCAATTGACAACTGTACAAAATGAAGTTTAGTTCCTCCATAATTACATAAGCGTTATTTATTTCGTTCCAGATCAGTATCAGTATTAGCCATGGGAAGATATCACAGTAGTTTATACCGTCTGGGTATTGTGCAATTACAAAAAAACCTCTTTGGATATCGGACGACACTTAGAATTGGGTTTCTTAAAAATGGGAACTACAATCGCAATTAAATAACCATGAAACTTTAAGGCAGCTGGAAACCAATCCAAATGCAAAATATAACCGAGTCGCAACGGAATCCAGTGTTTCTTCTACGACTTGCTGTCATATTGCTGTAGCACAGTCATAGAATGCGACTAAAATCACACTTAAACCATACTTTAAGCAGCTGGGAATTATACCAAACGATACTGACTTACCAATCATAAAAGTAGAAGGAACCAAGCTGAAACTGCTCACAGAAGAGCACTACTGTTGCACAGATACAAAGGGGAAAAGAACATTTTGAGGAATGGAACTCTTCCAGTGAATTGGCATAAAGGAGGCAACTGGGAAATTAAGAAACAATAGAGCAGCAGGCAAAGGTGTAATATCAGCAAAGTCTTAGAGAAGAGAAGTCTTAAGAGCAAAATAGATAATAATAAGGATCTACATCATTTCTCTGTGGAAGTGAAAACAGAGAAGAAGGCGAAGAATAGAAGCAGAAATTCTACCTATAGACAACGAAGCCTCAGTTTTACTTCTACGATCACAATCACTTAAGTCTGGGAGTGAGAAAAATGGAATATGGACAGAAATTATAAGGGTCGACATCGAAGCTCCTAAAGTAACCGAAAAGTGGTGGAATAACTGGAATAAACTCAATCGCTGGCCATCATGTGCAAGATTTTGGTGATCATCATACAGAGAAGGCTTAAAAGCAAAATAGAGAAAAAAACAGGAGCTGCGTGGACCAATACGCATTGCAATAGGAAAATATCTTAAATGGGTTGTTCTTCACAGATTAAAAAAAAAAAAAAAAAAAAAACATTAGATGAACCATATGCAAAGCATTGAGGAGAAATAAAAATATCCGTTTTAATTGTCAGGGGCTGCGTAGATTAAGCCAAATCTTTTGAATGATTCACTCTTCGTATATTAGAAGAAAGTCTTTGATACGATTAAAAATCGTTATACAAAGCATTGAAAAGAAATTGGTTTCACCAGAAGTTTTTAGGAGTTATAAGAGCTATGTCTAAAAACTGGCCGTTCTTAACAACAGGAATGTCAGCCTATCATTGCACCGAAATGTTAGAGCTGCGTAGACCAAGCCAAATCTCTACATACTGTAATAGGACTGGAATGGCTTAACTTTCGCAGATTTAAAAAAAGTTGTTGACACTATGAGACGAACCATATGCAAAGCATTGAGATGGAAAGGGGTACCCCAGAAGTTTATAGGAATTATTACAGCTTTGTATAAGAACTGACAGTTCCTTGCAACAGGAATGCCATTTCACACACTTGTTGGAGAAAAATGACAACAACTCCCTCCATCCATTATCGTGTTGTGTAATGAGTGAAGAATTTCATAGAGTCTCCCATATTCACTTGAAAATTTGGATTATGTGAATAATATTTGTGTACTCTAACACAAGAATCCTAAATTAGAAGATTTGCGTATTGCTACCCTGAAAGTTAATAAAGAAAGAGAGAGAGAGAGCTGCATTTGGACTATTACAATGTGTAGAATCTCAACTAAACCAGGATTAGAATATTCAATGCTTCCTTTACTCAGCTAGAAACTGCGGTTGTACGTCAAGAAGTGTATCAAAATGATAATAATTTTGTCCTAATAACAACACCTATATGGATCTACGGAATATAACCAATGAAGATCCCATAATAATACAAATGAATTGTTATAAATTGTCATGAAGATCAGACACATTTTGATAACCTCCTGATGGTATAATATGGATGGCACTTGAAGCCCTTTATCATCACTTAAATGATAAAATATGTAAAGTCAGTTCAAGGAGAATAGAATTTACTTGTAGCTACTCACACCAACATGAGGATTAGGATTATACGAATGATACTTTCACACAGAAGGAGATGGAAATGAAAATCAATGGAAAGTATCATGATAGTATAACAAAGATTTCATTTTCAAGGCTCAAAAAAATCACGATTGACTATGGACCCATTGATGTTAGATACTATAAGGTCTAGGACATAGCAATATTACATTACAACCGAAAACTATATAAAATGGAGATGCTTTGTGATATTTCTGAGAGAATCTATTCTTGCACGCAAGCAAAACTAAAAGTTTTGGAAATATTGGTGAGCAATGTTGGACTATAGATAAATGTCACAAAAAATCAAGACTATTAGAATTGACCGCATAAACACTGATAACATCATACTTCAAGATTGCCACTTTTTCAACCATATTGCCAAGATTACAGATAGATAGATAGATAGATAGATAGATAGATAGATAGATAGATAGATAGATAGATAGATAGAAAGATAGATAGATAGATAGATAGATAGATAGATAGATAGATAGATAGATAGATAGATAGATAGATAGATAGATAGATACATAGATAGATACAGATAGCTTATCTACTACAAAGTAGGGACAACAAATGGCGGCCCTGAAACAGACATAAATAAAAGACTCAATTAAGTGAGAGCGGCATTTCGACGATTACAATTAATGTGGATAAACTAAGCTTAGAATCGTAAATGGTTTCCTTAGTCTGTTAATTTAAACAAGCCTGGTTAGCATCGAATACCATCACATAGAAAATGCTTGTATTATTCAACAGGTCTACCAGAATCATATTCAATATATTCTGGACTAAAAACATCAACAGGGAAACGATACAACGAAGATCCTATAATAATGCTGATGATGATCTAAAGAAAATCAGAAAGCCTCATGACACTATAATAAAGAGGACACTTCATGCATTCTATCTCCATTGGAATAACATGGAAGCTCCAATGCCAATTTAAGGATTTAGATCATACAAATGATATTTCTCTAATTTCACATAAGAGATGCTTAAGATCAGAAAGTCTTATCAAAATACAAATGTCATTCGCTTGAGTGGAATTCTCAAAGCTCAAGAATCTACAACCTATCAAGGGCCGCTTGTGGATGTTCTATTTAGGACGGTATGATCTTACTTGAGAAGAAGTAAAAATAACAGCAAAGAATAATCAAATATGGACCGATATATTTGTCAAATTAGTGGGGAATATAAAGTACAGTTAGAAAAATAATTGTGCCGAATTTCAATAAAATTGATTTATAAATGTATAAGAGTTTTATATGCTCAGCTTCTGAAAGGGGCTTTGTATGGAAGTTATATGAATGGGAGCTACATATGCTTAGCACTATTTTTCGGGAAGGGTCCTTATATGTGAGCTATAGTAAAATATGAACAGTCATAGAATTTGTGAAATATATTTAAATAATTAGAAAATTCAAAACCAGCGTTACATGGATGCTAGTTCAAGTAATATTAACCTTTTTTTGGGGTTTAACCATATTAAAATAAAATGTTTAGATAATAAAAATTTTTACCCATAAGATACACTGATTTAAATCCCCTAAAATATACTTTGGAAATGTAAAAGAAAAGAAAAAAAAGCTTTTTTACATCAAACGATCTCCATAAACAACAACTCTCTCACATTCCAATTTTATCAGTTCATAACATTTTTATTAATGAAATTCTAATCACATAACGAATGAAAAAAATAATAAAAAAAACTCACCCACTTCAGCCGCTACTGTCGTTATACTATTAGTGTCATACCAATCATCACCATTACCACGATCACTAGCGGTACCATCTAGACCGCAAGAACGCCACTTGCTCGACCAAAAGCCACCCTTAAAACACTGTGAACAGCAGCATATGGAAAACCTAAAATCAATACAAACCAGGCTAAAATCATCATAACCACTGTAGTGGTATTATCGAAAGGATTATCCAAATTATGAACTTTATACAATAACAATTGATCATCTCCATGAATCATGGGTTCAGCGTAAGTTTGATTTAACATATCAATATTTTATTGTTTATTTCCTCTACGCGGAATAATTTGCCAAAACACGAGTTCAATTAAATTATCATTTTTTTGTTTATTTCTTTCTTTTATCTCGAATTTGCGTTTGATAAGCGATTTTTTTAGTCGAATCTTTTGTTAATGTTTTTTTTTCTGTACCGTTTTTGTTTAAACTTTAAAGGGTGACTGTTTGCCTGAAAACAAAAATAACAATTATAATTCGAGAAGAAAAAAATTTTTTTAAAAAGTTGTGAGAAAATTATAATAATAAATAATCGTTGTTGTTGTTTATTATTAATATATTATTGCCTAGAGATCTTGTCAGTTAGAGTCTATTTTTCATCTACTCGTATTTGTTTTTGTCATTTAACTTTTGTTTACATTTTGCTGATACATGAGTGTGCGTATGTGTGTGTCTCAGAGAGAGTTAAGGTAGTAAAAGTGTAAGAGAGTGTGTGAGAGAGAGTTTAATTAATATATTGATCACGAATAAGAAGAAAGCTTTCATTAACTGCATTTAAAAAAAAGTTAACGTATTTTGAATATTTGAAAGCTTTTCAAATTGTTAACGATTATGGGTGATTCCATTTTATAATATTGTTAACCGTTAACTAATATTTACCGCTAGAGGGCTTCCAATTAGAGATGAGCGATATTTTCACCACTGTGATTTATTCACTGTGATTGGTAAAAAACTGGTAACTACAGTGAAATAATAGTAACTTATAATGTCGCTCTTTCTTATTTGTTGCATACTCGAAAGTATTTGCTTTAATTTAGAGTCGCCTAAAATTAAAATTATCCGTTTTTTATGGTATACAGTCTGAACTCTATAGAGGGATATTCAATTCAATTAAACCATTTTGTTTTCAGTGAGTTTGATTTTTTTTTAAATAAAAACATTCTAGTTTTGTTTTGAAATACTGCGATCACTGTCGTTGTTTTTAAGAACAGTGATTTAAAAATCACTTTCACTGGGTATCGCACATCTCTAGCCTTATTTGTAAATGATATATATTTCCTTATACACTCGAAAAAATAGTTGGTTAAAACGATATCTGCCAAAGTTTAATGTGTTTTTTGTGAAATTAGTTTTGCATGGAATCAACGGTGAATTGTTATTAATATCCACAGTTAAACAGTTAAACTATCATCACTTATCCTGTATATTGTGAAAGACCACGCAGATAGATTTTCGTAATGTTCATTATTTTAACCCTCCACTACCACAAGTGGTGATAGAGTTTGTTATTCCACGAGTAATACCAAGAATGGATCATCTACGATTCCATAAAGTATATTTATATATTCTTTCACCAAATCAAAATCAGTGTCGATTTAGCT
The DNA here is from genome assembly GCA_004302925.2 of Cochliomyia hominivorax. Classification (NCBI taxonomy): domain Eukaryota; kingdom Metazoa; phylum Arthropoda; class Insecta; order Diptera; family Calliphoridae; genus Cochliomyia; species Cochliomyia hominivorax. Next base: position 80,542,198 of record PYHX02000413.1, on the reverse strand, counting down.
ATCTGACCATCCGACTGTCTGTGATTGAATAAAATTTAGTTAAATTGTTTCCCATTTAAAACCTGCTATATCGGTTCATTAACAATAATAATAATAATAATAATAATAATAATAATAATAATAATAATAATAATAATAATAATAGACCGATATCTGAGACAATTCCTTCCTTTTCTAATTTTTCATTAAAATTTGAATGAAATTTACCGTAATATATAGATATATGAAAATCGAATCAATAAAAAATAAATTGTGGACCAAAATATATATTTTGAATCTTTTCAAAATCAGATCGCAATTTTGTGTATTATATAATACAAGTTTGACGAATATCGGTCTATCTTTTTTCTTTTGCTACCATTTAAATACCCTTTCTGGAAATTGTATACATTTATTTGTATACCCTCCACCACCACAAGTATTGATGAGGATATATTAAGTTTGTCATTCCATTTGTAACGCCTAGAAAGAATCTTTTAGGATCCCATAAAGCATCAAATCGAAATCTGTATTCATTTAGCTATGTCGTCTGTAGTTGGCATGTTCACTTCTACCAAAACTGACACAGACCAATGAAGTTTTGGAATAAGTATTGTCGTTCCAGGAGTTCAGGTTAAAATTAGTTCAGTAATAAACTGACGCAACCTTCTCAAATTGGTATTCGCTTACAAGGGGGGTACCCCTTCTTATGATCTTATATTTCTACCAGTTTAACAGATGTTAAAGGACGTGAGTAGAAATAAGATTTTAGAATCTCATTGGACTGATTTCATTGAAAATATATTTATAATTTTGTCGTGTACCTCCCTTCATGGTCCTATATACCATATGTTTAAAGTTCAACAATGTTGTAACTGTAACTTTGGCACTATTAGAGATATCATAAAGAAATTTTTTCATGGTTCTCGCAGTCGGTGACCCCCTAAATTGGCCACCTCGGACATGTTGATTAAAATAAATGATTAATAAATTTAGAACCGCTACTGTACATTTTTATTAAATTTGTGTATTTGGTCGGGAACGAAGTCGGTAACCCTCAAAATTTGACCACATCTGATATATTGATATTTTTTAAATTCGCCAAAAATTCACTTATTGATTGAGACGAAAGAAGTTTTATGTATATCTAAATGGACCCATTAAAAATTTATATCAATCTGAAATTCTGACAAAAAATGTAATTTTTGGGATTTTTGTCAAAAAGTTGGCAACCTTTTTTTGTCTTGAACTTTATTTATTTTTTTCGTTGTTTTATGCGGAATATATGTTATCTTAATTTGGATGTACTTGGGGCTAAGCTCTAAGTTTTTTCGTTCAATTTTCAAATCGCAAAGATCTTTAACTGATATATATGTATGTTAAGCACTCGAAATGTAGAGATTTTAGTGAAAAAAGTCAAATTTTTGAAAACTATTCAAACGGGTTGAAATTATGGCTATTTAAGTGGGAATCTATTCAATTCTCTGATTTTTAGAGAAGTTTGTATAGATCATATTGAAGTTTTATATAAATATCGTTATTCGCCATCATGATTAGGTTAGATTTAGGTTCCTCCAGACCAATAACCCTATTTTTCAAAAAAGCAATACACCCTGAGTGCCACCGGCTTCGTTCTTGATCACATAGACGCTTGTGCTCCTCCAAATCAACTTGATAACATTTTAACTCTAACTTTGTGGAATTTATTTCAGATACTTGTAACGATCTTAAAAACATTATTCTAAATGTTGTTATTGTTTTCCTATTGTTATTATAAACACAACAACAACCACATGGTACTAAATTTTTAAAGAAGGAATTGACCATATCTCGGTTTTATGAACCGATTTTAAAAAAATTAACAAGATTAAATTACCAAGTCCATAGGTCTCATAGGGGCTTCAAAATATAGGAAAATATAATTTTGACTATAACTCAGGAACTTATGGTCCGATTCATTTCCAATTATGAACCAATTTCCCTGGGTTTCAATAGCAAAATTCTCGTTTGGTATTCGACACACGAACGTAAGACTGGTCAGACGGATATAGCTCAATTTCTTTTCCATGCTTATCCACAATATATATACTTTTGGGGGTCTAAGTCGAAAATTGTGGAAACTAAAAACGTAATGACAAACTTATATACCCTCCTGACCTAGTCAGTTGAAGGCTATGAAAATAGACTGATGAAATTAAACAATTTTATGTTGACAGAAATTTGGTGCATTTAACCTCACTTTTACCTTTACATTGTTAGAACAAACACACGTCAAACATTCTTTACAGTGTTTACAACTTAGTTATTTACTCAACTGTTTCTTTTTTTTTGTAAAAATGCACAAATTGTTTAAACATTTAAAGAACTACAAAATCTTTAAAAGGTTTTGAGGTTAAATAGAATGAATTTAGTTCGTTTTAAAAAACTTTACAAAAAAGACGTGAAATTATAGAAATAAGTTTTTCCTACACGAATTAAAATGAATATTGAAAAAATTTTGATAATTTGTATAGGTTGGTTCTAATAGACTAAAATCGGATCTTACATAAAACTATATATGATTTTATAAATCTATTTTTAGCCTTAACTATATTGGCTTATGCTCAAGCAAAAAGTATCGCTTCCATCGATCAGGATGCAGAAAAACCTGTAGAACTTCCCAAACCCGAGAGTTATACAGCCACCACGATATCACCCTATGAAATTGAGCAATCAGAAGATCTTATAGAAATCGATGAAGAAGTTCCCCAAACTACAATAAGTCCCTTTGAAAATACAACAGAGCGTCCAATTACGGCTAAAGAGAACCCAGAAAATCAAGAGCAACCCAAAGAATCGGAAACAGTTAAGAAGGATAAACCTAAACCTGTTAAAAAGCCTGCCACTTTTGGGGAATTAAGTGTGTTCTATGTCGATCAGCATGGCAATGAAGTAAATTATGATAAAAATCTGTATTATTGTGAAAATTGTGATGAGGAAAATAATCCAGATGATGATAATGAAGATGTCTTCTATGTAACCGAAGAAGAAAATTTAGATTTCATGGGTAATGGAGAATTTATACCCAGAAAGGAATTTATTGAAGATCTCGATATTGATAATGAGGAAGATTATGAGAATGAAGGTGATAATGATGATGAGGAAGAGGAAAATGATGGTATTAGAGAAGATGATATTGAAGAGGAGGAAGTAAATGATGGTAATGAAGATGCTAATGATGATGATTTCGAAGATAATAATGATGAAGATGCTAATGATGATGAAGATTATCTAGAGGAAGAACCACAATTTGATGATGAAAATGATGAAATATTGTATGACGATGAAGAAGATTTTGGAATTTAAGGCGAGTAATCTTTATAATTTGATAATTAATTAGAAAAACGTTAATAAAAGATAAAAAATACATTAAAATAATTTAATAAACTTACGAAAATGTTTGTTCCGAGCTTTACGAGCTCCGTGAGATGGTAAAGATCGGACTTTAAGTGCCTCCCAATATGCTTGGTTTTTTTTCGGTAGATCTAGAGGAAGATATCTCTTAATATACATAGAGTGTGCCTAAATTCTATAACTTTTAAACTGTTACGCAGTGGTTCCAAATCGATTTTTTGGAAATAATTCTATAACTTTGGAAATATTGAATATTATCAAAGAAATCCGACATGGATTCTTGAAGATCATCTAATTGATCTCGAAATTGATATGTTTCTAGGAGGTTTTGAGGTCGGAAAGCCGATCTCCATAGTTGGTCGTTTCGGCTACAAACATTTGACCTTATAATTTTCTACAAAAACAAAGATATTAAGACCAAAGTAAAATGTTGATATATTTTTGGAGAGTGTAATTTAAACAAGTAAGAATGCTATATTCTGCTATACCAAATCTTCAATACCCTACACTACAAATTTGGGGGAAATTAATATGTTAGGTTCCATAGATATACATATATTCCACAGATACACATACATTCACAAATGTATATAGTATATAATACAGAAATACTTAATCAGTCATAAAATTAGTTCATTGAGCTCTGTTAATTTTTGTGGATGTGAGCAGACAGAGAGATTGACAAAAATCGACTTAGATTTTTATTTGAAGCAAGAATATATATACATTATGGGGTCTGAAATAATTCATTCTTAGCGTTACACACAGAATGACAAAGTTAATACTCCCTCTCTACCACTTGTATTGTGGAACGTATAAAAACGAAAATTATGCTTGTTATAAGCTCAAACCTCTTTTTCGGGAAGGGGTCTTATATGGAAGCTACAGCATAATTTGGACCAAGATTGTTCATATTTATAATATACTTTGATTATAGTTAGAAAAATCATTGTGCTAAATTTTAATGGAATTGATCTTTATTTCAATGTTTTATAAACTCAAACCCGTTTTCCGGGAAATACCGTTATAAGGGAGCTATAGGAAAATTTGGACCGATAAAGGGGAATTAATATAATATCTTCAGAACAGTTAGCAAAATAATTGCGTCGAATTTCAATAGAATTGGTCTTTGTTAAATCGGGAAGGGGTGTTATAATGGAGCTATATCAAAATATGGACCCATGTTAACAAAATTTATAACACATATTTATATGTTAATAAAATTTATATATAAAAATCTAAAAGTGTTATAAGCTGTCAATCATATTCCGGGAAGGGGCCTTATATGGGAGCTATATCAAAATATGGACCCATTGTAATAAATTTTATAGTATATATTTAAAATAGTTAAAACAATAATTGTGCCAAATTTCAATAGAATTGGTTCCAATTTAAGAGTTTTATAAGCTATAAATTATATTCCGGGAAGGGGCCTTATACGGGAGCTATATCAAAATATGGACCCATTGTAATAAATTTTATAGTATATATTTAAAATAGTTAAAACAATAATTGTGCCAAATTTCAATAGAATTGGTTCCAATTTAAGAGTTTTATAAGCTATAAATCACATTCCGGGAAGGGGTCTTATATGGGAGCTGTATCAAAATACGGACCGATGTAAATAAAATTTATAGTATATATTTAAAATAATTAAAAAATTAATTGTGCAAATTTCAAAAGAATTAGTTCAAATCTAAAAGTGTTATAAGCTGTAAATCATATTCCGGGAAGGGGCGTTATATGGGAGCTATATCGAAATATGGACCAATGTTAATACAATTTATAACGTACATTAAGAATGGTTAAAAAATTAGTTGTGACAAATTTTAGTAAATTATCTTAAAAATTGCGGCCAATATGACACAAAGAGTTTGGGGTGTATCAAAAGTTTGCATATATAATGCCTATAACTTTTTCCTGTTAATCAGATTTTCATAATTTTTTGCACAATGATGAAGCACTTGTAATTGTATGCTAAAATTATTTTTTGTTTAAGTCCAATTACATTTTTAGAAGAAATTATAAGAGTTCATTTTCGAAATTTTGAGGTTGTTTCAGATATCGGTCTATAACTTCCTTGCTTATAAACCGATATAGCTGGTTTTAAATAGCAAACTGCTTAGGACAATAACAAACGCTGTGGCCAAGTTTTATTGACTTCGGACAATTATTCTAGGCGTGAGAATGTTTCCAACAGACAGACAGACGGACATAGCTAAATCGATTCAGTTTTTGATTTGATGCAATAATATATCGGTTTTACATTTTATTAACTAAAATATAGTTTCTTAGAAAAGTGATTGGTACCAAATTTTAGAACTTTTCTTGGGAAAGTAATTGGAACCAATTTGAATACTATTTAGATATTCGAAAATTCACATTTAATTTGTATGGGAGTAATTTTCCCCTTGATCCTACGCGTCCAATATTTGGATCAGTAAAATAATTTCTTGGGAAAATGTTTGGCGTCGAATTGGAGAACTTTTGTTGTTATAGTTTTTTAGATATTCGATAATCAATATTTTCTTTGTAGGGAGGGAAAAAATTCCCCATGATGTTATCCCAAGGCTCCCAGAAAAATTCATTTTTAAAACTCATAAATTTAAACAAAAATATTTGTGTTACAATAATGTACTGCCCACTTAAGAATAATTCAGAAAATCAAATTATACGAGGGTCGTTCATTAATTTATTTTTAACCGACTATGTGGTGTAGGGTATTACTTGCTTTTCTTATATTTTTGCTAGCAAATGACTTCAGAAGCCAATAAATGGCAGCTGCCAATTTCTGATGCCTTTTTCAGAAGTGAAGAATATTTCAGCAGCAGCATTTTATAATAATCGAAACAAGTAGTAGTCGACTCGATCCGAACTCTAAGGCGTGAGATTCAAATTTTCCCATCCATTGTTTTCCAAAAAGTTAATTACGGGTCATGTAATAAATAGCCTTTCGAGGATTGATCACAATTCGATGATTGCTCTCTTAAAACTAATTAATTGTCTTCAGTATAGTTCTTCCGTGATCGCCTGAAAATTAATCATGTTAACTTTTTCGATCACCCTCTCTAATTGCTCCAAACAGTTCTATTTCTTATCTAGTTTCCCTTAATGTTATCGAAATTCTCTTTTTTCTTATTTAATAAAACTTTTTCAAAATTAATCACTAATTCCTCTTAAGTATTTTTTCTCTTCCCTAATCACATCCTTTATCATCAATTCTCTATTTACCTTCTTCTTTTTTGGCATTTCTAACAAAAAAATTTTTGCCAAACTCTCTCAAGTACAATACAAATATTATTTAAAGTACTTAATCGTTACTTAAAAATCTTCAAAGCGCAAATTTACAAAAAATAAATAAGTTGAAAAGAGAAAGAGATATAAAGTGAAAGAGGGAGAGAACTTTCAAGTTGATGAACTTTTTAATCATCACTTTAGAACTTGTTATCACAAAAATCTTTAACAAGTTTTTTCAGTTAAATAAGTTTAAATTTGTATACCCTACACCATCGTAAGTGGTTGGGGTATTATGCGTTTGTAACGGACAGAAAAAATTGTGCTTCCACCGTTCGACTCAGGAACATTTTCTGAGACGATCTAACAATGTCCGTAAACCTTGTGAACAAAACTCAGGCCGCAGTTTTAACGATAAAGCATTATTTTAGTCCAAGAACAAAATCTTTTGAAATTGGTGATGATGGGTCCTTTATTTCACTAAGTCCCCATCTCTAAATATAAAGCGATTTTTAGAAATTTGTCACAAATTAGTTTTACGATACTCAAAAATTATGTGTCAAATTATAGGAGAATCGGTTTATCACTTCTCATAGGTCCCATACAACCCCCCTTTCAAATATCACTTTAAAGGGCCTAAATCCCACATATACATTGGTATTGCAATAAGAATTCAAATCGAAACACATATAAGCAAAAATCTATATGCGAAATTTGTACGAGGGTCGGTCTATAAATTCTTCTAGCTCCTCTGAAACGCCCACACAAAAAATCCTTTAAGAATGCACTAATCCTATTTACGTGAGTGGGCCATTACATTTTGGTAGCTACCATTTCCAATCAACAATGAGGTGAAGAGTATTAAATAGTCGGTGTTGGCCGACTTTAACTTCTTAGTTGTTTGTATTTTCAAAAGAATTGGATTTGCTGCTTTTGTGATCAAACAAAAATTTTGTTCTCAAGAGTTTAACTCTCATTTTGCTGGATGACCAAAATAAAAAAAAAAACGTTGGACTGCAGAGAAGTGCAGTGAAGTGCATACTGCCAGTCATTTAGTCATTCCCTCATTCATTTTGTCATTGATTGTGATTTTTTTTTCTACACAAGTATTTTAACTTGGTTGGCAACTACTTCATCACCTTTTAGCCACTTAAAAATTTTATGCTGCTGTTGCCCTTGTTGCAATGGTTTAACTTTTCCATCATCACTGCTGTAGCAGCAGCAAATGATGATGTGGATGATGCTGAAATTAATTCTCCAACAAAAAAAAAAAACAAACTAAAAAAACTTCAAGTGGTTCGAAAAAAAAAAAAATACTTGAGTTTTTAAGCGCCACCACGTACTTGAACTAAAATCATTAAAAAATGATTGGAAATAAAAGTTTATTTGTTTCATTTGTGCATTTTTTGTTGTTTGTTAAATCCAAAATTATATTTTTGTTGTTGTTGTTGAGGAGTGAAAAAAGCTATAGAGAAATTTGATATAAAAGTATGTTAATTATTTGTTTGTGGTGTTAAAAAGTCTGTAGTTTTTGTATAAATTCAAATGATCTTTATAATATTTAGTACAATGGGGCAGAAGCGAAAATTTTTAAAATTTTCCCAATCAAAAACAAGTAAAAATGTTATAGTCAGTCAGGTCCTGCTATATAACACCCTACACTACAACGTTGGTTGTAAATGGCTGATGCGAAAAAATTTACGAACGACCCTCGTACAATTTGTTTTTTTATTTATACTTAAGTCCACAGTACTTTTGATATCATAATAACACTTTGAAGAAATTTATGTTTTTTAAACGGATATTTTTGGAGGTTGAACTAACCCTCGTATAATTTTCGGATCGGGTTTCCTTTTATTAATCTTAATTTAATCAAATATTATTACAATACCCACATATATGTCAGAGTTAAAACCTTCAAAGTAATTTTTAAAAAGGGGTTGTATGGGACCAATAAGAAATAAAAGACCGATCCTGGTATAATGCAGCACATCATTTTAGAATATCATAGGACTTATATTCGTAAAATTTGATAAAAATCGTTAAATATTAAGGAATAGAATGGACCAAAAGCCCCATTCCCGGGGAACATTTGTATGAAATAATTGACCATTCATAACCAATTTCAAAAAGCGTCTTCCATATCAAAGTTCATTCAAAAATCTTCAATACTGCGATCTGGAATTTGCTGACAAGCTTTATGTGGACAGTCAAACCGGAAGGACATGGTTAAGTAGATTCGGGAACTGATTCTGAGTCAAATGGTATACTAAAAAGTTGTGATAGGACTATTTTATCTGATTGTTCAAATATCTGCACGAACACATAATACCCCAACCACCTATGAAGGTGTAGAGTAAAATATGAGTATAAGATTCTTTAATATATAACAGTCAGGCCCATAGTTCTCATAAAAGACAGGACTTTAAACAGGAATAAAGACAGAATTACAATCTGTCAAGGAGTTTAATCTGGTCTACAGTCAGTGCTGGATTATAGTAAGGTCTACAGTCAGTTTAATGTGGATTCTAGTAGAGACTATAATCTGATTTCTGATGATGGTCATTAAAGTCTAGTCTACGGAAAGAACTATAATTAGGACAATTTGGATTATAATCGGGAGTGTAATCTGAATTGTACTTACGATTATTACAATCTGAATTATAGTCAGAACTGCAGTCTAAAGTATATGACTATAATGAGGATTATTGGAAGTATAATAATCTGGATTATAGTCAGGACTACATTTTGAATTATAGTCAAGAGTATAATCTGAACGACTGTAATGTGGATTACTGTCGGGACTATAATGTGATTTATAGACTGGAATATAATCCATATTTTAAATCAAGATTAGGACAATTGTTAGAGATATATTTTGATTTATAGTTAAGACTATAATCTGGATTATAGTCAGTATTACAATTTGAATTATAGTCACGGATATAAGCAAGCCAGGACTATAATCTGGATTTAAGTCATAACTAGAATGTGGGTTATAGTATGGACTATAATCTGAATAAAAGTCTATACTATCATCTGAATTCTAGTCTGGACAATAATCGGAATAATATTCAGGACTATAATTAAGATGATAGTTAGGACTATAATCAAGTTTATAGACAGGATTTTAATCTGGACCACAGATAGGACCACAGTCAGAAATATAATCTAAATTATAATCAGGACTATAATATGCATTATAGATACGACTATAACCTACATTATAGTCAGGAATATAGTCAGAAGTATAATGATTACGGACAATGTCATAGTGAGAAGTACAACCTAGATTATGGTCACGACTATAATCTCAAGTACACACAGGACTTAAATCTGGATTATAGTCAAGTTATGATTTGGAATGTAATCAGAACTATAGTTTGAGTCGTATATATATAATAAATTACATATTTCTTTATTTAAACCCATATTTCTCATAAATTATTTTCCAATTTTCTTTCTTTCAAGATCCTGTGAAAATGTTGTTAATATTATTATTATTATTCATATAAATTCGTTATTATTCTTTTGTATTCTATATTTTTTTTTTATTTTCACAAAAAGAGTAAATCAAATTATTAAAAAAGAAATAAGTTAAAAAAGAAAACTATTTTCATATTATGAACAACACAATTTACTCGTTCATATATTCATATACGAATATGGTTATGAAATCTTTCAACTGATTTACATATTTATTATGATTTTTTTTATTTATATGATTGAACAGTGATTTTATATATGTGGATTTTTAACATTGTGAATCGAGGGATGGAAGAGGAGGAACTTTAAGTGAAGTTTTTCACTTAAAATTGATCATAATATACTATTGAGTTCGACATTTTTTGTCATATAGTCAGGACTATAACTTGAACTATAGTGAAGACTATAATCTTGACTAAATTGAAGACTATGATCGACACTTACTTTGTAAGTATCCTCGACTTCATTTGACTAGGATGAAGTGGCTAGGCTGGCAATTTCTGGATGGACTGAAAGTCTTAGCAGTCATAGAACTGACAACTCTCAGTAGGACTATCCTGAGAGTGTACTGGCTATTGGGGCCGACGAATATACATTAATAGGATATGTTGGGAGTCTCTGTCTCTTTTCTTCTCTCCCTTTCTTTTCTTATCTTTTCTTTCCTTTTTATTCTTTTCTCTTTTTTCTATTTTCTCTTGTTCAATGAATCAGTTCCCATTTAATTTTTCTTGTTTTTCTTCTTTCTCGCTTTTTATTTCTTTGCAGGCTTCCAACAATGTCCTCAAGTTGGATGAAAGGAACACAATGGATCATAAAATCACCGAGTAAATGTGTGCATTTTTGATGTGACGATAATTCACACCACCCTTTCCTTCCTACCTACCATGATCGAGACTATAGTATTGAACCGTCTAATATAACTATATAGTATAACTATCTGGACTATAGTTAGAGTTATAATCTGGTATAATACAAATACTTTTATAGAAGAATTTTTGTACAAATCTTATACAAAGATTTCGATCAGAAAACTAGGAAGCCTTATCTATGATCGGCATTGGATTACTGAAAACGTCTACCAAAAGAGCAGATACAGTTACTTGAGTAACATATAAGCTGATAACTGAAGGTTTTTAGCCCGATTTTCCAATATTCTACATTCATTAATAATGTTTCGTTAATAATGTTTCGTAATTTTAAAGCGCATAGTGTGAGAAGGCAAAGAGAGCTGATATTAAACTGTCACAATTTTTGATAAAATTTGGTTAAAACTTGGAAACAGAAATTTCGGTTAAACAATGAATGATAAATCGCTACTGACTGCCTAATAAAAATTCTCAATAGACATCTCAAAGATCGTTAAGGTATGCAAAAGGGAGATTTTGTAAACTTCATATTCGTATGTCCAATATGTATTGCATAAGATTACAGTCATAAAATTTTATTGGCATCACTGATAAATTTAGTAATTCCATTAATTTAAGAAAGTGAGATAAATATATCGGAAAAAGAGGATCTCACAAACTTTAATAACTGGAATTAATTAATAAACTTATAATCCAAATAATTGATAATAGAATATAACTCCTACGTTAAGGTAGAAATAGGATGGACCATCGATAGCAACTTTGATTGTCAACTATTTCCAAAAGCCATAGTTAATTGTACCATGAACTGAACAATTCAGGATTTTTTCACAATCGGTCAGGCATAAGGTAAGATGTCTACAAATTTTGTTGTCTTGAGCTTATTACGCGTAGTAACGGAAGATCGTTTTCCAAAATCACTTTAAAAATTGTTCATGAAGGGAACAAAATGAGGGACATGTGGCGAGACACCATTTGTGGAAATTGTTTTTTTTGGAAATGATTCTCTCACTTTTGAACCGTTAGAGTAATTTTAATGAAATTTCACATGGTTAGAAGTGTGATATTTTGGTGTTGATTGGGAGGAGTTCATGTGCCTAAAAGAAAATGGGAGTAGTTAGACACTGTAAATCTGGCCAGAGTTTCTTAAAAATTCGTCATAAAAAATATAAACAAGAATGTTATATTTGGCTATGCCGAATCTTCAATACCTTCTACCACAAATACGTGTGAAGTACATACCATATATTTCGTACATATAGACGGAGTAACACTTAATGAGTCATAAAATTAGTTATATTTCTAGTTATAACTTTTGTTCTGCTGAATCGATTTTGACCATTTTTGGAATGGTAATGAAGTATATATAACCTAATAAAGTTCCAAAATTCGATTCAATTTTTTTAATTAAAGATTGAAAATTTTACCAAAGTTCTTCCCTTGAACTTAGAGGTTATCTTAGATAATGATCTATATTTTTTATTTATACTAAACCTTAAACTTTTATTATACTGAACTTCTCAGGACTACAACAAGTGCACAGGCCAAACTTCATCAGTTAATGATCAGTTAATGATTGTGGATGTAAAGATTGTGTGTGATTTTTCCATTGTCGAAAGGCAGACCGAAATGAAAAATTCTTACAGATACTAAATCTCTGTGATTTGAGAATTTCATTTGATACCCTCGTATAGTTTGATTATTATAAAATTATTCTAAACATTTGCATACGATAACAGTCTATTTGAATGCTCATCTTGTAGTGATAACCCAACAAACGATTTGTATTATCTGTAACACATTTCGGATATAAGTTATAGATCCCAACAACTTTTAAAATTATACATTTAATATGTGATTTGTTGTTTTCTCGTCTTTTCCTGCTAAAGAACAGACTATAAAGTGTTAAGATTTCTTTTTATTTAGGATTTAGCAATTCAAAAGTTTTTCATCTTTTCAGATTTAAAATCATAATCATTATTTCTCATCTTTTATTATGTGTTTCCCTTCGTTGTTTTTCTTTTTATTCGATTCATTTCTACACATCATCTGCATATAAAGTACTTGATTTTGTATTTTTTTATTTTCACTTCTTTATTCTCGTTTATAGGGAACTTGTAACGCTAAGAGTTTAGAATAGAACAGAAAAAAAAACTGATTATGTATGCGTGACCATGTTGCATGTAGTTGAAATAGTAAAGAAGTTTAGTGAACGAATTGAGCATCTAACTCTACTTAGAATAGAACCCCTTTTTGTATTCTAAGTTATTTCGTTATAAAAATGCTTAAAGTTGTAATGCACTCTGGTGTTATTTTCAAGAATTTTCTTAAGTTCTTTTTTTCCCTCAAGACTAAAATTGTATTTACTTAATAAATATGATTGCATTTTATATTGAAAATAGGTATTTTTTCTCTATACGAGGTTACATTCACTACGCTCATATTCCATCTAGATGTCAGTCATTCAGTCAGTCAGTAAGTGTTCGTTTGTAACCCAAGTTCTTTGAATTTTGTTGTTTATTTTTAAGAAATCCTCTTAAAGTATTTTATAGGAACTTCAATTTTCTATAAGAATGTTGCTTGATATTATTCAATCATTCATTCACTCATTCATTCATTCATTCATTCATTCACTCACTCATTCTTGTTTGGATTTCTGATTTTATTTTGTTGATACGAATTAATAAAAATATATCAAAATATTATTATATAATAAATAATATGCTAATGTTGTTATTATTATTGTTGTGCCCTACATTGGTTAGGGAATACTATAAAGTTAATTAATGCATTAGATATTTATTAAAATATTATTTTTTCTTTCAAATCAGAAACTCAAATTCAAATCAAAAACTAAATCAAGAACTGAATCATAAACTGAATCCGGAACTGAACCCAGAAGTTAACCAAGAACTAAATTAATTATTGAACCAAGAACTGGATCAAAAACTGAACAATATGGGAGGTAGTACAACTACAATAATTTGCATCTAGAATTGAATCAAAAATTTAATCAAGAACTTAATTAAGAAATGAAAAAATAAATCAATAACTGACTAAAAAACCGAATCAAAAACTGAATTAAGGACTGAACGAGTACTCAGTCAAGAACTGAACTAGAATTTAACTGTGAACTTTATTTTGAACTGAACTACGTAGATTGCAAGTCTTTCGTAATAAAAGATGTTAAATCAGTAGAGCGTTTAAGATTTGGCCTAAATTACATACACATGTAAATTAGATTAGGATTAATGCCACAGGAACTAGAGATGCAGGTGGTGTGGTTATGTAAGGATTTTGAGAACCACTGGAATAAAGCATCCCTTCCTCCCTTTGGCATAAGGCACTTACTACATAGAATTAGCGCAGATTGTATCTCAATAGGATGTACTGATGACTGTAATAAAAAGACAAAGAATGTTGAAAGCTTCATTGACGAATCCAACATTCTGTCATCTAATTATTGATGTGCGTTATTTCCTCACAAGATTCGTTGTCGTGTAGACCAACTTATGGGTGAAAGACATCTGGACTACAGAGAATAATTCTATTCGATATTTTGAAATTTGGAATGGTCCGAGTACGAAATATCTAAAGTAAGAAAAATAGAAAGTATTTTCTAAAGGAAAGCAGCCAGATTAGCTCAGTGCTTGGATATTTGGTACGAAATGTTAAAGTTAATGCAGGTTTGAAAATGCACAAGACTCAAACAGTTCCTGACAGGAACGCTGCTAAAAAATTAGAGAACAAACAGAGCACGGAAATTTTCTTGCTATGTAATGGATGACAAACATATGTTCTTCCGGATTTTTCGCAATTTCCTGATCAAAAGTTTTTTATTGCTGGGGGAATGTTGGAAAAAAGTTAAGAATCCAAAAGTATTCAAAATTTTCAAAAAAAAAAAAAAAAACTTGGGATCTATAAATACAGAAATTTACATTTAGGAGTTTTTGCAAAAAGTATGCTTCTATTCATTATATTCTATCGAAACAGACAGACAGAATCGTACAGGCCGATTTCCCTCCTACTACCAATTGCAAAGATTCTTGAGGGTCTTCTCCTCCCCCAGGTAAATCATCATCTTATACCAGCTCTTCACCAGCATGGATTCCGCAAATTGTACAGTACCACGATAGCATTAACGGCCGTATTCACTCAAACAGCTTATGGTTTGAACCAGCAAAGACCATGCGAGCGCAGGATCCTAGGGGCACTTGACGTGTTAAGAGCTTTTGACACTAGTTTTCTTCCAGGACATCCAACAACATGAAGAGATGGATCGTAAATTTTTTTGAGTTGACGTCAGTCATTCGTAGAGTTTCGAAATCGAAGGTTAAAACCTCGTAGAGTTAAACAAGGTGTTTCATAGAGCGGCGTCCTGACGTTATAACATATGCGGACGACTATACAATAACGGCGATGGGCCACAGAGTTGATGATCTATGCAGTTTGGTAAATGGTTATCTCACCGAAATCCACAACTTTTTCATTGGACGTAACTAGAAACTCTCAGCAGCGAAGTCGACAGCAATACGCTGGACAAAAAGGTAAATACAAATTTAGGCATAGTAGTCGATGGAATCCAAATTCCGACTGTTATTCACCCGAAGATTTTAGGAGTTACATTTGCCAGCTTATATACCTCCTCAGCTCATATCGTTACAATCACACAAATATTGTGTAGAAGGAACCTTTCCAAACGATTGTTGTATACAAATGTCCTCAATACAACATGAGGAGACAAAGGTATTACCAGTTATGGAACACAAGGAAATGTTTAGTAAACAGTTCCTCTTTGGATGTCATCGGAGGCATCATCCTAACTTCAATATAACGCAACTGAAGTTACCCCCGAGGCATGTTAGAAAAGATGATACGAATAACACAGTTTCAAGTAACCGTATAAAAATCATACTTGGAGGCCACCTACCTCACATTGCAGACTTAGAAAGAAATCTGCCGAGGTCTACAATATAGTTCTGACATAACTACGTTCGGTGTGGATTGACCATGCCGTCCTCAATGTATGTCCTGCATGTGGCCAAGGACCACATGATACACAACATTTATTTAACTGCCAATCCAATCCTACCACTCTTAGTCCTGAAGATCTATGTACTCATCCTGTAGAAGTGGTAAAATTTCTTGCCGGGAGTTAAACCAGAACCTGAATCACAATAATTAACCAACTTGTTTTTACAGCCTTTACAACAACAAACACAGGCATACAGATAGGCGGACATAGCTTAATCGACTCAGATTTTGAATTGATGCAAGAATTTATATACATTATGGGATTTTAGATGATTCCTTCTTAGCGTTGAATGCAGAATGACATATTTAATATAACGTGTGTGAATGATTGTTCCATTTTACTGCTGATTTGAAGGATGTGTCCTTAGGAACACCGAAAAGTAATGGTTCGTCAGCAAATTTTTTGGAAGGAATTTAGTGCTAGTGATTTTTGATCGTTGATTTGTTCTTAACTATTTTCAAGCCTTTTTCATTAATTCAAATATTTTTTCTAAAAACACTTGAGAAACACTTGAAATTGGCTGGAACTTTTATTCTTTTAGATAAAAAAAATTAATAAAGTTCTTAATATCATAATGAAAATTCCATAAATTTTATAACAAAACAATTGAAAACAAAAATTTTTGATAATAAAATTGAAAGAAACATTTATTTGTTTAATTTTTACTGAATCCAAACATCCACCCACCCCTTTCGTTACTTGAACACTTCACAATTATTTGCTTTTATATCATCACAGATTAAAATAATCATAAGTTTGTTTAAAAAAAACCAAAAATATTATTTGGAAAAGAAAAAAGGACTTTATTTTGGGATTTGAAACCACCCCAAAAATTGCATATAAAATTCCACCCCATTTGCCACCTTTTCTATCACACCACAAACACCCACCCACCCATCTCACAACAAGTGCACGTGTTTTAACCCTCCTCAAACCCAACAGAAAAGAAAACGCAATCTATATTTTTTTAAGGTTAGAATTAAGGAAAGGAAAAATATGCTAATATCCATGTAATCCCTGCAAATGGTTTTCAGTTCTTTTCTTCTCTCCATCCATCTATTCATTCCGTAATAACAACTAGAGTTTGAAATGCCTTCAAACATTGTCATCATAACTCAATGTCACTATTTGAAAACTCACAACGCCTTTTAAGGGTGCAAGAACGCATCATAAAGTTTTGGAATTTTTAATGATTTTCTATTTTTTTATTTCTTTTATATGTTTACAGTTATTTCAAATATTAAATTTCACCACTCGTACTCTTATTTTCACAATATAACTCAAATAGCGGAATTCGAATTGCAAATAAATGCAACCCTGTTTTATGTCACATTTTGTTTTCAAACGAAATACAGCAGACGGTAGCGTGAAATTTGGAACGAATTTTTTTGGATAACAATTTTAAAAATTTGTTTTGGTTGAAATTTTTGCTTGTCTGTTTTATTTTTGGGGAACGTCATTTTAAAATGTTCATATTTTAACTTGTATTATTTGCTTTTTGGTTAGAAAATGGTTATATCATAACATGGGGGAGGGCATTTGGTTGGAGACTTCGGAAAATTAATTAAAATTTGTTTGTTATAATGAAAGATAATTTAGTGACTATAACTTGGCTATAACTCATGGTTGTAATATCATTTAACATATGGTGAATTTTATCTAAAATTTAAGTCGAATGAATGAAGGGACCAACTTCTTTGAGTTGAATTTCGGCAAGAAAATCTGAGATAACAGAAAGTGATTTTAATGTTATAACATTATTAATGGTGTTCTTCGCACAGGGCGAATATCAGCGTCCTCAAAAGTTTAAGATACATTTGAGACCAATTTGATGTCATAAATTCAGACATAGTGTCCACTTTGGCTAGCAGGTGAGTCTATTTGTACTCCTACCGATCTTTAGGTAACGGCACCCGGTTTAAATGGAAATTTGCACTTTGCATAAAAATCTATAAACGATTTTTTGGTGGTGAGCCACAGCCACTAGAATGCTCCTTAAGAGCTACACCAACAATTAGCTTGGTTCCAAGTTCCAGATGTATCTGAATCCTGAATGTAGTCATCTCCAGTACTACCAGTTGAACTTTAAACAGTTTGGGACTCCATATTCACTATTCATCATCAAAAAGAGCGATAATTACAGCATTAACAATGAACAGCGTCCTCCAGGAATGTAAAAAACGAACATATAGAACAACGTATCATGTCCCTTAACAACAAAAACTCAAATCAAAGCCCGGACGCCGATGTACGAAGTCCACGTATGAATTCATGCGTTATTATTGATCTATCGCGTCTGCCACCTTAAAACAAGGCACTCGTTTAAAAGTATCTTATTTTTCTTACGCTCAAGTTTCCAATAACTCGTCGTATCAATTTAACGTCGAGGGAGATATTGCATCTTACAAGGCTTGAAGAGTGCTAACTGTCCCTCACAGTAGCTTACACGAAGATATTCTGTAAACTAGTAAGAACTTGTTTCTGTCAACAGTATACATGTCATGTCCAAACAGCATAGGAATTCTGTATCATTTTTTCAGGTCCGCTTTTCCATTATCAGACGCACCTTTGTATACGGGTGTCCAAAAGTTTCATGCTCCTCAAATTGCGACGTAATCATTAATAGATTTATTGCATTGAAGAACAGTTCCCGATTTCGTGTTTTGGTTTGCTATCGCCTTTATTACCATTCATATTCTATTATGATTTGGTAGGCATAAGTCCAATTCCATGACCTGAACCATAAAAGAAATAACAAGTCTCCGCCAATGTTGTATTAGTGGTTATGTGTAACAAAGAGTAAAGTTCACAAGTTATCTTGTCGAGTCTTTAGGATACCACGCTTCCATATCGCACCTGACCTGACTTTCTATAGGTTATTATTACATGTATTCTTCTTGTTGTTGTTGTCCTCATTGCGTTTTCCTAAGCAGCATGTTTTTAGTTTTTTTGTGTTCCATATCTTCTCCATAGAAGTTCACTTCTGTAGAGCCAGTGAGTTATTCTATGAATGTGTCTTCAATTATTTTATACTCAGACCAGCATCTGCGAATTTTATTGTTCCTCTCTCAAGGTGTTTGTCGCTACATTTGGATACCCTTTTGCAAACTACAATTGAATCCATTTGTCTCAGAAGTATTACGAAATTGTTTGAATACTGATATGAATTCTTCATCGGTCAGAATTTAAATGATACTTTAAATCATGAAAGCCACTGTACGATACAGGATTAGATCAACACTCACTTTCTGTACTGAGTTTCTTAGCCCTTTTTAATGTTGTATTATATGTTTTTTGTGGAGTAACATCCCTGCAGTACGTCTTGGTGCTCTCCGTCTAATGAAAATACGCAGAATGATCGCATGTGAAATGCAGAGGGCATTTCTAAGTGATGTGTAGGAGGGAAAATGTTTCAAAAGTTTCGCTTCAGTGAGGAATTAACCCAGTCACGTGGTGACTGTTGATTTAGTAGGAAGCCTTCGTTTGAAACATTCCCTATATGTAGCGGTAACGATTTTTCCAGTCTCGCAATTCTCTCTTCATTACCGATATCATTCCTCATTTACATGTTGGAAGGTGAAAGGGATTTATTTTCAAAGTCTCTTGGAATGTTATATCTCACAATTTAATTGACTTAATACCTTTGCAATGTTGTATTTACACTCACTCTTCTTCTGTCAAATATAACTTTTGTAAATTGTCAAAAACATTCCCTTCACATCGTATTCATCTTTGTAGTTGATGATTATTGACATTTACGTCACATGAGTGTAAAATGTATGTTTTGGCATGTAAATTTTGTTTAATTTTATTTAAAAGTTTTAGCTTTTTTCATAAAATATTTATTTACATACAGAGATACCAACACAAATACAAATACAACATATAAATATTTATTTACCTTCTCCTTTGATTGACAAAGGTTGAAATCAAGAAAGAGATTTTAAGGAAATGTCAACAACTTCTAATGAAAATGATGAAGGTGTAAATAGAAATTAACTTTTTTTGTTGTCGTTATTCTGTCATTTGTAGGGATTTTGACTGATTAGTGGAGGTAGTTAAAAGCAGCTTTAAAGGGGGATGCGGAAAATTAGGGAAGGGGTGGGGGATGTGTTGAATTATGGAGTTTATATATTTTTTATATATATTTTATTACATTTAATTTAATCTGACTCTAATTTATGTTGATACAAGGTGTGACATCGAAAATTTATTAACATACATAAATTTTAATAAAATGGAAATCACTGAATTTACAGTTTTTTTAATTAATTGAGATTTTTATTACAAAGTAAAAAATTACAAATGATAAAATTTTGAACCATTAGCGTTTATATAGTGGCTTCTCTCTCTTTTAACAAGAGGTCAATATCTCTCCACTGGCTTTAGCTTCGGGTAGTTTGGAAGATTTGCCTCTCTTACTACAAATAGCATGTTATTGTTCTTGATTTACTAAAGGGCTTGTTTACTATAATGACAGGTAAGTCGGTAAATCGGACCAAAAATAAGTGGACACATTATGAGGTCTTGTGAATGAAAGCGACTCTCTAGAGCCCGTTATAAAAGTGATTGTCTTCTTTTCCCGAAACTGTATATTAGTTGCCATATGTAGAACTTTTTGTACAATTTTGACTGCTTTTTGATCATTAAATGTTTCCAATATTCCCTCAAATATAAAATTTTTGATCCGGAAGTTGCGAAAAATCTGCCAGAACATTCGTTTTGTCATCAATTTCGCAAAAAGAATAATTTTTTTTAGAAAAATTAACTTCAATTTCTCTGTTCTCTGCTCTATTTTTTCCATCTAATTTTTAGCAGCGTTTCCAGTCTGGCACTGCTTTAGCCTTCTATGCATTTTTGTACCAGATTAACCGAGCATTGGGCTAACCGGCCTGCTTTCCCACCGGACGTGTTGGGAGTTTTTCTGAAAATGCATTCTACTTTTGGCCTTTGCAAACAATATGTGGTTCATTCCTTCTATCTGAACTAGCTTTGGTATCAATGGACTGGTTTAAGCATACTGTCTCAGGACTATAATAAATACTCCGGCCAAACTTAATTGAACTCTTTCAATTATTGTGGATATGAGCGTGTCTACAGCAGACAGACAGACAGATGGATAGTTAAATCGATTCAAATTTTGATTTGATGCAAGAATGTATAAACATTATGGGTACGAGATGTTTATTTCTTAGCATTTTACACGGAATGACAAAGTCAATATATCCTCTTCCTTACTTGTGGTGGAGGGTATACAAATCAAATAAAATGTATAATTAGAATTTTTCGATCTCACTCTATAGAACAAATATCCTTTTTTTGCTTAATAAAATCCCCTTTTTTCCTGTGCTATTTTTTCCCCAGAAAAAAAGCTGTTCCGGATTTATTGCCTTTTTTACTATGTTGACACTTTATTAATGTCACTTGATATCATCTCCCTGGCTTATTGTATAACTCTATTAAAACTAAAACGTAGATTTTAACAGTTTAAAATAATCAAAATCACGTAAATTTGTTAAATTATTTTTTATCATAAGGAAACTCACACACACACACACACACTCTCCCAATATTTCCCTGTTTCATGCCAAAAGCTCTTTACATGCTCTTTATAGAAAGGGGATCAGTTATCTAGATCTTTGACACATGTCTCTATGCTGAAATTAACTCTAGGATGTGTTAAGGATGTTTTTAAAATAATGATGTTGTTGTTTTTATTCTGTTCAAACATTTATGGAGCTTTTGCTCCACATTAAAGGAATCTAATGTTTCCCAACAGGAAAGTTATTCATAGGAATCTATATTTTGTGCAAAAAGGAAAACGTAACTTAATTTTGGTTGGAAGAGGAGAGGAAAGAGCGGCAAATAAAAATATATCTATATTAAGCTGTTATTTTTCTATATTCCTATTGACACATGTCACTTATGGTTTGGGTGGGGGGGAGGGGGGTAGTGAAATGAAAATATGAAATTGAATTTCTTAAGTAGAGTATCTGGAGAATGAGTGAATTTAAATTAATGTTTCGATTTTTATCATAAAATCAAATAATTATTTAAAGACTGAAGAAGACTTTGTTGTGTAATACAGCGTTTATTTAAGAATAATCGTCCATTATTCGTAAAAAATTTATCACTTGTAAATATTTTTTATAACACAAATAATGTCCGATTGACCAAACTAGTGAAATAATCTACAGGTCATTATTTTCATCATCGTTCCGAAGCTTAATCTTATTTCTATTTTGAGATTTCTTCACTTTAACTTGGTATCCCAAAGAGGATTTCTATGGGAGTTACGATTCGATTTCTTAGAAATATGTCTGTAACTTTTGAACCGTAAAATATAACCACAAGCATATATGTGGTCAGGGGCTTAGTCCAAAGTTGACCTTGAGTTTGTACATTTTTGAAAAAATAAAACAATGAAATATTTCCAATGAAACCGAAAGTAATATAATCTATAAAAAATTTCGTTAGGACCAGGGGGATATGTAGCCCCCATTCAAAAAAAAATTAATTACTAAATATGTTAAGAACGATGAAAGCGAGGAATATAAAATTTGATCACAATTACTGTCTGAAGGAACTGAAATAGTGATTGAACGGACAGGATCTGGGGATTTTAAATATTTACTATCGAATATATATAGAATAATTGAAGTTAGAGTATTACGATCTCCCTATTACTTTTTTTAAAAAACAGTTTTACTGAACTAAATATAGGACGGATAGGATTAGGGGGAGAGGTAGCCTCCATGCAAATATTAATTATCTAACTCACAGAGCGAAAGTTGAAAAATTTTATTCCAAATTACATTTTTTAAGAATTACAGTAGTGAAAAAATATATGGCAGATAGGACAATGAGGACAGGTACCCTCTATACAATGCGAATATTAATTTGTAAATATCTAAAGAACTATTGCAGCTAGAATTGTAGCTAGAATTGGTAAATTTAGTCCAAAGCCATTTTCTATGAACAGTTTCACTTAAGGAAATGAATGGTAGATCAGACAAAAATGTTCCTACCATTACAAAAAAAGAGATCTGACCTCCATTTAGAACTGTTTTATCTAGAGTTTCCAAATTCCACTGTTGTGATGAAATTTTCTGAAATTTGCAAAAAATATTTAATTTGATACAATAATAAATCCAAAGAAACTAGATTATGCCGGGGTCGTAATTTGACCCGGAATATGGTTTATAGCTTATAAAACTCTTAAATATTAACCACTTCTAATTCATTTTTCTATCTGCCTTAATATATGGAATAACATTGTTAAGTAATTTGCTGTAGCTCTCATTTAAGACCCCTTCCTGAAAAACAGTTTTGAGCTAGACCAATTCTATTGAAATTCGGCACAATTATTTTTCAGCTGTCCTGGAAATATGTTAGTCTTTAATTTGCTGTAGCTCCTAAACAACGCTCTTTACAGGAAAATGAGTTTAAGCTTATAAAACACTTAAATAAATACTAATTTCACTGAAATTCTACACAGTGATTTTTCAACCATCTTTAATGTATATTACAAACTCCATCTATATCTGGCTGTAGCTCCCATTTAAGACCTCTTCCCGGTACAGATTTTGCTATAGTTCCCATATAAAACCCCTTCACAGAAAACGGGTTTGAATTTATAAAACTCTAAAAATATGAACTAAATTATTTCAAAATCTTCACGATTATTTGTTAACTGCCCTGAATATGTGGTACTTTCTTGGCTAATAAAGGTCCATATTTTGGAATAACTGCAATTTAAGTATTCTTCCCGGAAAAAATCTTTTAATTCATAAGACCTTTTTACTTGAAATAAATCTATGAAAATTTGGTGGAATTATTGCTCTAAATATCTTAAATATATGTTAGTAATTTAAGGTCCATTTTCCCAAATCAGGATTTTAAATTTGATCCAATTTAACTGTCTTTAGTATATAAATCTAGTTTGAAAATGATCTGGCCATATTTGTTTATAAAACTTTGTTGCTTTCAAAGAAGGTTCTTAAATATAAACCAGTTCTTCAAAATTCTAGAAGAAAAGAAAAATTAATCTTAAAATTTTTCTAGAGGGTTTCTAAGATTCGGCACAGTCGAATATAGTATTCTTACTTGTTTCTTGTTTTGGTTTCGACCGAAAAACCATATAACTATCAATTTGAGACTAATTTATAAAATAAAACAATTAACAACATTAAATTCATAATAAAAAGAAACTCTCATAATTTGTCAAAAAATTTAAGGAAAATAATACAAATCCCAGATTTGATTCCCAGCTATAATATTCTGAAATTCCCTAAGCTAATTTTCCTAACTTAACACTTCAATAAGTTTTGAAATTATTGTCCTTTTTCAAGTCTAAATAAACAAATTACTTTGTTTATTTAGACAAGATTTTAAATTTGGAGACAAATAAAAAAAAACACCCCTTTTTGTAGAAGAATAACCACAAATGAATGAAATTCATGTGACCCCCGTCCCCCTTAAAAAAATATAGAAAATTTTCATTATTATTGCCACTTTGTAAAATTAAACTTTAATTCAAACAAATTTTTTTACCACAAAACTAGACACGTACTCATACAAGGGAAAGTGACTGCAGATGCTTAAATTGGGAAAAGAGATAAAAAATTTGTTAGTTTGTCCAGGAAAATAAACCCTCAATATTTCAATATTTTAGTGGTTAAAATGAAGGGAAAAAATTTATTAAACTATAAAATGAAATTTTGTATCAATAAAAATATTGAAGGAAAATTGTAAAAGTTTTATTTCCAAAAAAAAAAAAAAAATATTGCAACTCTCATGCTGCTAAAAAAGGGGGCCAAAATGACACACATTTTACCCGAAACATCACAACAATTGGCAACACTTGTTAGTGTTGCTGTTAAACACAAAAATATGTCTCTTGCAAAATTCTTCCAGAAAGCGTTGGGAGGGGAGGCCAATTTCAACCCTTAATTTTGTTGCCGGCCGGCTGGCGGCAAGTCATCATTGTAATAATTGTAATCAAAACCAAATTATAACAAAAAGAAAATTTGGATTATGTTTTTTTTTCCGGCTACAAGTTGTATTTAAATAAAAACAAGTGTATTCCAGACCATTAATATTGAAAAATAAGCAGGAATTATGCTCTCAATAAATATCCATATTTTGGTGAGGGGGACACATCTTCATCATTGTTTGCATTTTTCTTATGTTCTCTTCTATGGCGGGGAGAAGGGAACAGGGAGCATACTATATTTTTAATATGATTTGGTGATATATGAGGCATAATTAAACTCTGCATAAGCTGCGGTTTATGACACATGAATGAGACATGACTAGACATGTTCAATGTTATAGAAATATTATGTTATGTTTGCTGTTACTATTTGGGGGTTGTTGAGACTGTTGAGAGGGGGGGGAGGGGGCACGTGAAGGCAGAATTTCTTAATCAAAGTCTAATAATAAAAAAGGCGTAAAATATGAATAGCAAGAAAGGTTAAATTTAATATAAATGTAAATGAGTTACAAGAACAATGACAATAATAACAACAATTACAACAACAAGAAATCAAGTGATGAGATCCAATAAATTATGAAAATTAATTAAAAATATGCAATTTTAGCAATTATATTCTAAAGGCTGATAAAAAGTTTTTATATATTTTTATTTATTGGTAACACTTCCATATATATCTAGTCAACAACTGACATAGGCCCTCAGTTTCTATATCTCTTCAAGACAATCTGTTTTATGTGCCCAATCGTTAGCCAGAAGTCCCATAAGTGTACCACATCAGCTTAAATTTTTCAGAGACTCTGTGAGCATTCTTTTCTTCTTCTGCTTCTCTAATCAAAAACCTAACGCATTTGTTTTGGCGTTTGTAAGATATTGAAAAAATACTGATCGACTCAGTATCACTCTCTGAGCCTATTTAACGATGTCCATCTGTCTGTCCAGTTGGCTGTCCATGTAGTTGTGGTGAACACTTTTCAGATCACAATTTTAGAAAATAATTTTATGAAATTATCTTAGGCACATATTCTTATCTTGGGCCAAGCGCATCATGTTCGGTTCAATATTTCTGGTAATTCCTATTACAAACGTCCACCCGATATTGGGTTTTTAGTTTGTAAAAATCACAGATATAAAGATGTTTTAATCGATTTTGGCATTCATAAATTGAAAATTAGTCCAAATCTACAGCCTAATTTCCAGAATATCGGTCCACAAATGAGGTCTATGTAAAAGATCTATGCAAAAAATCACTTTGAAGTGCATAAATCTCAAAAAAGTGCAGTATAGTGATTTTTAAGATTTAGAAGACCAGGAAACCATAACAGATTTTGCAAAGATCGATCCAAAATTTTCTAAAGCCCTCAAATCTCTATTTCCGAAAATAACCTCAAATGGCGTTAATATATCTCTCAATTATATGAGTATAAAAGCGCAAAACAAATTTTAGAAGAGTCAGTATATAATTTCTTATTTCTGCGCCGTGATTTAGGGCATTATGTAGTCGGTTTTAACTGACTATAACTTTCATGCTTGCAAATCTTGGATTTGTATCACCACTTCTATTTAGCTAAAATCTTTCATAGCAGATCAGGCACTACCGATCAATTTGAATGGTTTATTCGAAGAAAATATTTTTCCCTGGGTTGGGATTTTCTCTCTATTCATAATTAACTCAAAATAATGAGCACCAAAACCTACTTAGAACATCTTACTAATTTAATAGGTTCAAAGCGACGAGTATAATAACCCTAGAAGAAGAAAACTTTGGACGATTCCTAGGAAAAAAGAATGATTTTAGCTTGAGCCAATTTAGTTAGTTTATTAAGAACAGATTGGACTTTGTTTGTTATTCCCCCACCTCTTAACCTACAAATAGAAACGAATATTCAAGCGGTCAGTTAAGTTGAAAATATCGCAATCCAAATTAAATTTTTTTACGATTTGAGACCCCTTTTTAATAGTGATGTTTTTTTTTATCTTGAAAATACTGAACAGTTGAAAATTTTTGATATCGAAAACACCAACAACAATTTGTCGTTGAGTTTTAACTTTGCAAAGTTTATGAGTTTGCTGAATGACTAGAATCAGGAGAAAATATTAATAAAGAGCGATAAAGTACATCACAACATTATTAATTTATCATGCTTTAAATGGATTAAAATGCCTACAGAAATTTACCTGGGTTAATGAGTTATAGTGATTTCGATGACACAAAGCTGATAGTTCTCAGATTTATGTCAAATTATCCTTTTAGGCGTTGGAATGGTTTATCTGTCACAAAGACAATGTAAATTTGTTTTATTATTTGTAGACCGCTCACCCACAAGTGTGAAGAGATGGGATAATTACTAAGAGTAGGATAACTCCATATTCATGATGCTTTATATCTCTCATAGATCGCACGGTCTCAAATTATTATGATAAAATGTAAAAATATTGGATTGATGTAGTAAAGATATCTCGAATATTGATGATTAGATTAATGTTGGAAATGCTCGATGGTTTGATCTTAGAAATTTCACTTAGCGCATAAAGTATAACAGAGCTTTAAGAGAAAACTCAAGGGTTAATTCGGCAGGGAAGGCGAAAGATTTATGCCAAAAAAGGAATCACTGTAAAAAGTACTCTTATTTGAAGAAAACGAAAAAGTTATCGATCATTTGAAGAGGATTATGATCAATATGCATCAGCTTAAAAAAAAATAAAATTGTGAACTACCTTCCTACGTTTATAAGCACAGTTATACAAACAAGAGACGTTGATATTCTGCAAAAAGTCATTTTGGTATCAAATTGTTACTGTTAATGATAATTCCGATTGGAAGAAGTTATATCTAAAACAAATCAATGCTTGAGTTGAAAATCCATGACGCTAATATAATGCTCAGTATATGGTGCGATCATAAAGGTGTTTTGTGCTGAGTCAGATCAGACCATTTGGGAATTACGATAAGGAAATCAAAATATTCGAAAAGACATAACAATTTTATACCAAAAATCATAATAACTTTGGTCAAAATTAGTTGGAAAATAGTGGAGGAGAAGTTTTGACTTGACGAAGTTAAAGTCCAGTCTAGTTTTTGATTATTACAAGAATAGGTTTCACTTCGGAACATGATTAGTCTCATTGTTCACAAAAGATAATATATGAAAATTATGAGATGTTTACCATACATTAATTAGCTGTTTTGGTCAATTTAACTTGAGAAAACGGCACAAGTCCAGACAGATTTTAATCGGAAAAGCTTTACATTCGCGAGACTTCTTAGTTGCTGAAAGATCGTTTCAAAAGTTTGATTTCAATATGTTGAGGATTTAAATTTTCCCCACATTTCAGGTACCTTGTCAAACTGTATTTGATAAAAAATGGATCAAATTCAAGAGGGCCAGAACTTAGTTTTATAAGGTCCTTTAACACATTATTCAGAATGAAACTTTCTATGTAAAGAAAACTTTCAGAAAAACAAATAAGATTGTTATAGTGATTCAAATCGGACTTTGTAATACCCTACATCAAAATGTTGGTGATAAATGGTAGTTACAAAAAAGTTATGAGCGACCCTCGTATAATTTACTTTCTGATTAATTCTTAAATGTGCAGTACATTATTTTGAAATTTTGAAATTAAAGTTAATATTTGTGAAAGGTTAAATGGAAGCTGTCTACATGAAACTATGCCACGACCCTCGTATAATTTTGCTCATAGATTTTTAGTTATATTTTTCTTAATTGGCCAATTATTATACAACGTTTATGTGATATTTATGATTGATATTTGGAAGGGGGTGGGGACAAACCCACGCATATGCCAAATTATCGGATTAGAATATCATAAGATTTAGGTACCGAATATGGTCAATTTCAATAGGCTTCGTCCTTGGGACAAAGAAACAATATGTGCCAAATTACAAAATTAACTTAAAAGGTGATGTAAAGGTGGGTATAACGCTATTAGTTAAGAAGAAAGGATCAGAATAGTCGAGCTGACAAGAGTACACAATATTACTCCTGTCAGCTTGGTGCAACGAAATATAGTTCAAACACTTATGGGTATAAGACTCACATCTGGAATGGAACTAGGAAATTTGTTAGATTCCTTATTTATCTTAAAACCGGAGCAGTAATTTTGCAATGATTTGAATAAATTTATAATAAAATGAAATGAATAATGAAGTCAGATTGGTAGCTTGGACGCCATAGGGACTCTATGGTTGTAGTTAAAGTGGTGCAAAGTGGGGTGTCTTGGACACTAACGTTTTCTTATCGCAAGCTAAAATTTTCGTTCTCTTTTCGAAGAAATTATGCATTTTTATATTGCAATAACATAATTATGAGTAA
The DNA here is from genome assembly GCA_004302925.2 of Cochliomyia hominivorax. Taxonomy (NCBI): domain Eukaryota; kingdom Metazoa; phylum Arthropoda; class Insecta; order Diptera; family Calliphoridae; genus Cochliomyia; species Cochliomyia hominivorax. The sequence goes on along the minus strand of PYHX02000413.1, from coordinate 80,512,873 downwards.
AAATATATTTCTGAAATTTTTGGTAAATATGGGTCTTCTGATTCATTAATTTTTTTTATTTTGATCAAAAGAGATATAAATTCTAGAAGATTTTGAACTATAAAATTAGAAACCTGTAAAGTTCAATAAAAAATCAATGACCGAGGTACCACTTATTTTGCATATATATGCCTCTCCCAGGAAGGAACCCCTATGCTATCAATATGTTAAAACAAACAAAAGTCGCTGAGTAAAAGTGGCCAAATAGAGGAAATAGTTAATTAAAAGGACTCCTCAGTTTCGAATCAAACTTGTCCTCTTTATAAGCTATTTTGATAAAATCCAGGTGTAGATCCTCCTGGGAAAAGGATCAGCCTATTTTAAGTGGTAAACTAATCTTTCAGATAATATGGTTCTTAAATATTTACGCAATTTCAGACTAACATTTAGCTGATTTGCTTTGAACCTGAAAAATATTCAACAGATACAAGAAAAAAATTTTACCTAAAGAGGATCAAAGGGATCACAATAAGTGACCTGAAATACTTTTGTTCCTTATTTTGGACTTTCGGTCATTAAAGAAACACTTTGTAGGAAATGACTTTTATTTTGTCAATTACACACAATTTCTACGCTCATTAAGAGACAATTATCATTGTCCTACCATAACGAAATCAATGTCCTTTAGATATCAAAACCATTTACATAATGGAACACTTTGATCTTGAGCTGCTTTAGAAACAAAGCGAAATAGTTTTTGCCACCTGTGTTGCAAAAATAGAGCCCACAACAATAAAAATGCAAGAAAAATAACCTCAAAAAGAACTTTGCAAATAAAAAAAACTCTTAATGAATGCAAACGCCTTCTCTTTCATGTATTTGAACAAAAAAGTATTCGAACAGTATTTAATAAAAACCTTTTTTACACAATTTGTCTTTTACTTCTTTATTCATTTACTTTTTTTTAGGTTTTGCCACAAAAGACAATCAAACCTTGAATAAAACCTACAGGGGAACACCCACTCCATGATGACCGCAACGATGACGAAAATGATGATGATGGTGAGAATCTTTTTTTTGTTGTGTTGCAACATCAAACATAAGCCAGTTTGGAAACTATTAGCCTGTGTTGCATAAATAATTGTTGAAAGAAAAATTTTAGAAAATAATAAAAGTAAAAATTTTTTTATTGAAACAATGGAACTTACAGGATTTATATGGGGTAACATATGGCGAGAACATATTTCTCTTTTTAAGGCTTGTTTTTTTGGTTTAGAGATATTTAAATTTGAAGCCATTGTTGTTGATTTCGAAATATAAGCACATAAAGAAGTGAAAAAAATAAAAAAGGAGGTAAATTGACCGCATTATGATTATTTGAGGTTTCGTTTTATTCGGGCGTTTGAAAAAAAATGAGAAACTGCAGCATAATGATTTCAAAATCTCCAATTTGAGTTAAACTTCGATTTCATAAATCAGATGTTAAAAACAGTTCCAGGAACACTTAATTTTCTCCATTTACGAAGGCGATAGGTACAGTTTTGCTTTATGACCTCCTTAACTATAAAGTTGATACGATCACAATCACTTAGAATTTTGAGTGAAAAATAAAAAGGTTTATTCATACGTCTTTAGGGTAACTTGGACACAGAAGCGAGGGTTATGCTGGTCAGCTAAAAAGGATTGAAGATGAAAATTGAAAAAAAACTTTTATTAGAACCAAAAAGAGATTATTAGGATTCACACATCAAGTCACTTTCCTACTTTGATTATTTTTAAGAGTGTTATCAACGACAATTGACTATGATATTTTACCAGATACAAGACCCTAATCTTTCATCAAGATTTTAAAGATCAGAGGCTGTAACTACAAATTCGATTGAGGTTTCCAAAGACAGTGTGCGACATACAACACACATGGATCCAGTTTATTACTTTGTGTTTTTCCAAGACAAGTAGTCGGGACTGCATGGCCTTTGAACCAGCTCGTACCTATAAGAAAAGATCAAGATAAGGTGCTAGCTTCGAGAGTATTTTCCCGTAGCTCTCTCAGTGCTGAAATAACATAGAAAAGGAAGGATACGGTCTTCTCTTTTGCTTCATTGTTAAGAGTCCAATATATGCTGTGCATTCACTGTCATTAACAGTTCCAATGCATTTAAAGTGTGCCTGAAAGGCACCCATCAGCTTATTCAGCTCACTTTTTCAAGTATGGAGTTGATTATCTCTTTAGTTATCTTACGATTGAGAATTTCCTTTGATGATAGTTAATGCTTTCGAATATGAGGAATTCAGGAATTGTTTATCTCTCGATTGTTGAAGTTAGGTTTGTCTACTTCTGTTAAAAGTATTGATATCACCGAATATCAGATAACATAAATAGTTAGATTTCCTCTTGATAGTCGAAGTTTTCTTCTCTATAAGTTAGAAGAAACGCAGTGATCTAATCTAAGTAATGGACACTCCAATATAAAGTCTCTCAACATAGAAATTTCTTCTAACTCTGTCATGTCATTTGGAATCATCCAGTGATCATAATATCTAATGGAGACTCTAACATTAAATCTTTCAACAAAGAAACTTTCTCCAACTCTGTCACATCATTTGGAATCATCCGTATAAACCCACTCAGTTTCAACGTGTGAGTATGCATAACAGGCGATCGTAACATCCTTTGTCGTAGTCGAGAATGTTATAACGAAAAGAATAAGTTTTAGTGTATAGTCGCCGAATTAAGCGTTAGAAAAACTGTATGGTGAGATTGCTTTTTATCATACCAGTGCTCTATATAGATGTATAGGTTCAACAAGTTTCTTACAACGTAACAACGATTGCAATTCAACAGGCTGTCAACAATATAATGTTGTCAAATGTTATGTCATTATCTTGGTAACAGCGATATTTAGGCAGTCACTAGTGGTACACTTCAAGGTGGCGTTATCTCTCCTTTACTTTGACTAGAAAATGAAAAAATGAGAGAATAATGGTCGTAGTCAGTTTTGGACGTTAGAAGTGATATCAAGATACCATCGGCTTGGATTCATTCAGTAATCTGTAGACATACTTTGGCAAAAAATACCAAGATTCCCATTTTTAACTTGCACGATAACGGAATTGGAAGATCCCCCTTCAGACAACGCAAATTACTTGGGTATAATTCTTCATCAGAAAATATGTTGAAATCAAAAACCTCGCATGGGACTAACAAGGTTATGGTGCCTTTTCCACTTGATTTAAAATATTTAGTTCAATATGTAGACATCGTCCTTACTATATACACAGTAATTGAAAGTCCCATTCCCATCTTGTATGGTGAACTGTAGCAGAATATGCAGTAAATCAACTTAAAAGTTTTTAAAGATCCTGTATCGCAAAAAAACTGTTGTAGTGAGAATTTGAATTTTGAATCGGTCTAAAATTTTTTTTTGCCTGAAGCGATAATGATGAGGTGAAAGAGCAAACTGAAGGGAACTATAAGAAACGTTCAGTTCTAGTTCAGTTTTAGTTCAGTTCTAGTTCAATTCTAGTTCAGCTCTAGTGCAGTTCTACTTCAGTTCCAGTTCAGTGGGGAGTATAAAAATTTTACTTTTAGTTCAAACCCTATTAAAATGAGTTGCGAATTTTTCTTTTATGAGTTGAAGAAAAAATTCTAACCACAAAATACTAGATTTGATTAAAAACAATAAATAACATATGAGAACAGCTAAAATAGAATAAAAGAAACAAAATAACTATAAAAGGCGAAAAAAATGAAACAAAATGAATTTTTAAATTTTGGGAGCTTATAGACAAAAACAAAATGATATTTTTATATTTTGGAGCAAAAAAAAAAACAAAATGACAGAAATGACTTGTTTTTTTATTTTGTTGCGGCTTTTTTATAAAACAAAAGAAAAAAAATGATGTAAAGTTAAGTTAATTTTTTTGTTGCGGTAAATTTTTCAGGATCACAACAAATATTCAGTTTAAATGTAAAGTTTACAAGGGCACAGTGAATACAAATAACTAAAAATTGTGAAATAAGAAGAATGAATACGATGATAAAAAAATGCGCTCTGATTTAAAAACATTTGAAAACAAGAAAAAGTTATAAACGAAATAAATTGTGAAAAAGCATGATAACACTTGAGAAAAACTATCTTCGCAGGATATCGAAACATTTTTCTTATGTTGTTTAAACAACACTTTTGTGGTTTTGTTTAACTGTTTAATTTAATAAATAGGTCTGCTATATAGACTCCCTCTTTTATAGCTCGAAAATTTAACATGTTTATCTCATGATTTAATAAGAAATGAAAAAAGGTTGAGATTCAATTAAATTTCTAAATCACAATCTGCTTTTTGATGGGATCTTTTTTGATCGCATGTTTGATTAATTGTCTTATTGTTAATCAATTCTTTTAAATTCACAATAACTATCCTTATTTTGATTTTTTTTTTAATACAGTTTGAGAATTTAAAATAGTGATTCAAGTATCAGCTATTTTTTTTTACGTTAGAATATTTAAAGTTAGTTTAAGGTTGAAAGAAAAGGCATCACAATGGATAGACGTTAGTGCTTAACAAGGATAAAGGCGCCTATTTGATTTTTCACCGTGTCCCCGTTAAAAATTTGTCTGATTTCGAATACAAATTTATAGAGTTTTTTAAGTAAGTGTTTCAAGCGGCTTAACTCAAGTTTGGGTGTTTTTTTGTTGTTGTTGATGCTACTTTCTTATACTTACTATTGCCGCCATTACAAAAATTATGCCACCAGCTAATGTGTATAAACGAGAGAATTGCAATGAGAATATTAGCAAAACTCAGACCAGTATTCAGTGTTGTTATTGTATATCAAGGTTTCATAGAGCTTGCTGTGGATTTTCGGATAGTGATCTTCCAGTTCTAAAAGAAAACAAGCAATTTAATTATACATGTACTAATTGCACTACAAATCCCTGATGTTTAATTAGAAATGACATAACTGCGATTACCAATGTTATCGATAATTTCATTAGGAGAATCGAGAGTGGGAAAACATATGTTAAAAGTGATTTAAGCAACTTTGGCAACAAAATCGATACTTTTATAACTAGAGTTAATAATGAGCAATCCTTTATCAAACGATTATTTTCTGATTCTGCTTCTTGCATAAAAACTGTTAAGGAATCTTCTATTTGAGAATTAAAAAATGATATAATTGATTGCAATAAACTTATCAATCATGTTGATGACTTTAATGTCTGCTAATGCAGATGTCTTGCATTTCTTAACAGTATTTTTTGTTAGGGACAGTATTATGTGTGCTTATTTGAGGATGATATTGATTTAGGAGTTTACTTAAATGATCACTATTCACCTGCTAAAATATGTTTGTTCACTTTGCCTTACTTTAACTTGTCTGTAAGTTCGTTTTGTCAGATAGAATGTCCATGATATTCACATCATGCACTACTGTTTTCTTCATTTCATATTTATTATGAACGTATGGTTCAATATGTTGAATTTCGTAACGTTAACGTTACATATTAGGATGGCTTGTCCCAGTATCTGTGTGACTTTGATTTCTGTGAATTTATTTATGGAAACTATTTCATAATCTTTGCAATTAAGTATTTACTAGGAATTTATCTTACTGCTTGTTTAGGTTAGATCCATTAAATGAGCACTGGAGAAATGTTTGTCGGTTCGTAACAAACCTAAATCTGTTATACGTAATGTTAGGAGAAGGCATTTTCGAAATTGTTGAGTGGATTGGATTCTTAATGTTTATGGAAACTTTAAGAGGTGCTGCATGAGTAGGTGATAACTTTGTGAATATTAATGAGAATTTCAATCAATTAAATTCCTGTTTTGTAACAGGTAGTGATGATTTATTTGATCAAAATAATACAATTTTTTTCACAAGTGATGTTGAGTTGTATGAGACGTTGAATAAATTTAGATCTGGATAGTTATATTTTAAATTTCCATCATGTTGGAAGATAGCAATATTATTCCTATTCTTCAGTAAAAAACGATCCGTGGTCCAAATGATTTTCTCAGTATACCTGCGCTCTCTAAAATTGTTTTTTACAAAATTCTTGAATAGGTTGCTTCTCAAATCTATGGACATTAACATGCATTTCGTTAAGGTTCCAGTACTACTGCTTTTCTACTTACTTTAACTTATATTAGTAGACATAGCATTAACGATGGTTTTATAAGTATAATAAGATCTATCTAAAGCTTTTAATTGGATTGATCATTACAAATTGATCGTAAAGTAAAGAAATTAGTTGTGTTTTCCAAGAACCGCATATATAGTTGTGATTTCTTATTTATCTATCCGACAACAATTTGTAATATTGAAGAGAATTGTTCTGATTAACGGACTCTTTCATCTTAAGTTCAAATGGTTAGTTTTAAAACCGGCACTGTTCATGATATATATAAACAATTTACAATTTTACGATTAAATCTATATCAGAGATTTTATTCTTTATTCTCTATATATTTTCTCTATCTTACTGAGTATTTATTTTTTATGTTTCCGTTTAAGTAATAAGTATTTAATTAATCAATTTAGACTTAATACACATGTTGTAAATAAATGAAACGAAATTATTTTATAGGTTTTATGATAATGATGCAATTATTATTGATTCTCATATTTCAGCGGTGTCGAATTGAAATTTTGACAATTAGTGAAGATGAACAGTTGACTAATGGGGCAAAATTTGTTATGAGTTAGTGTAAGGTAATGGTAAAAACAGTAAGAAATTTTGATCAATCTCAGGGTTGTTGGGGGTATTGAGACCTCCGATAATAACTACCCGGATACCATAAATAGTATAGTAAACAGTGAAACTGTTAATGTTTTTTTGGATGATGGTTCTTTGTCCGTTGATGTGTTTGAAATTATTTATCTTTTTAAGCTTATAAAATCGTGTGATATATTTCTATAGCAACCACATGTTGCTATAGAAAGTTGCTCAGATTATTTATGTAGAAAAGAATTCTATATTACCAATATTATCGAATATGGTTGAACACCTAATGAAGATTAAGCTGGGTCACTTTATCAATTGCTTCATGATTGTCCATCTGAATATGATGTAACAGAAGTACAACGTCATTACTTTTGTTTATGCAAAAGTATTTTGTATTTGCAAAAAGTGAGTTACTCACTTATGATAGAAAAGCGGCGTAATTTTTGATTTTCAGACTTTGCTTGCAAACTGATATATTCTCACTTTTTTGATAGGCTACAATATGTTTTTTAATGGACGAGGTTCTGGAGACTTATCAGCACTGTGACCTTTGCTTTTTATTACGTTTTTATAGAGTGTAAAACGAATGTTTCTTCCATTTTCGTTTGCACATGATGCCCATTTTTAGTTTTTAAAGTGATTTTGACTTTCCCAATCATCGCAAAAAATGATTAATTTTATTCTTGGGTTATTTCTTGGTTGTATTTGTGATTATCGGTTATCAATCAATACAAATTGGGAAAAGGTTATTTTATTTGGTAGAAGTAATTCCAAAGTTTCGTTCTTATCGAATGGTAATTAAATTGAGTTAGTTGATCGGCTTAAATTTCTTGGTGCCTCTTCATGTTAAAAAATCGTGTTGTTCCATTGTTTTTATATGCTATGGAGTTTTACACTGGCACTTTGTTAATTAAATATGTTTACTCTCTGAAATCACATCATCATATTTAACATATATCATGAGATCTCTTATTGTTTCTTTTGTTGTATATGTAAAGATTAGAAATCTGCTCTATTCCTACAAACTATACAGATTCCAATGCCACTTTAGTTAGTTTATTTATTTAAGTTTTGTAGATCAACTTAAAATAATCAATTATGAATACCAAAGTTAATTCGCGTTTGGAAACGTTCGTTTTATGTGAGGATAGCAAGAGTTTACAATATGTCGCCTGCTTCTGTATATAATGTTTTTTTCATGATGTCTAAAAAGTGTTTTACTGGTTTTGATTATTATGGTTTCTTTGTATCTGGTGAATGCTAACTTCTCATAATTTGTTTGCGACTTCAGATGTTTACTGGATAGTTCTTCTCTAAATAGATACTTTTGCCTATTCAGTTCAATTTATTAAGAAGCAGTGTCTTAATTACCTATGATGTTTCTTTTAATTTGAGATTTTAATTTAGCAAAATTTATTTACTGTTTGATTATTTATGTGATTTACTTTATTACTTCCGTTACAAGTTTAAATTGTTTCAAATTTATTTTGGCTTAACTCTGATATTTACCTTGAAGTATGTTTTTTTCTGAATGACTTAAATTAGTTGGGACATTCTTCAGTGTTATTTTTTATTAAATGATGTTGCAAGTTTTATTATATATTTAGAATTGTTATATAATTTATAGATTAAAAATATCACATTCCTTCTTAAAATCATTATTTTTAAATAAAAAAATAATTTTTAAGGTTTTGTTTTCAAAAATTATCATTGAGTAGAGATTTGTAATCGATGTTACTAAAATTTTATAAATAAAATTAAAAAATAATAATAAAAATGAAATTGTATTATAATTTAATGACTTATTGTCTAAGTAAAAAAGGAGTGAGGTTAAAACTGTCGACTGTGGAAACATTCATATACAGAAATACATATGTATGTGTATTTATTTTTGAAAACGATATCAAATAAGTAGGCAATCTCATAATTCTAATTAAAATAGAGTACTCCAAACAACAGCAAATAGTTATCGTAACAGTAATTGAATTCTGTTTAATGTATATGAATGTATGCTTTTATTTCTTTTTACAGATAAATCGAATGAATCATGCGATAAAAGGATGGTTTTACCGGGTAATGTTTCTAATGACGACGATGAAAATTCCGCAAATAATAGCTTATTAGTGCCTGGTTCCGGAACTAACATTAATCATATTAGTAATTGCAATTCCTTAAACACAAATACAAACCCGTTAAATTCAAAATCTTCACTAGATGGTATTTGTTCGGAAGCTCCCACATCAGCACCTGTAGGTTCAAATACGGGATGTAATATTCCTTTAAATACATCATTTATTATAAATAATTTATCAAATTCTAATGGGCCATCACAAGTTGGAGGTGGCGTTGCTTCAAATATTATCAGTTCTGGTGGAAACAGCATCAATAATTGTATGGAATATATGCAGCAACAAAATCATATATTTGTGTTTTCTACACAATTAGCTAACAAAGGAGCAGAAGCAGTTTTAGCCGGTCAATTTCCAACAATTATTGCATATCACTGTACTCAACCTGCTACTAAATCATTTTTTGAAGATTTTTTTCTAAAAAATCCAATGAAGATGACAAAATTGCAAAGACAAAATACTTTAAATATAATGGGTGGACTTCCAATTGTGAGTGGTCCTGGGTCTGGCGGACAACCACCATGGTTAACCGGTAGCTGCAATTCAATGGGAAAAATGTCTCATAAATTAGCTTTAAATAAATCTGGTAACTTTCAAAACAAAAAATATTTTCAATGTATTTTAATTAATTTATATAATTTATTTTAATATATTTTTTAGCAGATACAATATCGTCTTCATCATCAAATACAGCTGGTGGTGGTGTTCTGAATGATAATGATATAATGTGTTGGGATCAAAGCCGCTCCCTTATAGACAATACTGCAGATCCGGCAAATTCCATAAAAATGTTAGAAAATGTAGAAAACTCTAGTAATGTATCGAAATCTGTGGGTTCAGGTTTGCCGAATGATGAAAATGGTATTCCGTCTTTACAAGGAGTTAAAGTGCCCGACGAAAATTTAACGCCTCAACAGCGTCAACACCGCGAAGAACAGTTAGCTAAATTAAAGAAAATGAATCAGTTTCTCTTTCCAGAGAATGGTGGTAATGACTTTCATTCCCAATCTTCAGGAAACAATCCAATGATGACTGGAAAAATGCAAATGCCTCCAGAAGCAATTACAAATGGTATGCCTGGAAACTCTGTCTCGTTGTTGAACATGCAAGGTCCTAACATGGGAAATAAGTTAAATGCTACAACTCTACGTAATATATCAGGATCTTTAATCAATCACTCTAAAGCGGGCAACTCTAATTCTCAAATAGATAACATACCAAATTTGGGTGAAGATATTATTATGCCAGCCGATATGATGACAAGTTCTGGATGTGGTACAAATGAAATGGGTGTGATGTCATCTAACAATAAATCAGGTTGTATACCCAATATGAGTAATCCTAGTAGTTTAGTATCTGGTGGTGGCAGAGGAAAATTTTAATTAATGCAAATG